>JBBJLS010000006.1:14732899-14745820 GCA_037577275.1 Bryconaethiops microstoma
GCAAATGGAACAAAAACCATGCCATTGTTTAAATGGTTATTTGCATGGTTAAAAGCAGATATGGTTTTATATGGCTTACTGAAGAACATTTTAATAAAATGGCACCAAATATACTTACATTTTATACATTTAGTGTTCTGTTAACAAACTACAATTGCAATTACATATTTGATCGTATTAATATCAATACATTTTTAAACATGACACTGTTATATTACTTTTTAGACTTTCTTTATGGAAAATATATATCTAAGTAAGCACACACATTAGTTGTTCTTCTATCCAATAATAAGATTAGACTGCAACTTATTCATTTAAAGAGCAGCAAAACATTATTTATAACATGTCCTGTACTTTTTCCTTAGTTTTCTGATTGTACATTTCCTTGTACATGTGATTTGTTTCTGTGATTCACATGCTCCACCCTAGTAGGGCCTCTCTGATTGTGGATCCATCTATTGTCTGTCTTCCTTCCCCAGGTGTTTTCATGTCTTGTGTATATATACCGTGTGTCTTTCCCTAGTGTCAGTAATTTATAACCCATACGCTTCATTTAGATCCTGTATCTACCTGTTTTTTTTTAATGTTTCCATTATATTCCAATCGTGTTTTTATGTTTCGTCAGTTCATGAAAATAAAGTCTGTTTTTGCATCTGCCTCTGGCCTCATTCAAAAATGCTAACGTTATAATGTGAGATTTTACATGGATTCGGACTGCTCTATGAGAATAAGTCAGCAAGTTGAAGTCTACAGATGAAACCTTCCAGATATTAGAGAATTAATCAAGAAAACACAATCAAAAGCAACATAATAAAAATAAATTAAATATAATTAATCTTACAGCACAGAGGGTCAAAATGTAAGAGGTACATATTCAACTTTAAGGAAATATATTTCAAAAAGAATGCCTGCAGAAACTGAAAATGCCCTCTCCTGCAGAGGAATACCGGAGCGTCTGTGTCTGGCTCTGGAATAATAACTTCACCCTACTGCATTACTTTAGCACACTTCTGATAAGATCGTCAGAAAATGGCAGCTGTTGGAAGTAATGCAATTCATTCTGTATTGCTTCGGGACACTACCGGAGCCCAAATGAAGCATGTCTTCTATTAGACCCCTAAAGAAACAAACTAATAGCCTGCAAAGACTTGCCATTTGTAATGTGGCTATAATTCGTATGATTCATTAACCAGAAATGGAAAATGATAGTATATTCTGATTAAAAAATGTCCTTGGGGAAATTCGCTCTGAATCTATTTCAGAATCTCTCACTGGCTAAGCACTTGCTCTTCCACAGCATGAATGGGATTCGCTGATCGCACTTTGTCATTTGCTTGCCCAGTTCGTGTGAATAAACAGATTCATTTGCTTGGTCAGCTCGAATCATGTTTCTCATGCTTATCAATAAGAGTGTATATTTCCTTTTCTGACAGTAAAGAAAAGAAAAAAAATGTGTAGCACATTTTAAGTCAACAGCTAAATGATGTATATACAGCACCTCTGTTACAGGCTACTGGATAAAGGTTTATATACTACAGTGTGCATGATAGGAGGAGGATAAACAAGAGAAATAAAAAATCATCAGTCATGGGTATTCTCCTGTGACAGGACTCTAGACCTCTGTGGGACTAATTGTCAGACCTTCTGCTTCTTCAACCATTTGTCTGGAGGATAATTGCCCTCCTCTTTGCCATCTTTCACCTTGCAGCTGTACAACTCCCCATGCAGGCTAAGGTGTTGTGGCTGCACTGTGTGTGTGTGTGTGTGTGTGTGTGTGTGAGAGAGTGTCCATCTGTGTGGTGTAGGTTGTGGTCCATTTATCACAGCACATTAAGCAGCCTCCTCTGGTGGGTTTAGCTGTTGGGCCCTCTAAAAACGATACATCTACATCATGAAGCACTCTTTGTTAGCTGAAAGATCATTTATTAATTACACAGCAAGGACCATCTATGTAAACCATATATCATCCGTTTCTGTGGTAAACACCATAAGGTGTGATGCGGTGAAAGATAACCTTTCGCCCATCTCTACTTCAAGGGTAAATCCACTCAGATTCATTACCTTTAAACCACACAAGAACAGAAGAGTATGTTTCAATTAAACAATTTTTATTATAGAATCACAGCAGCGTGATACAGTCACAGACCATGTTTGACCTTTGGTTAGATTATAGAGGACAAGAATATTGCTAGATGTAGATGTATTGCTAGATTTTCTATGTATGAATATGTTTATGTATTAAGACTTCACGCTATCTTTTTCATTTGTGTGGTGGTCTGCGAAACCATTTGGATGTCACAGACATCTCTTTTGTCAAAAATATAAATGAAAAATTAAATATGTAGGTTTTTACAGCATTCATCCAGTGCCATTTTGTCCAGGTTTTATTCCTGGTGATGAGATCACGCTTAAAGAGCAATGCTATCAGCACATTTTTTGCTCAGATGAAGGTAATTGCACCCAGAAGGTAAGCAAATATGTCCAAACTAACTTTATAACAGAATTATCACAGACACAGTATAGAAAGCAGGTTCATAAATACATAAATGTGTAATAAATGGTATTCTGTTTGAAATACATGAAAAGACACTTTCAAAGGTGCTTTAAGCTGCAGTCTTATTTTGACACTTCTATAATGTTTTGACTTTTTTATGTCCACATAAGTCATGACATAAACAGCAAACTGAACTAATTAATATTTAAAGTTAGATGTTTACAATTAATGTTTTTATTTACTCATACAGTCTTTCATGAATGAGTTTAAAATGTCACTCTTTCAGGTATACTTGCCTAGTAATGGCAATAGCTAGCTGTTTTGAATAGTAAGTCAAAACCTTACTACAAAAATTAAAAACCAATAGAAAATAATTGCAAAACCCAGGCTAACGTTCCACAAGCTGGTTTACTTATAGCTACTTTAAAATGTTAACTTTAGCTTTATCAATAATGTAGAGGCGGACAAAGTATCTAACTTCATTACTTAAGTACAGATACCACTAGTCAAATGTTACTCCAATACAAGTGAAAGTCATACAGTCAAATTGCACTTAATTTAAAGTACTGAAGTACTTGCTTCCAAAAATACTTAAGTATTAAAAGTACATAGTATTAAAAGTACAAGTACATTAATTGCTTTGTTGATTCATTGCCACCACACTTACAATACGTAATGAATCTAACTTGCTTGTAGAAGATGTAGTTGCAGTGTTACAGCGTAGAGGTCTGCAATCAACCCCCCGCAGACCTCTATTACAGCGTACAGACGTGACGTAACACTACTGGTGATTTCTGATAGGCTGTCATCTGCTAAAAACCAATCACGTTTTAGAAAAGTGAGACAATCAAACCCACTTTCAGAACTGAAGGTAATGAGTAAGGAGAACCATGATAGAAATGTAGTGAAGTGAAAAGTATGGTTTTGTCTTTCAAATATAGTGAAGTGAAAGTTTCCAAAAAAAAGAGACTACTCAAGTGAAGTGCAGATACTCAAAAACTGTACTTAAGTACAGTACGCAAGTAAATGTACTTCGTTACTGTCCACCTCTGCAATAATGTGGCTACCTCTCTAATGTAATATTGTCTCTAATATTATCATATAGTAATTTGATCCAACATATACATTTTGTCTCCACCTCCTCAACTAAGTTTTCTAGACCAAACGTTGAAAAAGCAAGAGCAAAATCATTTGGCAAATGGAGCATGCCATCACCTTGGTCCATTACTATACAAGTGTGATAAAGTTTCATGGCATTGACAGATGACAGCTAAAATGGCTCACTCCCCGCCCCCCCCCCTCTTCTTCAGCAACTCCTGAGAGATACCGGGTCTTTGTTGGATCTGTTTTTAGGCTCGATGAGCACTTCATACCTGCTGTGTGACTTTGCATCTTTAGTTGACAAACCTGTCAAAGAAACCTGCCCCCCTCACCTCTCTTCTCCACCTCGGAAAAATACCCCAGGCTCCAAATTCAGCGGCGGTGTTTCTGTGCCACTGCCTGGCCACATATCATGACGAGAGAAAAGAAGAAACTGCCGAGGGAACCAGGCAAATACTGTTACTGATACCTGAGACATAGCCTAAATAAAAGCCTAAAAATGGGCTTCTAACACTTCAAACAGGATTAAAGTTAATATTTACACAGACAGCCATTTTACTTAATACTGTGATCACTATCAGGAGTCTCTTTGCGTAATGCAGGATGTCAGTGTAGTACTTGAGAGGAACTTTAAATATTTGTGAAGAATGTTACAAAATGTTTTTATTAGGCCACATCTGCAGCATTGAAGTGAAGTGTCGAGAGTGCCTTTCTCCCTTCGTTAAGATCAAGCCAACTCTGGCCAATGGCAAAGATGACTAGAGAGGACGACACATTCTGCAGCATTAATCATCTGTGATCACTAGGAGGCCATGAATGACAGCTGTCACTAAGGACAATTACTAGTGTCTGCTACAATCATGTCATATGAGGCTCTGTACAAACAATTAGACCTTAGTGGCTTTTACTCTGGATCTTAAAGTAATGTTTAAAAAATATCTTGCTGCAACTGTTTCTTTTTTCCTCCTGTTGCCTGATGGATATTTTTCTCCTCATCTCTGAATCAAGTTGATGTGGGTTAATTGAATGTGATTATTTGACATGCAGGCCAAGGTTTGATGCAATTATAGATGTGCAAGTGCTACTACTAATTAACATCACTAAGATTACTTATCTAGTGAAGGGATTTTTTAATGCATACGTGCAATTACTATAATGCCTTGTTGAAGATTATGCTAGTAAGGATGTCTCTAAGCGTTGCAAGTTAATAATGCAGTTGATGAAAGGCCCAGGGCAACTACTTACTGGGACTGCCGTGTGTTGTCCATGTCAGTCACTCCAAGTGAATGTTCTCACAGCAAGAGCAGGAGAGCACGATTTCTCTCTCCTTTTGTGCTTGGCTATATAGCAGATAGCTGCAGGTCTGCTTGACCCTGTAGTGAAGCTGAATGCTTTCCATTCTCTCTCAAGCCTATTAAGACACTAAGGTGTGGTGAAGCAGACAGTATGGAGACGTTCACTGGTAGGCTATGTACCCATCAGGAAAGACAAGCATCTTCTGTCCTCTCCTTTGGTGGCATTGACATGCAATAGAATAGATCATATTACACTGGGGACTGTCCACTGTTAAAACGGGAATGGATGTGTTCCAAAAGGATACAAGGCAGGAGAACAAAAGGTGGAAACATTGATAATGTTCTTCAGAGGCCTTAAGGACAGAGCTGCGACATGCCGGTGAGAGTGATCTGCATGAGGACTGAATGGGATCATTTTAGATGCCTTCCTTTTCCATTTCCTCTGGCAGGTAGAGATGTGCTGTGACATTGTCTCTGCCCTTCTCAAGAGATGGGGTCCTTGCACTGAGGGTATAGTAATACTACATGACACCTGACAGAGAAAATGAACCACTGGTCAGAGACAGAGTGCCCTCAGTGAGAGTTCCAGTCTGGCAACTGTGACGTGAGGTATTGAGGTTAGTCAGATGGGCAAAAGTAATGAAAGGCATTCAGTTAAGATAAAAGGATGCATGTGCCCACGAGAAAAGCACTTAATTCGGATGATTTTGGCAATTAACCTTTGACAAATATATCAAATAACCAGGGAGGTAATATATGCCAAAAAGGAAAGAAAGGAGTGTTAGTGTGACTTATTTATGCCACAGGTCTATTCCCAAATGGGATGAGAGTTTTATATGCAAATTAAAATTCGAATATAAGCTGAAGTTGAAGACTCCATATTTCTCACATTCTAAACGTTTTCACTAATGTGTTTGTTTCTTGGTTTCTATATTTAATAGCTGATCTCAAAATTATGTTTATTCTTTGCACAATATCTCATAAAAAGCCTTATTAGTTCCATAAAGAGCCCTTTTAATGGATGACATAATAAATGTTTTTGTAAATGAGATCTGCACCCTACTGCGAAAAAAAAAAAAAAAAAAATCTAATAATCTTTTTGAAGTTTGAAGTACATCTACATAATGTAAAATTTCTTGAAAACCCCCCTTAGACTGTAAAAGAATATTTATATTATGTGAAGGTTATTTTTAAAAGTATAAATTTCTTCACACTTATATCTCATTTACAAAAATATTTCTTTCAGCAAAAAATATTCTTCTATGGCATTATTTAAAGAGTGTAGATCAGGGGGGTTCAATCTTACCTACAAAAGGCCTCGTGTGACCACTGGCTTTCATTCTAAGCAAGCAGTAGAATACCTGATTCCACTTGTTTAATCAAGTGACCTTAGTCTTCAAACATATGAGCTCCTGGACTCGCCCTGTGTTGATAATGTAAAATTGCTTAATATTAGGCTAAGGATTTTATATTGCGCTGCTGCCTCACAGCAAGAAGGTCCTTTGTTCGACTCCCAGCCAGGGCAGCAAGAATCCTTTCTATGTGTAGTTCACCTGTTCTCCTTGTGTCTGTGTAGTTTTCTGCTGGGAGCTCAGGTTTCCTTTCACCGTCCAAAGACATCAGGAGTACCAAAGACACTCAGTTGCCTCTAGGTGTGAATGTGTGCATGAATGTGTTTGTCTGTGTGTCTGCCTCTCTATGGACTGGTGGCCAGAATGTTTCTCTGCATTTTGGCCTATAAACGCTGGGATAGGCTCCAGCAAACCCACCAACCCTGGTTAGGATAAGAAGCTTAGAAAATGAATGGATGGATGATTAAAAAAAAAAACATTTGAGAAGAACAGTAAGATGGCACAACTTTTTTCATTAGGCTGAAAATGTCTAGTCTATGGTTTAATCTGAAATGGCTTCCTGCTTGTTACATAGTGCGTCATCATGTAAGTTCTGAAATTCAGGGTTCCACACCAAATAGTGCCTTATTTGTCCAACATGGAATTTTGCACTCATAGTTTATTCCCAACAAGCAATTTGTTCTACATGTGGTAGACCATGATGATGCAGGAAACAATATTTTTCATTCTAATTTCTAATTCTAATTTCAATTCAATATTTTAATATTTAATGTGATGGACATAGGGAGTCATTTGAGACTCAGCCAGTGTCATCTGTTCAGTATTTAGAATTTAGAAGGCATATGGGAGTTCTAAGGGAGCAGAGGTAAATGAAATGATCCATATTCGAAGACCCACACAGGCTCAAACAATCAACAAAATAGCAACTAAAATTGTACAGTGAGCACATGTATTGTGCAATTAAGTTAGAACTGGAGAAAAGGCACAATTGTGGCAAACGCTGCGCCTTTACAGGAACGGTAATTACACAAATTAGAAGGCGGTTAAAAAAGGCATCTCCAGCCCAGCTGCCTTCCGTTTTGATTGAATCTAACACTTCCTTCCCTCTCAAGTACCTTTACTCTAATTAGCCAATTGTAATTGAGCTCCAAGATTTCTTGCAGAAGCAAATGATCTGCAGTAGCCATGGAAACTATATATTCTAAAAAAAAAAAAAGGATTTCCCTCTTTTTCTATGAGTAAATGAAATATGAGTCTCAAAAACCAGGCCTTCACATCAGGCATCACTATATTTTACCATATCTATGGAGGCTTGGCATGCTCCCTGTACTTTAAATCTCCTGCGTTTTGAGGGTCTCAGTCCTAGGAATGTTTAGGTAAATGTGGAGAGGAGTGAACTCTGCATGGACTGTGCGTGTGTTGTATTGAAAGCCTGTGACAGCCCAATGGCCAGAGTGTGTGAAGGGAAGACTACATTCTCATCTGACCCCTGTCCTCAAGCTCCTGCCTCACCTCCAGATATGGCCGCCACATTAAATGTTTGCCAGGCCCAAAACCTCGAGCACTGCATTTCCATCCTAACGTAACCTAATATGACATGTATCCCTGAAGCAAAACAGATTTAAGCCTCACTAATCTTCCTCCACTGACTGTGGGATTTCAATATCCAGCTTGAAATTTAGTATATTTTCCCCTCTGAAAGAATGGCTGTATTTTTTTTTTTATACAACTGACAATGCTAAAATTGAATTCCACGATTTCATGTAGGCACGACAGCAGAGGTAAATGAAAACGAGCGAAAACTGCAAGAGGTGCATTTCTTATTCCATGTTCTGAATTAAATAGTTGTTCTATTTCTGTTCACCAAGCAGAATAGAGAGGCGCTACGCTCACTAGACAACAAGGAAGAGAGTGTCAGTCTCCAAGGTTCAGTTAAATAGTTTACAGTTGCAGGCTACCAGTTAATCTTGAAATATCTATTCCATTGATCAGTCAGGCTTCCTTTACATAATGAACATTTATCTTCTCAACAAAATATCAGTACATTCAATATATTGTTGTTTCACTGGAAAGGGTTTCTTTTTTTACAACAATTTCATGTGAAATCAGTCGTTTTTGAACAGAGCTGAAAAAAACAACATAGTATTGACGGGGAACCTCCACACCATTCTAATGTTGGTGCTATATGAAAAAAACAAAAATTGAGTATATATGGCAAATTTGAACAGTGCTGGCTGGCATTTACACTAATATGCCAGAAATAGCGATAGCTTGATCCCTGAGAGTTTAACAAGAATAACCTTTTATTTAACTCTGGGAGAGTAAAACACACAGAAAAAGCTCTGTCAATCATACTCAATGAAGCAAACACAGGACACAGATTTTAAACCAACCTGCTAGAGCAGAACGTTCTTACTGAAGGCCACAATCACACAAACACTTTCTCCTAATCTAGTTTCACTTTTTTCCAGGCTCTCTCACACCCAAACAATCTTCCTACTTTCTGCAAGTAGGCTCTCTTAATCAGCAAGAATAACATCTAACTTCTATAAGACATGGTTATGGAATACACACAGAGGTTATGCTCTGATATACTTCATCAAATAAAAGTAAAGCCAAATATTTTTAAAAATCCACATTCCCCACAATGCACTGATCATTAATTCATCAGTGCGAAATGGATCAAGAGAAATTACAGGTGTGTCTATCATCATAAACGCTTTCACCACAAGTTCATTCTGGAAAAGAGAACAGTTTTTTTCAAGCCCAGTCCATTTTAGTTATATAACACTTTTCCTGGCATTGTTATCAAGCAACTTTACAGAATCTGGGTCCTGGCCCCTGGTGAGCAAGGCAAAGTTGACAAAGGCAAGAAAAAACATCTTCCACCTCTCTCAGCACCAGAGAGCAAGAGATAATAAAATAAAACCCCTATGGATATGGCAAACAATTTACAAGTGCAAAAGTGTACAGACTTAACCAGTGGCAACCAATAGAGTCTATAGTTATAATCTAGAGTTATAGTTATAGTGATCTATTAGAACTTGCAGTTAATTGTAGCTTTGCTTGATTGCACATTGAGAATACTCAAAGTGCAAGTAATAAAAGAACATGAGACATGAAATATATGAGATAAAATAAAAACAGGGAAACAATAAAAGCACAAATGCGTGTAGATAAATTAGGAAATATCCAACCAAAAAAGGCCAAAAATAAATTCAGGAATATTCACTTCTCTAATCTGTACACAGCCATCTGACTGAGATGAGAAAGGACCTGAGATATGCTCCCCTCAGGGCCATCATTAGGAGGTATATATGTGCAGCACTTCTCACCGATATATGCAAATATCACCTTTCTCTGCCAACAATATTATAAAAAACCATACAATTTTGCGGTGCAGTCAATCACAGAGCAGCAAGCTCTGAGTTAATAGCTTTCACAGCCACTATGGTAGCATTATCACTTTCCAGCCAATGCATTCAAATTCCCAAAAAACAATTTTGATCCCTTTTGATTGATACATCTCAGTTATCCATTTTACATCTGAAAGTTGTCCGGTAAAGTTGATGACGTGACCTATATTGTTGGGTAAAACCATTTAATTTTCTTTTCACTCTGGTGTCCTCTATTCCAATTGTGTCTGATATACAGTGATTTCTCAGGCCCTGTCATGTATCACTTGTCTCATTTTTCTGCCACTTTAAAATAGGAATCCCTCAGTTTTAGTCAGAGTATGTTTCTCTGTGATGGCAAAATATCACTATTTACACAGTGGGTAGTGCTGTTGCCTCTCACCTCCAAGGTTGGGGGTTTCGAATCCAGTTTCTCCCACAGTCCAAAGACCTGCATGTCAGGTGAATTGGGAATTCTAAATTGACTGTAGGTGTGAGTGTGTGCCCTGTGGTGGGCTAGGGCCCCACCCAGGGTGAGTCCTTGCCTCGCTCTGATTCCAGGATAGGTTCTGGGATCCTGCCCGACCCTAGTGTGGAATAAGCGGTTACAGAAAGTGAGTGAGTCTAATTTACAAAAATAATTACATTACTTAAACTCATTACTTTTATTGTTATCTTTATTATATTAAGATACAGAGAAGAGGTGGCATATAGCTTGCTGAAGTCCCTGAAGTAAAAGAGGATGCAATACCTTCCTGAAGAGTTTGGCGATCCTAGGTTGACAAATTCTTAATTTACTATTATGCACATACCTGAAACACTATTATATCAAACTTTTACCAGTGAACTACATTCTGCAAAAACAAAGGCCATTGAGCGTATAACGTGTTTTCCATTTACTTCCTCTTAATCATCCTGCAAGGAATAATGGTTTTTGCTTGGATGAAGATAACAATTGCTTTAATAATTCAAGGAATTATTAACAATTAAAAGTTAAGTGCATGTTTGTGTTTGTTGTTGTTGTTTTATTTAACCCTTCTGATGTTAACTTTTTCATCAGTTCTACCCATTGCTGCTTGTGCTTTTGTCTTGTTCCACACTAGAATTTGTTACTGTGTACTTTTACTGTATACTTGTTTTTGCTCCAGTCATTTGACTTTCAAGACATGGGGCAAACCTGTGTGACAGTAAATTTGAAATATTTTTGTTACTATTGGACTGAAACTACTTAAACAATAAATAATACTCCCAAGTGTCAAGAAATGTAATGTTCAGCTCCTTCTTAAAAGGGGTTAACAAAAGGATTAAGACAGCAGCACGTTTCTTGAATTCAATTCTGAAACCAGGAACAAATCAAATAAGACCAAAAGCAATGACTGAAATTTAGGTGGTCTAGAAATTGGGAGTCATGTCACACAAAACATATGGAGAACAGGGCAGTAAGCCTAGGAAAGAATGTCTCAAATAATGTGAGGCAGTATACTGAGACATGAGTTTGTACGATAAACATTCATCTCAGTGCCATTTTGAATAATGTTAAACACTACGAGAACTGGAGATAGGAAGAATTATCATCATTCATTCTGACTATAAAATGTGCTGTACCAGAAACATAGGTCACCAAACTACACAGTAAAAAGGGGAATAACAATCACTCTTCGTCTGAGTGAAATGTGGGGTTTTAAAGCTCCAGCAGGGGTTACGCTTTATTGTGCATCACCTGACTGGAGTGGGAAAGATGAGTCCAAGAATTCTTTTCTGCTGTACAACTGGTAGTAGGAGTGAAATGGAGGAACTTCGAGTTTTAGCCACCTGGAAATGACAGACACTAGAGATACCGTAGATGGAACCCAAGTGGAGGTTAAAAAAAAAAAAAACAGAAGAGAGAACTGTATGGATGTCAGACAAAGTAAATGATTATAAAAATTTTCAACGTGGCGTAACACTGGTAAGCCAAGGGCCGTCATTGGAGAACCTGTTCAAAAGAACTTAACCCTTGTGAAGTGAGAAGCTCACCCACGCATGTACATCAGGACCAAAGGCAAGCAAGTAATGAGGGAGTGCCTTAACACAGTTCAGCCAACTTTTACTCCAAAGTGCCATTAACACATTTACACTGAGGATGATGAGAACTGTAGTACTTAACAGGCATGTACTGTGCTACAGAGAGACTAGGGATAATGGAGGCACCAAAGTGAGTAATGTGTTCAGGTATACCCCAGCATAGGATTTCTCTCAGTAAGGCTTTGGCCACTGAGTAGGAAGAGGCTTTATGGGTTGGAAAAGCTTCAGCCCACTCAGAAAACAGATACACTGTCGCCAAACAGTATTCGTAACCTCACTGTGAAGTTCATTCAATGAAGTCCATCATTAGATGTTGGAAGGGAAACACAAGCTTTAACTCTAAATCCTTTTATTAACTTAGCAGAACAAAACGAAGAAGCGTAGGCAAAAATCCAGGAGTGCACCACCCGTTACTTCCATTTCCAGACAGACTGACCCATGTGGTACAAGCCATGATGAATGCAACACATCACTTTTCTTCATCACATCTATAAGCACATGCAAAAGCACATAGAGACACATACACATCAGACCTTCACTTCAACAATACACTCCTTTATGCTTCATGCACAAATGTAGGCCCACATCACTTAACACTCATTTATACCACTTCACTCATACTGTTGGGCAGCAATTCACACACATTACAGTCATTCACACTTTGCTGCAAATTCAGTCAATATCTGTTAATTCTCACTGTTTTGACAAAAACGTTTCGAACCTACTGCTCAACACAGGTAAGTAGCACTGGTCACTCAGAGCGTGTGACAGCAGTGTAGCTACATTGTAGCTACATTATATTACTTTTATTATTTCAGTAGCTTTTTTCTTGTCCATTTCTTTCTTTCTTTTTCTTTCTTTCTTTCTAAAAATGGTAAAAGTCTTATTTCATTCCTAAATTGTTTCTAATGACCATTTGCAGGAGGAACACTATTTGTCTACCATTTCCCTTAGGGTTCTAGCTAGCTTTCCAATTTCTATGTCTAACATAACCTCCTAGTTATTCATGGTCCATTGTTACTTCTGTTATAGCGTGAGCACAGGAATAGTCAGTTGTAATTAAGCAATTACACATTTTTGTCTCTTTCTTAGATGTTTACATTTACGTTTACGTTTAGCTGACGTTTAGTTTACGTTTAGCTGACGCTCTTATCCAGAGCAACGTACATCAGTGCTTAAGTCGTCTACATCTGTTTCTTAATCCTGTAAAGCTAAACTCA
>JBBJLS010000006.1:14763065-14796702 GCA_037577275.1 Bryconaethiops microstoma
GGGTTAAGGGTCTTGCTCAGGAACCCAGTGGTGGTGCTGAAGGCAGGATTCAAACCCACGACCTCTTGGTCCAGAGGTAAGTATCCTACACACTAGGCACCACCACCACCACCTTCTTCTGTGTTAGAGTATTGCTTCACCTAATCCCCAACCCTGGCCTTTATCTTCAGCTACTAAAAGATCAGTGCTGGCCTCCTTTATCAGAAAAGGCTGTAGTTTTTGGAAGAAAAGGAATTTTCTTTGTGGAGAATGGACTAAAGGTCCCACAGACACTAAATGCCCATCTCTTCAAGACCCTGAGGGTAATGGGTCCCCCAAAAAGAGATAAATACACACAAACAGTCTCAAAAGTGCTCTTAATGTTGTTTTGGAAAATAAACCCTTGGTAGGAGCAGCTGCCTGATCACACTAGCAGGTTAAGCAACCGTAGCAAGAATTTGAGCATTTATTTCCGTCATGCTCCATGCGGCACTTCAAAAACTCATTTAAAACGGCAAAAGGAGAGGAAAGGTCTTGTGTGTGTGTGTGTGTGTGTGTGTGCGCGTGTGTGTGTGTGTGTGTGCGCGTGTGTGTATGTGCGTGTGTGTATGTGCGTGTGTGTATTTGGAGAGAAACAGAAACTGCAGAGATTAAGCTTGTCCACTTTCTAACCGACAGTGATGCATATTTGATTTGCTAGTCAAATCACTGGAAGTGTCAGGCAGACAGATTTCAACATCTCGCCCGAAGACAACAGATGTCCAGCTCCACTCTCCCTTCCATAGTGTAAACACCTAGAAATGTCTCCTCTTTTAGTTTTGAATGTGTTTGCTTGGGCTGGGACGACACACAGTTGTACAGCAGCATTCTGTATTCCGTGTTCTTGTCTTTGTGTGTTTTCATTCAGTTGTGCTTGTGTGCTTGGACTGTCTTCAACTCGTAAATTTAACTTGTTTGAAGTGTCTATTTGGCTGTGGAGCTAACTACCTTAAATTATCTACCTTGTTGCTTGTTAGATCACTGTGTTGTCGGAACTTCTTTCGTCTGGTCTGAGTTTATTAGCTGTGAATTGCTGGGTGGGTCCTGAAGGTACCATGTATAGCCACACATTATAATATTTCCATTCCAATAAGTTTAGCTTGTTCGCTATTGTCTAAGTGTCTACCTGGTTGTGGTGTTAGATACTTTGAGTTAACTAACTTATTGTTAATTAGCTTAGCTGAGTGTTTGAATTGCTTTCACCTGGTCTGAGTTGACTGGTTGTGAATTACTAGGCGGGTCCAGCAGCTACTATAAACAGCTAAACACTCACTACCATTTGAACTGTAGCTACTTCTGCCCCACTGGTGTTCCCCAGGGCTCAGTACATGGCCCCCTTCTCTTTTCCTTATATACTCACTCTCTTGGTGATATTTTATCTTCTTCTACCACTGTTTTCTGACGATAATCAAATCACCCTCTCCTTTCACCCTGGTGACTCTCAGATCTCAGTCTGGATCTCTGCGTGTCTGAATGACATTTCCTCCTGCGTGACAGTGTACCACCTGAAGCTTTTGTAGATCCTAGGGGATCATCTTGTAGATCCTGGTCATCACTTTTGGAAATGCTGTCATCACTCCCACACCCGAACCATGATATCTAGGCGTTCTCATAGATGAAGAGCTCTCATTTTCATATCTCTTCAGAACTTACAGATACCTTCTTTATAACATCAGTAGTAGTAATCATCTGGCCAAGAATCATTATGAAATCTGTTATTTTACATATTAGAGCAACAATACAGTAATAAATCTAAGGGTTAATACACCCATTGGTGTAATGTCCACCGCTCCACCCCCCCGCAGAGGACATGTAAGTTTTTCTTACCCCAGCCCAGCCAGCTCTATAAGGTATAAGTTATAATCTGTTTTCTGCTTTATATGGAGCTGCAGTACATTTCACAGTTCTACGAAATAAGTATTTGTGTCCTGATTGTCAATGAACAAATCGACTCCAAGTGCCGCTATGTGAAAAGTAATTGCCCCTTCAGCACAGTGAACAGTTTCGAAATCTTTAGCCAGAGCGACAGCGGCCGAAAGCTTTTCTGCACTTATTGATCAGACTCTCACCAACCTGTGGAGGAAGCAGCTCCTCTTTGCAAGGCTGTTTTAGCTCAGTGACATTTGAGGGTCTTTTCTGAGCATGACCTTTTCATTTTCAGGCCTGCATCTTTTTTTTCCTTCTCTTTCTTAAATCACATGGTCTTGCTTCTGCATTTTCTTTCACATTTTCCTTTACTCACAGACGGATGGTTTTACATTCTCCTCTAATCAATATCTCGCTTCTGGTATCCCAAAGAGATTAGTACATATTTTACCCAATGCACACTAGTCAGTGTTGACCATACGGTGTCAGGTTTTTCTTAATCTCTAATAGACTTGCTTATGTGGCTTCTGACACTGTATGACACACTGTAAATTATAGAAATAGATAATAAAGATTTATATAGAGTCCTGAAGCCTGAACTAGAAGACCACAAAACATTACACGTGTACAGCATCAGTTCGATATATTAAGACTGAAGGGAATGTGGCGTTGAAGTAATATTTTGTTCGAGCTCCCCTTTTCCCATTTGTAGAGTGAGTGATTTAACCACTCTGCTATAAAGCCAGTTAGAAAGCACACACATGCATCTCAAAAACTATTGTATTCTTAAATAAGAACCCATATGTATACTGTCACGGAGAGGGACTAGAAATAAACTGATAAGTAGCCCAGTGTAGCGTGATGCAGGAGCCCAGTCGCAGACACACACGAAAGAGCTGGTAAATCACGCGCTTTGATCTGAGAACACTCCAGCTAAGGAACCAGGAAACTACGTTCTCACATGCACACAGAAGGGTATATAAAGTGTTCCTAAGAATCAAAGCACTCCCAGTACCGCTTGAGGAGAGCTTGGAGTAAGCCAGCATGGAACCCAAATGACTGAGTGCCAAGAGTTACCTTCTTCCTGAGACACGAGTCATTTCCGGTGCCTGCTAGACGTCACGTGACTGGTGCGTGTGACATACACACACATTATTTTCATCAGAATGTACTGCTTCACATCACAATATCCCACAATTCTATTGAGACTTACTATTAGACCTCTGGTGCAAAAGGAGTGAAATGGTGAGATCTGCAGGTGTGTCTTTGTGTGAGTTCTTTCATAAGGAAAGATTTCAGTGCAAACACAAAAGCATAATGCATAGGTGGCCTCAGCAAGCAGGAAAATTTAACTGTTAAATACTAAGCGCATCTGTTTCCATTGCATGCAGCTGATGTAGATTACTTTGCCCGCTGAGTTTGTTTGGTTGGTTGGTTGGTGGATCAGTCGGTATATTGTTTGTTCAGAAAATTTTCCTTTCAAACATTTAACTTTGTCCTCTGGACTGTAAAGATAAACCAGTATGGTGACTTAAACATTACGCATTGTCTTTTATTCTTTTTTTGTAGTGTTTCACACTCAGAGAGAAAGCAGCAGAAATATAACTTGGTTTGATTAGTTTTAATGCACAGGGTCAGCCTAGTCATCACTAAAACAAGTGTCAATGTCATAGAAGAACCTCTTTTGGTTTTCTAAAGACCCATGTTTAAAAATAAGATGTGTGAGTGTGAATAATCTTCATTCTAAAGTAATATATGGATTCTTTACAAGTTTAAGGGTTCCTCTTAGAATCTTGACATTATTTGGAGGTACTTTAAACTTTAAAAGATTTCTCACAGTCCTATATCTCACTTACAAGATAGGTTCTCCAAACTGAAAGGGAAAATTGGCATTACTCAAAAGGACAATTTTAGCACCTCCATGTTGATCAAAAAGTTAAAAGATCATGTTTTATAGCATTGCTTAATAAGAAGACATTTAAGTTTTAGAATATGTAAGTGAAGGGGTAAAGTCATGACAAACAGGCTTCTTCATCATATGCAGTATCAAAACATCAAAAACATCACTGATACCAAATCAGACTTGTTCATGTTTACAGCTGATCTCAAAAGGAGAAGCCTCAAAAAGTCACTCAGATGATCTGATTTCTTTCTAAATACACACCGTGCAGCTTTACCATTGATTAGTGATGGAAATTCTATCTTTCCAGTTTTTTTTTATTGACACAGTCATTGTTTATTAGTAAAGCTTTTTTGGGAGTTTATGGGGCTTCAAATTGCACAAAATGCAGTTATTTATTATCGTTTCACGGCTGCAGCGTTGAAATAAGTTTAGTGTTTCCTTCTTCCTGGGAAGCTCGACTCTGTTTCTGCACATGCATAGATGTAGAGAAAAGAATCACAATTACTGAGATAAAATCAAGGTCTCTGGGTTTCGTTGTAAATCCAGCTTTAATCTGATCTTGGAAATCAGAGTTGCTCTTCGCATGGCCACTGATCTGATAACTGTAGAAATCTGATAACAGTTGCTTTACTGGTCTACCGGGAAACACACCGTCTGTGACCAAAACTAGACATCTGGGTGCAACCTTTAAGAGGAAAGACCAGAGGTCACCAGGCTTCCTGCTGGAGATCTCCTGTCCTGTCTGATGTAGCTACAATCTGTGTGTAACATGCTTCACCCACGTATTTAGTGCTTCAGCCAGTCAGAGACTTCTGAGTAGGTTCTTTAGCCAGAACAGGTGTTTCAGAAGATAGAAGATAGATCTCCAGTACCATGGTTGGTGATCACTGCTGTAGGCGTCTTCAGTCTCAAATAACTGGGTCTTTTCTGATGACATTATAAATTCTAGAAGTTATGATTTCTAGGGGTTCAGTTTATTAGTGCAGGTCTTGCTGAATCTTTATTTATCTGAGACAAACTGAACTGGTTCATACTCAGAAATCTGTGGAAGCAAGACATCCACTGTACTTTCAGTCATCTTTTATTGATTTTCTATGTATTCTTTTATTTATTTCATTTCTTCCATTATTTTATCTGTTTTATTTTTTATTATATTCCCGGTAAGCATATTGGACGACATTTTTGTATGAAAATATGCTAGATAAGTAAACTTGACAGTTTTAACACATGAAATAAAAAAATCAAACCAAATCTTGACCTCTGAATGAAAAATTCTCTCAAAACTAAAAACGAGTATTATTATTGTCTGAGGTGTCTTCTTCCTAAAACATGGTGAAACCACACTCGACGTGCTTCCTACGATATGCTTTAAAAAATGCCTGACGAGCAGATGTTGAATCTCCTCTCACCAGATGTGAACCTGCTCTTTTATCTCTGCAGAATGGAAGCCGTATAGTCTGTAGGAAACTCTGTGCAATGGCCTTTAGGTCTTAGGTATCTGTCAAAAAGAATTTCCAGCAAGAATAATGCAATGAAGGACAGGAGATATCAGTGCATGAGAATTACGCTGTGCTGAAAAGTCTTGCATCCAGAGCTGTGCCGTCCAACTCTAAAGATCTGTAAAGACAGGTCACAGCGAGTCTCGTCTTTTTTGCTTCCTCCTGTGAGGAACGGCACATGTCAGCAGTTTTCTGTCCTCACATTATTCATGAGCGCACGAAAAAAAAGCCCACAAACTGCCTACACTGTGAAAGATAAATAAATAAAGAAACCCCAGATGGTTTGAGTAAAGATGCGCTTTGTGAATTTAGATGTTCTTTTTCAGACTTCTGCATTATGTGGAGGTTCTGGACTCTTCGCAGTCACACATTTGACTTACAAAGATGGAATGATCTTTAGGGAGCCAAAAGTGTTTTTCTATGCCAAGGATGGCCACATCTGGTTCTAGAATCAGAATCAGAAAATTTTATTGGTCTTGTAGGAAATTGCTTATGCTACGTGTGCACAGACACACAGACAAGAACAATATAAACAATGTACTGGATGATTGGATGGACAACGATGACTGGAGACACCCAAACTTTGGTTTTATTGGTAAAAACCAAAAATTTGTTTTGCAAATTGCTTGCACTGTGGATTTGAACTTGCAATCTCTGATTCAGGGTCTGGCGCTCTACCACAGGGCCGCTGGGGGGTGTGAACTCGCTGCCTCTTACCAAGCCATTTATGGTTAAGGATGGCTGAACACATAGCTGCGTTCATGGGCTGATTATTTTTAATTTAACCCCAACAAACAGTGACACACGACTTTTATGTATAACCAACCTGAGTCTGCTGTGTGTTTTGCAACGCGTTTGATTATTTGTGTTTGTGTTTCTTTGCTTTTTTGTTGCATTGCGGCCACCATATCCATGATGTCACAGACTCTCTCTCCAACATACATTTTGAAGACAACTTGACCATACTCTATCTCTCCCCATATATTACAGAGCTTGACCACAATTTGTATTTTTTTTTTATTATCAATGCTCTAATCAACCAATCAAAAATGTATGTACACATCCACCACAGGAGAAGAGGAAGCACCAAATTTAGCTATAAAAATAATAATACAAATGAAAAAAAAAAAAGAAGACCGCTGTGAGCTGGCTCCGTGCCCAGGGTGAGTCCATGCCCCCATTGGCCCTGGGATAGGTTCCATGTACCCATATTGCTATCTACAGCATAATTTTAAAGAAAATGATAATACATCAAAATAAGAGAAATGATGCAGTGTTTACAAAACTTGAATACAAATAGCAATAATGACCTTTTACGTTCTTCTGATAGTGTTTTGCCATCCAACTGATCTCACTGCAAGACGAGAGTGTTGATTACAGCAGTGTTTTTTTATACCTCATTAAATAAGATGTGATTCAGGTGATCAGTAATCAGTCCCTCATAAAGCAGAATGAGGTGCTTGTGTAGGAATTTAACAGACACTGGACTGGAATGGTTGTCACACTCAGAGTGTGTTGATTTAAAAATAAATTGCAGTGGTCTCTGTATATCAGGGAAAGGGGATAAACCTTCAGTTTCTCATTTGCTCAGAGTTTTTAAGATTCTGGAGTATTTTCTGATGTGAGCATATTCTCTTGCTTGCACTTAAATCACAGCTGAGGTGATTTGTCATCATATTTACTGAGAAATTAATTTCAAGCGCCACGGAACTGGAGCTCTGTTCGACTGCAGGGGGGAGCGCTCAAGGAGCTAATGTATATTTAGTGGAGCATTCGTGATCGACCAGCAGACTCTGGCAGAAGCTAAACAGCTAACGTAAGCGGTGTAAAAGATGCTGAATATGAGAAGAGTGGATGGAATTCTCAGAGCCGAGCTGAATCGTTTGTCTAATCCCTGGGCTTTGAATCTCAGTGCTGGTGATCCCATACACACATATGAGCTTTGTCTTATCTAGCACACATATTTCAACTAATTATCAGGCTGGGTCAGGTGTGTAGAGTGGAGAACGTTGGTCTAGATCAGTGATTCCCAACCTAGGGGTCGCGACCCCCAATAGGGGTCGCCAAAGCTCCTCAGTGGGTTGCCACGTCCTCTCAAAAAATAGGTCCCAAATTTATGTTTTGTCTATGTGTTCAGTTTTAGGTATTATGAATGATGAAAAGCAAAATTCAAGTTTTATTTAATTTGTTATTAATTCATTTACAAAAATAAAACATTGAAAATATCGCGATACATAAGGCATTGCACGTGGGTGCCTATTGGTTAATATCAAAATACTGTGTACAGTTCACGAATGTGTGTGACCTGCGTGAAGTAGCATCACAAGCTAATCAACATTAAACAGCAAAGAAGCAAGGGGTTAAAATGGCCAAGCGCCAAGGTGAAGATAATACAGACAGTCTCCAAAAGAGAAAAAGACTGTATCAAGACAGTTATCTGCTGTATGGCTTTGTTGAGGCCATGGACAAGATCAAGATTGAGTGTGTCATATGCGGCGAGAGACTGGCTAATGAAAGCATGAAACCAAGCAAGCTAATGCGACACCAATCTACTAAACACCCCGAAACGGTGGGTAAACCCAAAGAGTTTTTTCTCCGAAAAAAAGAAATGACAATAATTAACAGACCACAAGATATCAGAGAAAGTTTTGCTAAGGTTGGCAGTGACCATAAGCAGGCAACCCTTGCATCATTTGAGTGCTCTCTCCTCATCGCTCAAGCCAAAAAACCACACAACATAGCAGAGACACTTATCAAACCAGCATGCATTAAAATGACAGAAATAATGTACACATTACTGTATGTTTTGAGTTCAAACATTAATATATATTTTTGTTCTTACATTAAAATTAACATGGCAAATGTCATTTTAACATCTATAATGGTATTTATGAGGAAGATTAAAGGGTCGCCATGAAATTCAATGGTGAAATTAGGGGTCCACTAGGAAAAAGGTTGGGAACTACTGTTCTAGTGGGTAGGATACTTGCTTCTGGGCCAAGAGGTTATGATTTCGAATCCTACCTTCAGCACACCACCACTGGGTTCCTGAGCAAGACCCTTAACCCCAGGTTGCTCCATGGAGACTGTCCCCTTAGGGAATGGAAGTCGCTTTAGATAAAAGCGTCTGCTTAATGCCATAAATGTAAATGTAAATGTATAGGATGACGTTAAGGTTTAGGTTAGAGCTAGATGTTAGAGTTGGGGTTAGGTTAAGGGTTAGATTTAATACGGTTAATTACACTCTTATTAATTACTGAGTTCAGACTTTTAAGCCTCATCGATTACTTACAAGTGTATCAAATCAAGCATATAGCTTGAATGGTAGTAGTACTGAAGGACTAAGTAACTTTAATCTGGCACGGGCATAGGATGCCACCTTTGTCATAAGTTAGTTTATGAAGTCTCTTTCCTGTTAGATCTGCCCTGGCTGAGTGTAAGTACTGGTATAAAGAAATGAAAGCATCTAGGAGCAAAGACAACTCAGTCACAGAATATAGTGGGCATTCTCTCTTGCATTGCTTACTACAGAGTTCCAAACCATCTCTGGAAGTGACATAAGACCTATGCATGCAGTGCAAAAATACCAGAAGAGCGCTATCTAATGGAATGTATGGTCCCAGAAGTAAAGTTTGGTGAAGTAGGAATAATGGGCTGGGTTTGTTATTTAGGGTTTGGGTAATTGTATCTCTTGTACAAAAGGAAACTGACACATCAATACATACTTGTAGTGAAAATATGTAGTAAAAATTTAAGGAAGGTCCTTTGAAGTTCCAGCATGACAAACTATCACTGTGCACAAAGTGAGGTTCATAAACACATGGTTTGATGAGTTTGTGGAGAAGAACCTTTAGTAGCCTGCACAGTGCCCTAATCTGAACCCAGCTGAACACCTTTGGGATGAGTTGGAACATTGATTGTGCCCCTATACTTTTGGCCATATTGTGTACATTCAATTACAATGTTAAGTTGCATTTAGTAGACATTTGTCTGAATATTAATTAAATGTAAGGTAACAAAACATTTGCAACGGTGCTCAAAATGAAGTATCACAATTTATTACAATCAAGATTTTAACAAAACAATTAATTGTTAAAATATAGCTTTGTATAAAATTACTCAAAAATAAAGCTTTGAACATTCAGTAAAGAAAGATGCTGTCACGGGGGAAGACACGAATGACTGGAAACTGCCCAGTTGTGGCGTGAGGGAAGAGCCCACTCGCGGATACACACGAGAGAGCGGGTTGCCCACGCGGTTACTATAAGAACGCTCCGTTAAAGAGTAAGGGTTCCCACCAAAGGAACCCGCGTTCTCACACGTACACAGGAAGGTATAAAGGGAGATAGCGTCACGAGGACTAGAGTACTCACGGTACCGTGGAGTTGAGGAGGGTTGGGACACGTAGTTGGGCATGAGAGCTCAATGTCTGTGTACTGTGTTACCTGCTCTTCCTACCTTTATACCTGGCGTGACGTCACTTCCGAACCCCATCGGCGTCACGGGACCCGGTGCGTGTGACAGATGCTTCATGAAAAAACACTTGATTAGCTTTTTATCAAACTGATCTAAACAAGTTCATACTTTTGGGCTTGGTGATGACAAAAAAATCATTTTTTTCTGTTCATTTGAAACTAAGGCCATGGACCAGTAGCGACATATATATGAAACAGCCCATTTGCATCCCACATAAAGATATAATATTTTCAACCATTTTATTTAGTGCAGTGTTGTAAAGAAACCAGTGACACAAACTTAACAGTGAACATTAATAAGCGTTGTGCTTTAACCTTTAAACGTACCACGTATCATTTTAGTTAGTGAGAAAAATGACTATGCATATAATGCCTGTTTTACGGTGGTCATTTAGTGGACATAATATTAAATGTAGTACAATAGTTTGCATAGGTTAAGGGATTCATCCACAGAGGTCCTCTGCTGTTCTTTGTGGATGTGCTGAGGTACAGTACTTGTAAGGACTTCAATAAACACAGGTTAAAAATAAAGAATATAAGCATTGCTTTTGCTGACAAAGACAAATTCCTATTCAAGGGCCATTAATATGATTAAGAATGGTCATTATATTTTTTATACCTCCTCCAAATGAACATAAAGAGGCATCTCAGGAGGGAAATTGTTCTTTGTAGTGTCAATAAAGCTCCACAATTATCAGTACATGTAATTTCTTTAAATTGTGATCACAATGAACATTTCAGAGGCCCACAATAAGTCACAATTTTTTTTTTTTTCCTGATTAGATTTTAAAGCAAAGCCGTGAGAACAGTCCATTAGTTTTATTAGGGATGTTTTATTAGGAATTTAGAATGAATCTCTGCCTTTCTTATTCAATTCAAGCTGCAGGAGACACCACCAGGAGTGAAAATCAATACATTCTGTAGAAATTGATAGAAGAACAAAATCCATTCTGTACGTTTACGGGCATCATCATCCTTGAGATAGAGGACTTAATAACTAATTAGTTTGTTCAGACAAGTTTGGCCAAGGTTCCTGTGCTAAAAAAGGTTTTCTCTAAAGTGATGTCATGTCACAGATTACACCGACCCTGGACTTCAACTTTTTGATTTTGCAAAACACTGAGGGGCTTATTGAATGGGTGTGTAATGACTATTCTGCAGTCATTTCAGCTTTTCCTGCACTGCCAAAACTACTGTTGAGAACATATGTCTATAAAAATATTTCACAACATATAAACAGTGTGTTGAAACAAGGTTTATCAACACATTTATCCACAAAATTGTCCACACCGTATGAATATCCAGGCTAATTCCACTCCATATAGCAACAGGATGTGAAAAATGAGTGTGTTGATTATATTGGGACAACCAGTGTTGAAATGAGCAGCTTTCCTAAACAGACATGTTGGACAGGGTATAAATAATTCCGAAATCATCACACCATCAATAACAGATCACTTTTAATCACTTGGGTATTTTGAGAGCCACAAAAAGTGAGACGGGAAGTGAACACGCTGCCATGTCCTGCTGAGAAAGTGAGAGATGAGAAACACTCCCACATATGCGAAGGAGGGTTCAGGCAAGGATTAGATGGTTGTAATTTTTTTTTTCACTGAGGATTTATTAATGGGGTTTTTTTGTGCGTGGAAAAGATCTAGCATTGATAGCAGAAGACTTTTGGTTGCTTGCATCCACCGGTAACACACAAGTTTACAAGTTTATTTCAGTCCTGAAATACAGTATGATAATGTTCCTCTTTTCAAGCCTATGTATCGCTGCACAGTAAAATAATTTAACCAATAAGTCTTTCACTTTGCTTTCAAATGGTGATCACTTGCCACTGGGTTCTAAGTCACACAACCCTGTTTCAACTATTTGCTTCAGTTTATTCCTCTGTTTCTCAAAATACACTGACAATACGGAAATCTAAATTGTATTTAATATTGCAAATTGTTTCAGTATTACAATATGTCCTTTAATTATAGAGATAACTGCACATCATATATGAATACATAACCAGACTTGTGTTAGCTCATTCCAAAAGGGTTGCTAGATTATGAACACAATTTTCTACTGCTTTGCTAAGTTGGAGAATCATGAGATCAGTGCAGTAGATGTAAAGACTGCAATTTAATGCAAATCTTTCACATCAAACCTCCAAATGGTCCTGCAATGCCTTTATGCTGTATGACAATGAAACTGTTATGCAAATGGTAGGCTTATCATAATACACTGTATCTGTCTTTATTTAGAAGTTTCTCAATAGTACTAATTTTCCTTTATTGCAGTAGAGAAGGAACCACAGATCATTTACCACAGGATGTATAGAGCTGTACAGCAAATTAGACAGAGTTCTATTTTAGGGCTTAATTTATGAAGAAAAGTGCAAAAGAACACACCATTCTTTCTCAAAAAGTATAAGGTTCAATGTATACTTAAAGTAAAACTGTGTGATCTAACTAATTATGAACTTGAGGCCAAACTTGAAATGAAGTAATTGAGTGTTCTATGACTAAAATATTTGATACTTGCAAGCTCAAAGAAAAGAGAATTTATGAATCCATAAGACTAACAGTAATTTAATGTTATTGAGCAAGGAGAGGAAACAGAGGGAATGCAAATGCACACAATGACAGTAGGGCAGGGATAATGGGTAATATCCATTGTAGGGTTGACCAATAAGGAACAGACACAAAGGCAGGAGTATAAATACACAGGAGTGCATACAGAACAGCTGAAACTAAGCAGGGTTACTAATAGACAGGTACAGACACTAAACAGGAGGGCAAGACAGGGGCGGAGCTAGGGATGACTATCAAAATAGAAAGGGTCCTGTTCCATGAAACAGGATTAAGGGAAAGTCTGGCTTATTTCAAGGGAAAGTAAGGGAAAGTAAGACAGACTTTCCCTTAATCCTGTTTCATGGAAAGGACCCAGGGTAGGATGTGACCGGAATTAAAATGTAAACAGAAAGCATGTGTAACTGAAAACAAAGACAGTAGTCTTGGTAAAATATAACAGTTCTAAGCTGTGTTTACCAGACACCAGGCATCACACCAAACCAATTATGACTGAAAGGCCCTGATTCCATCAGAAAGTTGGCCCTGATTGGTCTAAAAGCTGTTTTAGGTGCAAATTTCTGAACCTAGCATGCAACATGAGTTGCCATGGCAATATAGCCTGGTGATCCATTATCATGAGACAGAATATCAGCACCCATGATCTTGTTAATATAGTCACAAATCTTGCTGTAGGTGGCCCTAATTCAACACAGCTCCCAATACTGAACAGCACTGAAGCGAGCCGATACATTTCCCAGCTGGCTGTTACATTTTTGGGATAATAAGACATCACTGAGACGGTATCCTCATGAATCAGGTAGGAGGAACAGAATGCTGTGCATGTGTCCCAAAGGTCTTTTGAGTCAGGGTGTTAGAGAAAGCTTTAGCATTGCTGATGAGCCAAACTGAAAGTAGATGTGATTACACTTTCAGATGAGTCAGCAGTTAGTAAATAATGTCTTTTGAAGGCAGGAGTGGGATCTCCTCGTTATCTAATGGCCTAAAACCCCCATAACTGATGTGTCAACATCAAATGGTGCAAATTAATTAAATGGGCTGTCCAGTGTTATGATAGCTGTGACATTGCAATGGAGAAGCATTGAACTATGCATGCTCACAGATCGTGATGTGCTTATGGCACACAGAATGGGATGTGACTGAATTAGTGGGGCTTGTACAGTTATGCTAATAGTTTGCCCTTTCATTTCGAGTACTGTGTGAAATGAGTTGGTCCAATGGTAGAGAATGCAGTATGTAACCTATGTGTAGCAGTTTTGATGTTCTGTAAATGGCACATTAAAAGGTGTTTTTCCACCAAGTAGTGCAGGACGTAATCAAGTATTTTGTTGTCATTTCTACTGTCAAGAACCTTTGCTGAATATAGCTACCATTCTTGCCAAGATACCAAACATACTGAATGGTAATGAGTGATGAGAGACAGACACAGGGACTTAAGTGGAGTAGAGATCTGGGGATGGATTAGTAACTGTGCTCTTCCAGTTTCTTTACAATGATGTGAAAAAGGGATTTAAAATACCGCCATTTTATTTACTACCAAAAATGACCAGTGAATCTACACATTTTCTCTAAGGTTTTATATATTGATAATGGAGAAATGGTACATTTATAGAAAAATAAGCTTTATGGAGTCCATTAATACGAACATAATTATAATATTATTATGACCGCCATTGCAGCATAGTCTGTTTTTAAAAGGTTTTTTTAAGCGTTTTCTTTTTTCACCAATTATAGGTTTCATACACTTAGACATCTGCAATCCACTTTAAACTTGGTGTGCTTGTAGTCAATATCCTCTCAACTTCTGTAGCAGTCATATTACACACTGCAACTGTGTCACCTTTTCCCCTTCTTCCCGAATGAGGGCAGGCGCAGAGGGATACTTCCAATTTGCTTCTTTGTTTATTTTCAAAATTTCAAAAACAAAAGGCACACAAAAACGCCAGGGTGACGGTGGACCGACACTGGGGTCCACCTCGAACTAACTTAAATACTTAACACAGAAACTTCAACACCCAATCAAAACATAAACCCACTTATTCCTGAGCACACCGGCAGCTGACACAAATAATTCCTTAACTCAAGTCTGGTGTGCTCAGGAATAAACAAAACTAAATCCCACCCACAGTTACAGACCCCAGACCTGACAAACTGCAATGCAGTACATCTTGTTATATAGTATCATAATATAATATGGATTTAATCACAATAAGAATTATTTTTAGTTGTATTATTATTATATATTTAATGTAATGTGATAGCTTTCTGTTAGAGAGCTTTCAGAGCCATTACATTCTTTGGGTAACTGGTTCCAATCCTCACTGCTGTGAACCATTCTGATTCAGCAAGGTTTTCTGAAAAGGAACATTTCACATTAACTCATGCTGCATAAATTTGTTTACATCTTACTGACTTCATTACGTATAAAGGAATAAAAATATCTGTGAGAACATTTGATTTGCTACAAAGTCATCATTTGGAAGTCAGGAGATTTTTTATGACAAGGGACCGGATGAAATTAGCTTGTGCCTCATGATGGCACGTTACAGCTGCATGTAATCTTATTTTTTGCTCAAAGACATTACATTAGCATGGCTATAGGGCACTACCCAGCTAATCCTTTTAGAGGGCTTTCTCGGAATGTCCACAGATTTTACGTGGTCGAACATATTGACTGTAATATCACACGGCCACCCCTAAACCTGATATTGATTTTGCCTTTTGACAGCTGTTGGTTGAAAGCTTAATCGAGCTGACTTTCAGCACTTATGTGAGGGCAAAAAGTTGTGACACAAGCCTTCTGCTGCGTAAGATTCTGGAGCAGAGGGGAAGTGGTTTTTAGGAGCCATGTTTTTTCTACAGTGTTGTTCTATTATTTATATCCTGGTCCGTGTTGAGTCAGAGAAGAAAAAGTCTGAATCCTCATTCAGTAGCCATGTTGGAAAATGAGCAACATGACCATTGTCAAAGTCATTCTTATCCTTTATTGGTCAAGTTACACATTTTCTATAACCTCTGTTAGGAGGGTTAAAGCATTTCGGTCATATTGTTTCTCTTTGCACAGAAAATACCATTTTACTTCCAGGAGACGATTTTTCTAAAGTAATAGGCCTCGCTTAAACAAGAAATGGGAATACTCCTAAGTCAGAGTATTTACTTTAGCTCCAGTTGTTTAGTTCCTGGGTACATCAGACTTAAATCTTTAAGGATTAATGCCCTATTGATTGATCCCGTTAAATAATTCTTTTTCATATTGATTGTTTTCTTTGGTTCTCTCTCTCCGCCCCACCCCCCCGGCTCTTACTCAGTATCCACTGTTGTGAGTAATAAAATAAATGAGTGCCTTAAAGCTTATATATAAAACCAATATCGCTTTTTATGTAAATATATCTATCAAAGGTTGCTTGTAGATAATTGTCTCCACATTCCTCAGAATCTTCATCTTTATATTCTGTCTCTGAACTTAATGGGTCTTCCTATGTTCCTCAGTCTCTTGTTTTATAAGCTAATGGGGCCCAAGCTGTATTCCATTTTCACTTGTTTTTTTCCCACTTTTCTGGTTCATATGTGTTTGCAATGTACTGTTTGAATGTTTATGACTAGGAACTGTGTTTCCTAGTTTTGCTAACTTTTCTTCAGACAGGTAGCTAAAATCTTTAACATGTCCACTCTGAGCAAAAATTCAAAATTCAACATTTGAAATGAAGATTTAGCTGATATTCAAATGACACTTCAAATCATTTTCAGACCAGATCTTTTAACATGTTTATTTATTCTAAATTTGTTAAGAATTTCTTCATTTTTTTTCCATCATCTGTTTTCATAATTTTCCGTGCTTCCTAAGACTGGACTTGACTAAGAATATGATGTCTGGAAATAAACACAGACAGTGTCAGGCCTGGCAGTCCTGGGTATGATTATGGTCGGCGGCCACTAGAGGCCGTCCTTTGCTGTATTTTGTTTTGTTGTGTGGTGTTTAGGACTTTCATTGTGAATGCCTGAGCACACGGTCTTGTTTATATTTATTATGTGTTTCACCTGACCGTCTGCTGGGAGGGAAATTTTGAGTTTTTATTGGTTTCTTGAGTTTGGGAATTTGGTATTTAAGTTCGTTGTTGACCGACCTGGGTTGTCGGTCCACAGTTACTCTGGCGTTTTGTGTTCCTTCTTTCTCCTTTGGGTGTTATAGAAAGCCTGTATCCCTTTTCAGGTCCTCGAACCTGTTTTTGATTTGAGTTTGAATAAAGAGTTATTGGAAATGGAAGTCTGCCTATGCGCCTGCCGGCATTGGGGAGAAAGGGGGAACCGTGACAGATGGACCGACCTACCAACTGCAGGTGCCGCAGATGTGGCGTGGGGGAGCAAGGAGCTCACCCCAGAGGAACAAGGGAGGCTTATGGGAGAACCTGCGATGCAGAATGCTCGGGACTGGGCTGTAGCAAACCCAGGACCTTCTTGCTGTGAGGTAACCCTACCCACTGTGCCATCATGCCCTTTTTGACAACTGAAAACTTAGTAAGTGGAAAAAAGTAAAAACTTATTTTATAAATATCCATGGCAAACTGCTAGGATGTTATTTTCCAAAGGACTGATCTGATACTGAATAAAAGTGTGGCGTAAGTAGTGGCAGTGAAAAAATCTACAATCAGAAAAGGTTTAGATGGCATGGAAAAAATGCTGTTATACTTCAATTTACTTTTATATCACTGCAGAAATTGTGTTTTTTCTAGTCGGCTTAATTTCATTTGATAATATATATCCATCATTGTATTTCAGGCTTGCAACACATTAAAACAAGTGACAGTCCCTGAGAGACCTTGGGTTTTAGACTCACTGTTAATAGTCTGGATGGTCCTTTTCATCTTTGGTCCATAGCACATGACATTAATTTCTTCCAAAAATGATTTGGAATACTGATTCATCTGACCATAGTACACGATTCCACCGTGTGATAGTCCATCTCAGATACCTCAATGCTGCTTCTGGACATGATTAACATAAAGCTATTTTGCACTGTAAAATTTTAAGTGTTATTTGTGAATGTAATCCTGTATTGTAGAGCTTTGACAAAGGTAATCTCCTACCCATGTGGTTAGATCAGCTATGGATGAATGACAGTTCTTCAGGCAGTGCTGTCTGAAGGATTGGGGATCACAGGTGTTCAGCGTAGGCTTGCACCCATTAAACACTGAAATTCCTCCAGATTCTTTAAATCGTTTAATGATATTATGCATTGTCAAATATGCAAATCTCTTCCAATATTTCCTTCAAAAAAAATTTTACCTCATCACTGGCCCCAGATTGCCCCAGTTCCAACTTTGCTGGAATGTGCTGCAGGAGGTGATGTGAATCAGGAGGTGATGTACTGTTATACAAAAAGAAAACATAATAATATAGAAAATCAGCTTGACATTTTCTTGACATGCTGCAGTTCTCCTCTTTTAGATTTTGTTTACAGCTTTCCCAATATTAGTTGGGCTCTGTTGGGAGTGTCAAGATAGCACACATTTAAGATTCTGGTTTATCATAAAGCATTTTTCATGAGACGTTCTTCGAATCATAAATAATGAATAATTTAGCCGTTGTACATGTCGAGAGAAGAAGGTTTCTCAGTGTCAAGTGCCCTATTTTTTGTCAGACTTTAGAAACTTAACATGGGAAACAATATCTTTGTTTCAAAGGTATTTTGATTTGACTCCTGAGTAACAATTAGAGAAGAATGATGCATGTTTCTTCATTTTTATAGGGTAAACCTCTCGAGTATCAGAAGGAATTTATGTTTAAGAATCAAGAGTTTATTTTCAGAAACAGATAAGAGTGTTCCGTTACAAACCTTTCCAGAGAGTTGAGTCCAGAAAAATATTCCAGTTCAATCAATGAATAAATCTATGAATGAGGTGAGAAATTAATTACAGATGACAATGTTAATCATATTAATTAAATTGATGAAAAGAATCCTCACTATTATTTTAATATTGTAAACAATACTGACAAAAAAAGTTTTAAAAAATTACCCCTGGTAGCATTTATAAGATGAGAGGATGATGGTAATGCTAATTTAGCATTAGTGTGACAATTCTGTTTTGTGTAGTTATGCCAACACCAAGCTAGTGGTGGTTTGTAATCACTTTCCCGGGTTTGATGTAATAACAGGTCCAGCTTAGACACTTGTTATAATCACAAGTTAAGTAATAATTGTTGCAGTTTTTCACTGACTCCATCAGTAAAACACCTAACATAGGTTACAGCTATAAACTGAAATACTCAAAGCTATAAACTGAAATACTACTCAAAGTAGAATGAAAATGAATAAGTATTTATTTAAAATGGATTATCTGTAAATGACATTTTGATCACAAGACAAATAATTATGATTTAAAAAAAAAAAAAAAAAGATTTAGAACTCCCAACAAATCCTATTCATTTCTTACACTTGAGCTTCACAGTCAGTAGTTTTGGTGCTTTCAAATGTCATGTACATGTACATGAATGTGCTTTGTTTTCTAAATGGTTAATAGAAAATACTTAAAATTCTGCAAACTGTTCACAGAGAGGTCATTCTGAGATGCAACACTCACTTAAAAATGCAAATGAAAAAAATGTGTTAAGTTAGATCCACCATTTTCCTCTAAAGGGACTCATCTGCTTGTCCAATTATGAATGGAAACGGAGAGTGAGGGAAGTTTTTGCCTCAAGAGCTGAACAGAAGCTGTAGCTGGCAGATGATATCTACACATCTGAGGCTCAGAGCACCACTGACGTCACAGCTTACAACAGTGACAGGTGTTGTTACGGAGGGCTTACAGCTTACACAAGTACCCCCGCAAAGATGGAAGTGATAAAATAAATTACCTAGGTGAGGGGTGACAGCTTAAGTATATCATCTAATTTTTTTTCTTTCTCCTTCTCTCTGTCTCTTCACTATGATTATTCACTGTGTGGCTCCTAAAACCTACAGAACTGCTTATTCACAAGACAAAAACATTCGTGTTTATACAATGTTTAGCACATGCTACATAAATACAAGTATGCTCGTAAATAGATTTATTATTATTATTTTCATCTTATTATTATTTCCCAGTTTGTAAACATGCAGCTCTGTAATGGATGCAACACTGACATTTCATAATCTCTCCTAGCTCCCCTACTGCCCTTGGTGACAGAAGAAATTAGTTTAATTGACACTGCAGTCCACTGACAGCGCACTCCACCCATAGCACCGCGGTCTGGGCTGCTCATGACCCTGTGAGTACAGGCCACTTCTGGAGAAGGGCACAAATCATTGAGAGGCAAGTTTCCTGTCTCTCCTTAGACTGAGGTTTAAACTGTGCTTGTTCCCATTACATGTTAAGCCCGAGGACCTAGAGCTGAGAGGAAAGCTCTTATCAGCGGTGGCCAGGTCTGGGTTCAGCACAACCGCTCACCGTCTTCAGAGAGGCGGGGAAAGGCAAGGGAATGCAGGCAGCCCAGGGAGAGCTGCAGCGAGGCCGAGGAACAAAGGAGACGCGATAAGCATTATGGGCTTTCCTTCCACAGGCTTGCCCTTAATTCTGACCTCTTGTTGGTCTAGTTTGACAATAAGAGACCTCAATAGGCCCATGTGTAAATATGATTAAGAATAAGACAAAATACTTTGTATATGCTTCCGGGCCTGATATTCAGTAAGCACCACTGTTCTACTAAAAAAAAAAGGTTTTATCTACACATTGCTTTGGAACCCGTGTCTACATTTGTTATCTTTAATCAGCTCGTAGAGTTAGCTGTGATCCATCACTCCAATTTAATTTATTTTGCTAAATAAAAAAGTAAAATCAGGCCACCTAGTCCACAATAATGGGGCATCTTCTTGTTTTTAATGTGACTCACACAGTATTAGGGGAGGGCAGGGAGGCTAGGCATGCATCTCTGAGGTGAACTTCCGTGGCGAGGGCAGTTTGTAGGTCTTGATTAGAATTTGCCCGAGGCTCAGCCATGGCATCTCAGGTCACGTTAAACACAGCCAATTGCAGAACCTCTCCCTAGGCTCATGCTAAAGACATAACCAAAATAGAACCTTGTTTTGCTTACTGCTAGAGTTATAATTTAGCATATACAGTGGACATATTGTAGCATATATGAATACACTGACTTCTCAAGGTCGTGGTTGGGCGTCAGACCTTGTCATTGCTAATGCTGATAGTTGGTCTCGAAATGCTGCACTGGCAGTAGCTATCCTGTAATTATTTAAAGATTAATCAGCATGCTCTTTACAATAGATATTATTATTATTATTATTATTATTATTATTATTATTATTATTATTATTATTATTATTATTATTATTATTTTCTGTCAAGGACAGTGATATTATTTAGAGTTCTGTAAGACCATGTCAGACAGCTGCGGTAATACCATGTATGTTTCATTTAAAAAAACAAAAGTTAGTATTAGCTAAAAATCTACAGACTCATTTTCAATTGGTCAAAACATGTAGGACCTGACTATATGATTAGGCATGTCTTGAATGACATATCTCTCACGGTAATAGGCAAGCACTATTAACAGCTCTGAGTTTGAGATCGGGAGAATATCAGAAAGTACCAGCAGAAGAAAGTAATTATTAGTAATTAGTCATTATTATTAAGCATTATTCTTTTTTTCTTCAGATGTGCCATTTCCACAAGAAAAATACACTTGTGTGAAATGTTGTCTTCAGGGAGGTGTTTGGTGTTTGAATTCTTGCTTTTCCATTTTTTTTAATGACAGAGTGTAGTGTCATACATCAGGGTTGCGGCAGAAGTATGTTACGTACCCAGACCATTGTAAAGAGATTGAGTGCTGTGAGCACGAGTGCATTGTGTGCCCATCGGTGTTTATGTTGCTAGGTGAAGATGTCAATGACAGCAAACCAGGAGTATAAGAGGCCGTACCCATCTTCATATTAAAGTTATGAGGGAGTTTATTAATAACTCTGTACCTTGCAAACACCAAGGAGCTGAGGTGACTTTCAGGAATTTGGCACATACCCATAATTGCAGTCTTTTATGATGGTGCAGTGCTGTGGCATGGAGAAGCCATTTATGGCAGAATGTTCGATGAGAGATGTGTCCTTCAGCGGTGGACAGAAAGTGTTTGTTGCACTCCATCAATAACTCTATTGTCCACAGTGTACGATGGTCATTTGTTAACAGTTATCAGTGCTTCTGTTCACTCAGACTAATGAAGCAATGCTATTAAATTAAAGAAATCAAAGGAGCTCCTTACAGATCTCTAGCGTTCTATTGCCCTCTGTTCAAATTGAAGTAATGTCCCAGAGTCTAATTCTAAAGTGGTTTCAGCAAGTCTTTGTCTGCTAAAGTCTAAGAACTGCTGGTGAAAGCAGTTCTCACAATAGGTGGCATTTCTGTCATGTCACACGGTGCCATAGAGCCTCGAACTCCAGCTGCACAGAAAAACTCCCTCAAGAACTTTCTATATTAGACTCATGACCAACAAAGAATTGGTATAACTACACTTATGTTACAACTGACTTATTCAGTCAAGTCAGACAAAGAGTTCCCCTTTAGGGACCTTTCACACTTGCTTTGAAACCAAACTAAAGTGTCTAATGCTAATATGGAATCTCAAGCCTCGGCTATGTGAACGTAAGTGCTACTGTAAATCATGCTTATTCGTTGGAGGAGAGGTGAGCTCCAGCTACATTCCCTTGAAATGACAGACCAGGGACCATGACATATCAAACCGCAACTGCTGGTGAACCAAATCATTAGATTAGACAGATTTACAGCATCATGAAAGTTATTACCTTCATCGCCCTCCAGTGCCACTTTGCCTGATGTCTTTATGAGAATGCCAGTGCTTTGCCTATGGTGGAAAATATCAGCAACTTGTATTGTATCACATATGTGCTGTGCTTCATGAAAATCACTCAAAGTCTATCTTTAAAAATCCTTTAATGCCCACCAGTTTTGGGAAAGTTGTTATTTGTAAAAATATTTTACATCTACTGTTGGATTTTTATTTACGTTGTTTTTGTTTAAACTTCTAAGAGTGATCTTTAAATATGACAGTTACCACTATTCAACAGTCTGTGACATCTGGATTCCAAATTATGAATAATTATCTGCACTATAATTGAGGTTTTGAAGAGCTAATGTCTTAATGAGTTCAGACACAATTTTGTAAAGAAATATTTTAATATTGGAAATTGACCCATTTTTATCCTGTTCATTTATGAATATGAAATGTATGGAGAGGCCTATGTAGGCCTGTAAAACCGAGAACTAGAAAACTATTGATTTTAATTCTATTTACTATCATTTGGTGTAAAATTCTATGCATACAATGTTTGGAGACTTAGTGCCAGCTAATTGCACACTTTTAAATATTTTGTGCAAGTTAACAAAAGATGGCTGGTGTATAAATGCTCACTAATGAAATGTTAAAGGAACAGAGATGTCCTGCATGGTGCATTCTAGTTGACTCTCCAATAGATGCAACACATGTTCTTTCAATTAGAGTTCCATCTGTGACTATTCATTCAGAACACACTGCCTCACCCTCAGCCTCCAGTTTTAAATGACATAATCAGGCACAAAATACATTACATCTAGGGCTCAGTTTGCCAGTTTGTCTAGACTTAATACTAGTAATGTCATGGAAACTTGATGGAATCTGTTTAAATGCATAAATAAACCATGATCAGTTTGAGGTTAAAATGGACATGCTGTGAAAATGTATTGAACTGAAAATGGTGCCACTCCACCACAGAATCCTGTGCTGTGTTTTTTCCAAATGTTACAATATCAGCGGCAAAAAAATTAAAACAAAAACTGGCAGCATCTAAGTGATAAAAGGCTCAAATTAAGCGAACATACTAGGTACACGTAAACAGAATCAGAAATGTGAATTTCAGGAATAGTCTGTGGACAATTTTAAAACTGGTGTTTTTGAATGTGTTCATTAACAGACGCTAATGGACGCATTAAAGTAATTACCAGTAATAGCATAACTGCATTTATCTGTACCATTGACAATGCAAGTTAGAAGGACTGGCACGTGCGTGTGCTATCCTGCAAATTTTGGAAAATGATGGGCCTTCTTACCTGCAGCAATAAGAGCACATGTCCCTGCATTATGCTGCTGCCACTTGTGTGTTTTGCCAGGGCCCGGAGGTTTTGCTATGCACAGGGAGGCTCAGTGGCTGGAACGTCTGGGCTTACATTAACACTGCAAACAATGGCAAATATCCACAAATAACGCCAGCCATCATATGCTATCAGACTGAGCAGGGATTACAAGGGAGATGAATCATTAACACTATTGCCACTTGAATGCTGCTAAAGCGTGATTGACAGACTAAGCCTGGGAACGGGGAGAGAGAATGAAAGAGGAAGGCTGTGACATTATCCCCAGGAATCACTGAATCAGGGCTGCTGATACTTTTCTTTGGGGGTCACAGAAAAGAACAGAAGATTACCGTGACTCTGAAAGCAAAAATCAGAGAGACTTATTTGCAACAAATCTGTGATGCCAAGTGCGAAGGTGGAGACAGATCTTGCACTAAAAGAACGTTAAAATTACACACAGTTCTCTGCTCTTCTTTCCATACTCTGCCCCATCTTAAGTTTAAATTTCACCGCGAGTGATCAGAGACGCATATGGCTTAGCATGCACTGCAACCCCTCACTCCTCTCTCCCAATAGGACACCAGGTGTATTTTAATGGCTTTATGGAAATAGGTGGAGAGGAGCAAAGCAGAGGATTCTGGGTCACGGAGGGATTTGTTAACTTATTACTGTGTCTGGAGCGTGGCCCTTATCGGCACCTGCCAAGTCTTTGGCAGACCCAGTGGGATTGCACTGACCTCAGTGGAAGTAATGGATATTAGAAAATCTGCCCACTGCGATCGGGGGGGATTGGGTGACAAAACAGGGAAGAGGTACACAGAGGAGAGAAGGATCTTCCTTCAAGGACACAACATTCAGCCCCTGAGTGCAGAGCTGTGGACTCTATTAAATAAGCCAAAAGGTAATTCAGAAATACAGCTGATGAAATGGAGTAGTACCTTTAGACCTGCTCGAACTGATCATGTTCACTTCCAAGTGCATATTGTAGCATCTTGACCATGCAAAAAAGGCGTAACCATTAATTATTTTTACTGTCTTAACTGTACAGGCTTAGCAATATTTTTGCATTGATATTGCATTTAGCTTTTATTTGATTTCCAAGTGTAGACAAATGTGCACAACATCATTAATCAACATAATGGCATTTGGTGTGGTGCCATTCAGTACATAAATTACCGATCCAAGCTTCTGTGTAGCATAGAATGGATTTATGACAATTTTCGAATTATATGAGATTCTGATTTAGTCTGTAAAAGCCAATCCTATGCCTTTTCTATGCGAAAGAATGGAGAGTACACGCTGCTTGCCTTTCACTCTAATCCTATAGCCTAGCAGAGAAATACCATCCTGGGATTGGGTTTTGAGGGAAAAGGAGGCAGATAAAGTCTCAGCAAACTGTGATGAAGAAAATAAAGCCTCAAAAAGGCTTCTTTGAGATGGTGGCTCTTTCATGTTGCTCTTTCCAAGGAGCCAGAAGGTATCGATGTCTGAACTTGGCACGTGTGTGAAATTGAATGAGTTTCAACTGAAGTTGAGGATAAAACTTAGAACTAAAAATGTTATTCTCTGGCCTCATATTTATTGCTCAGATCGCTGGAAGCACTAAATAACACTGATTAGAAATCACATTTTTTTTCTTTCTTTTTTTTGAGACATGGAAAATCTCGAGGCAGAGTAATTACAGTTGGCATGTTTGATTATATTCTGGCCCTGCTTTTAGCACAAGTCACCCCAGTTTTCATTATTATGTTCTAACCACCCAATCAGTTCTGACAAAGCTTTCAATTACAAATTAGGTTCCCATACAGAAGTAATCTACAGTCACATAACTTACCCATTTCATTCCAAAAAGCAGGCTGGAAAGAGAGGGGGGGGGGACACATTTGGTGAATGGAGAAAATGGTTCCTCTTTCAGGGCAAAATGTGGTCAATACAAAATATAGGGGTACTCAGCAGCTTACAAATTAAACAAAAAATATATTTTAAAAAATGTAATTGGTTTTAAAGATAGAGGCCATGTTATTGGTTATACCTGTACTGAAGGCTTTACTGAAAACCATCTCAGGTGATTAAAAACTAGCACAGTCGACCCCTGCAATGTCGCGGTTCAAAGTTCATGGCCTCGTTTGTGGAATTTTTCTAAGAATTGGTCGCGGAAACCCCCGCAAATTCACGGAAACCACAAATATCTTCTGCAGTTTTTTTGTTGCTTTTTGTGGCAATACATAATTTTTCATGCATTTTAGTGCTCAATTATTAAGAAAAATATAAATGTAAATAAATATAAATTGTAACGTACATATTAACATGAATTCAGCTAAATTGCATAAATGTTTTAGTACTGTCAGGAGAACACAAAGCAACCGTATATGAAAATGCATCTTGGGATGGTGAAATATCTCTGTACTCAGAGGCTAGAGGTTTGAAAGTGGCCAAGAGCATTATTCATTTCTCCTTGCTGCTGATTGGCTGCTGCCCTGTGACGCATCTCTGGAAGATGCAGTCCAGCATTCCCACATCATAACATATCATCTCAAGTTTACTTTGAGTTTAAAATGAAATTGTGTTTTGGGAGCATATTTGGGGCATATTGAAGGTTTTCACTTACAAATTTTGCAGTTTTTAAAAATTCGCAGGTGCTCTTGGAACATAGAATTTTTGGGGTCAACTGTACAATGAACTGAAGATTTTACTAGCATACTAATGATTTGGTAACATAATTTTAAAGTATACTGACAGACAATGACATGGCCATTGCCTTGGTATGCACTCTAAAAAAAGCTCTGGTGTATTAATATGCTGATACCCTAATTCATCTCTATTAGAAGCTTCTGTTCCTCCTCCCCTTTTTCCATTGTAAGTAGGTAAACCACAACAGCAGACTCTGTGACATCAGCAATGAGTGCCTATCACTGCCTGTCCATTAATCATCAGTGTCTCCGATAACAAGAACTGATAAGGCAGCTTCCCATCACTGCGGGAGGAGTAATGACTAGACAGTGACGTTCAAAGATATGACTTGTTCGACACAGAAGATCCTGGCTGACAATAACCCTAGTGGCCCTGCAAACAGAAACACCAGCACACCGGTGACTGCTAAAAGCTTGACTGAACTGAACACAGAATGGTTCATGCAAGGGCCTGCTACAGATACTGGCTTGAAGAACAGGTACTGGTCTGCTGGTCTAAATTGATCACTTTAGTGGGCATTTTAACCTCATGCCTTTGGCTACTATTGTATTCATAGTGTTCTACATCATTCTATGATCATTGTTATTACAGAAAAAAAGACCAGACAAAAAGCATGAATGTAATAAATACATTTTGTGTTGAGAAAAATGATGTGATTATGCCCATTTTATTCATCCTATAATCAATATAAATACATGTGACAAGATAAGGAGATAAAAAAGAATTAATAATATTCTGACTCACTGATCTAACAGGGGGTATTTCAGCTCTCAGAGTTCAAATTTAACTTTGGTGGATCACACTACAGTAAAAGAATATGAAAAGCGAATTCAGCACCTGTGGGAAGGTTTGTTACAAATTAAGGATAGTACTTGTACAAATAATAACATGGTAAGTTTAGTTTTATGGGTCCATTTTTGTTTGTTGGGGGTTCAAATGAAGGCAACATCTGCCAGGGTCCTTCAGCCGCCTACTAATCAATAAGTCGTAATGGGGTCTGGGAATGAAGAGAGAGTTCGGTCACGGATGTCAATGAATCTGCTTATCTGTGTCTGCCAAGCTGCACAGCCAGCCAGACAGCACAAACCCACCTGTAGATCAGTGATATTGGAGTTTTGTTTGCTGAGCTCCAGACAAAGGGCCAGCAGTCCAGCCACAGACCCCTAATTCACTGATTTCAATAGTCTCACCGGAACAAGGGCACAGACGTTTGCGGCCAGCTTTTGAAAAAGTGGAGCAAAGATCGTTATAAACAGAGTCAGTCTCTGTTGCTCATGTGTTTGTCTGGTCATTTGTGTGGACATGGAAGTTCATAGTTTACAAAATAAAGGAACGTGCCTCAGCAGACACCTTCATGTGAATAGTAAAAGTTAATGAAAGCCAAAAAAGAAATAATAATGGAAAAAAATAATTGCATCTATAAATGATGACATTTCTGCTACCATTTTAGCGACAATCTATCAGGATACATGGCTAATAAATAACCCATTTTATTTGCAGGCCCCTTCTCGACAACATTTATTGTAGTTGACTTTTCCTTTCATTGTGGTGGTGTTAAAAGCGGTAGCAACACACTCCTGGCAAGGCGCGATAAGCTGTGTGAACATGCACCCCGCTATTTTATCATCACACTGACATGCTCAGAACGCCCCCATGCCAGCTCAGAGCGTGACACTCTCAGCGCCACATTATTAGCATGCTAAGAACATGCCTTTTATTCAAGGACTATATGGGTATGGCAAATGGATGCCAACTTTAAACGATTTTTTTTATTCTGTTCAGTACACTCTGGTCTCAACTAGCATTAGCTTAGCCAGTCTTTTTAGAACATTCAGCCCTGACTGACAGGTTGGCGCTGTTCACCCCAGTATGAACAGGTGCTGATCCACTCAGCTGGTTTGTCTGACATGTCTCTGGGGTAATTGGAGGTTTCAGGCTGAACTGATTGCCCCTGATGTTCCTAGATATGTGAAACTCTTGGAAATGGATCTTCACTTCAGCTGATCAGCCATACTCTGGACCTCTGGAGCTCAAGACAGTGTTAAAAATTTCTCCCTATCTGAGGCACCAGGCATCCCATCCAAAAATCTGTCAAACCGCAATTTAATAAGAATTTCTGACACAAATGGAAATGAAGTTACAATCTCTTCAAAACTCAAGAGGGTTGAACTCTCTAATAGATATTTAATCAGAATTCTTGATATTTTCATTTGCTTTGGTTTTAATAAATTAAGTCATTAATTTGTCCCATATATTGCAACAACTCCACTCTTAAAATAAATCGGCCTATATGGTTCTTGGCTTGGACAAATGCATCTAGCTCCTCGGTATAGAACCTTTACAATGACTTTAGATTAAAACCTTAAAGCCTGATTAAAATAGAAAGGAAATAATTGATAAGAACACAGCAGGTCACGTTAGAGATTTGATTACACGGAAATGTCCTTGATCTGTGTGTTGAGAGAGCTTTGCAATTAATCTGCAGCTCTAAAGTAATAATGGTTAATGACACCTATCAACATAGTCTTAATAAAACAATTTACCAAACCATACTTAATATCCTTTATTTGGTAAATGTAATCTCTAAAAAAATAATTTCCTACAAAAATGTAAATAATTTGTACAATATTAGGTGTCACAATTATTGGTGCTCTTTATGAACAAGCATACTCACAATACACTTTACATCGCACTTTACATTATACTTTATATTGTCCTTTTGAAGTCTCAGTATTCAGTATCTCCAAATTTCTTGTGTCTGAGTGGTAAAACTATAAAGGGACCCAAGGGTTAAATTCCACTAATCTTTAATTAACTTTTTGAAAATTACAGAATACACAAATTAAATGATACAAAGGTGTCTTCAAATAAAGGTTAGAATTTCTCATATCATGGTGTATGTGATAATGAGATGAGCTTATTTGCCATAGCACAGGCAAACTGATATTTTCCATTTAGCACAGTGAAAATTAGATGGACATTTTTGTAAAACAAGACTAAAATTGTATATACGATGATACAGCTTAATAATACACAATCAATAAACATCTAACATGAAAATAGAGTTGAACATTTATGTGGAGCATTCTGATATGTATTCCCTGTTCTGTTTGTTATTCTAGAATTCAGCCTTGATTCCTCATTCTGCACACACACCCACACATATACACAAAAATGCAACTTTAAGGTTATTTAAGGGACAGTAATCAATAACGTTCCCGTAACTCCTTAATCTTCATAATGAGGCTCACTTCTCCAATTAATCATGGCCCTGAGAAAAACGGCCTGGGATGGTAAAGCTGCACCAGCATGAAGGCCCACAACCCTCCTCACCCAACCTACAGGGCCACACATTTGCCCTAAATGCAAAACAAGGCTGGTCCTTGTGGATGTATTTAATGTCAGTAGGCTTAAAGCTATTAGCAAAAAATATCAACCTTAAAATCACTAACAGTTTTCTGACTGCTTGACGACCATCTACCATCATGTTTGTAAGCAGTGTAAAGATGGTGTTAAGCTTGTTTTTACTACATGTATACACTTGCAAGATGGCAGTCCCACATACACTATATGTATTGGGATGCCTGACCATTACACCAGCTGGGACTTTAATGACATTGCACTCAAATACATAGACTTTAATATGGAGCCGGTCCCCCCTTGCACCTATAACAGCTCGACGCAAAAGTGTACCTAATTTGAATAACTTCACACTGAATCTCTAATTACCACAACTCAGGTAAGGAAAAACCTTAGAAAGAAAAATAATAATGATGTTTTAAAATAGTTAAAAGTGTGTACTATATGGGGGCTAAACATATCAGCCATCCAGTTTTTAATAAACATGAAGCTGACAAAGAGGGTGACATGGATAGTGAGGTTCAGGGGCACCAGAGGCCTTTTTAATGTTAGGGGGACAAAACGAACGATTTTGAAAAATGTTACAATGGATTGTTTTCTTACAATCAAACTAATAATTGGTCGGGGAAACCCCCGCAAATTTGCGGAAACTGTGTTTTTGTTTTTGTTTGCTTTTTTCATGGCAGTGTGTAATTTTTCATGTATTTTAGAGCTAAATTATTAAGAAAAATATAATTTACTTATTTTGTAACACAAATGTTAACTTAAATTCAGTTAAATTTCCATATAAAATATAATTGTATAAATGTTTTAGTGCTGTCGAGAGAACACAAAGCAACCGTATATTGGCTGCTGCCCTGTGACACGTTTCTGGCAGCTGCAGTCCAGCATTGCAGTCCAGTTTAAAATGAAATTAAAGTGTTTTGGGAGCATATTTAGGGTTTACTCTATAAAAACAGGTATTTTAGGCATTTTTTACCACATCACAAATTCACGTTTTTTTATAATTTGCGGGTGCTCTTGGAACGTAATCCCCGCAAATTTCTATACAATAAAATACAATTTTGGTGCGTACCAATTAATTCATGTAGGTACTCATTAGAGTACTATTATGTCAACCCCTGCCTGTATCATATAGTGTATGTTGGATTTGTTTATAGCACTGGTGCATGTCCTCTGAACCTGATGGGGTGTAATTGTGAGATGCAATACCAAATTATGAGGTAGAGGTGGTATACCATGGTTTGCTGACCAAGCCAAAATACTAACCACTTTTGCTGTCTGTTTCTGCTGTGTTGTCATGAAAAACCATTATAAGTTATCATGTGTCATTTGGCTCATTGTTGGTCTTGTGCTAAGTCAGATAACGTAAAAAGATATTCTCGTGCTAGCAGTGGATGTTCTCACTCTGACCTGCCTCCTAGGGCTTCTTATCCTCCAGACAGACAAAAAAGTACACAGGAAAGAATGCGAATAATGCCATGCACATAGTTAACTGCAAAGTATATTGTATCCCTAAGTGGAAAACTGGGAGTATTGTTAGTGGGGAATTAGTTTCTTTAATGTTATCATCATTCAAGAAACATAACTCATGAAAGACAATGTGGCCTATCATGAATCCTGTATTTGACACATGTATTCTTCCTTACTGTTTACTCTTATGTCCAGTCGAAACAACATGTTCAGAGATATTCAATACATTCATTATTATTGTTGTTGTTGTTAGCTTTTTTTTATTAGCAAAGCCGTGTTCAGAGTGTTTTTTATCTTTTAATGTTTTGCCTCTGCAGCTAAAAACTCAAAAACTTATCTCTGCTTTACACATTTCCTTAAGGGATGTCACTGCATGAATTCAGGATTTTGTGTTTTGAGATGTTTATAGTGCTTAATTTGCCTACGAGGAGATTCATGCGTGTCAGTTAAGATTAGGAACCCGTCAGGCATCTGTTGGATTCTTTGGGATCAACAAAAGGGTAGCATGGTTATCACCTCTCCCAGGAAGTCAGGAATACACAGTATTAATAAATACATACATAATTCAACATTGACTCGGCATCTGTGGCTTTTACTTCTATCAACCCTGCCCTGGTTTCACAAATGGAACCTCAATCATTGCAAATGTCCTGTGCTCCTGAAGGTGCAGACTATAGAGACGGGAACACGGGAAAGCATGGGGCCTATTATGAGGAACAATATTACTGCATTCGAAAAACTATTGATTCTGTCCCTGGTCTAATAAAGGGCTATGATCACAGGAGGTGAAGTCATTACTGAGAGGGGGACACATGGGATATGGAGTAAGCTAATGTGTGTCCTTTTCCATTTGTCAATGCTAGCATTAGCCACCTGGCAGAAAGGGATGGGGCGTTGCAGACATGCTCTCTCACAGAGCCCCCAAGGTGGGGACAAAGGGGAATTGTTATTAATCTCATATGCAACCCAGAGGGCAGAAGTCGCCCTATGAGACATCCTCCTGTATGAAAAATTGCCTCTTCAAATGAACTTTAACAGTATATTGTTTAAATATATAATGCTGGGAGGTGTGAAAGAGGGAAAAACTTAAATACCTCAACCCTATATCTCAGTTCAAACACAGAACAATGAATAGCAACAAACTAATTCCCTGAAATAATGTACAAGCTATTGCAGTATTGTAATTTGCATTTGCTCCCTGTACTCAACTCTGCTCACTTAGTCATGTTCTAGCCTTTAACAGAAATACCTGAAAACATGGCATTTATTTATTTGTACAGATGATATCTAATATTACACCAAAGATATCTTCATGCAAAGTGACTTCAAGACATCAAACATCAGCACTTGCCACAAGTACACTTTGCATGGAAACAATGTATAAAACAAATAAACAAACAAAAAATCCCAACAGCAAATGAGAGAATTTGACAGGAAATCCAAAACTCAACTACAAATTCATAATGTCTTTATTCGAAACAGTGTGGCCCCCTTTAAGCAGATTTATTTATCATTTGTAGCATATTTCCCTCACCACCTTTCTGCTTAAAGTGGTTCAATGAGAAAAGCATACCAAACTACTACACCACCTACAAAATGAAAGAGTCTGGAGCCAATGTACTTTTTTTCCAGCAACAGTTTCAAGTGCAAATCGGAAGCATTTGCACCACTTAATGTATGAAACTAGCACACCAACATAAAGTACAGTTTATGGGCAACATGCATAAGGTGTGCTTCTGGCTCTTGAATATGAATTTGAGAGAGGACTGAGCAAAGCACTTGAAGATCGTGGATATTTTGGAAATGCAGCTTATATATTCCACTTTATTTTTAGGAAAGTTTGAGCAACTAGCTGTGGCAGATTCGATGTCTAATCTTCCACTTTATAAAACAAGGCAGATATGTGTGGTAATGTCTCAAATGCAGATTGTTGAGAGACTTCCTTTAAGAACACCAGCATAAATAGTAGCTGAATGGAAACACAAGCCTTGAACATGTGCTGACAGAATATTTACTGGGTCTCAGGATCAGATGAATGTGTGTGACAAATGCAGCTCAAAGTAAGCTGTGATGTGGCCTCGATGTGCAGTCCTTGTTATTTTCTTTAGGTGGAGTAGAATAACACCTCTGTAGAATGTTTTGGTTGGAAAGAGCGATTTTTTAAGGCTGCTCTACTTGTCACTGAACTTTCATTTTCCTTTTGTCTTGAACTTGTTGACTTGGCTCCATCATTTCACTGTGCCTGTGAAGTCCGCCTCCTTGTGAGCCTGCTCAGTTAGTAGGCAGTCCTGTGTACAGTTTGCAGTACTTTGCACTGCATTAGCAAATTAAATGTTCATTTCAGACTTATTATGAGAATGTTACAGTGGCATCATGTCATATTTTGCAACCATCATACATACTCATGCATCTCATATATCTGTTCCTCTGTTCTTAAAAAAACCCACTATTTTCAAATACACACATATGTTCTGCCTTCTGTGAAAAACTTTTCCCTCAAATTATTGCATGAAGCTGTTTATGCATGAAACACTGTGGACAATGTGCTCATTCAGCAAGCACACAAATTCCGTGTATGATTAACTCAAATTGAGTGTGTGTGTGTGTGTGTGTGTGTGTGTGTGTGTGTGTGTGTGTGTGTGTGTGTGTGTGTGTGTGTGTGTGT
>JBBJLS010000006.1:14831964-14849910 GCA_037577275.1 Bryconaethiops microstoma
TAACACTAACTTAACACTACTGTCCAGTAATAAACAGGTTTTAAGTATAATTTTCCCAGGTGCCTAAGACTTTTGCACAGTACTGTATCATTTTTAAAGTTATAATAAATAATATATTTGGCTACTATAGCTGACACACCCATTGATTAACCTGCTGCAATCCCATCCCAGGCACAACCGTCCTTACTTTCAATTTTGGATCAGCTAAATATAATGACTGTACATCAGTCACCACTTACATTATCTCAGTTCATGTATAAAATTTGCTCTTATTTTACTCAAGATTGTTCAAATATTGGACAGTTTTTATGTTGGTTTTGAGCTTTTTCTAACACTGTGTTAGCCTGTGAGGCAAGCCAGGTGATGGGGGAGCTACCAGGAAGGGGCAGTATTTAAGATACATGTATTTAAAATACCTACTACAAATAGGAAACAGGATTTTGTACTTTATTTTTCATAAGGTTGATGAAAATGGGTACAATCATTAACAATTTCTGTTGAGTTTTAGTTGTAGTTTAGGCTAAATCTTTTACTTTCTTTGTAATATTCCTGTTAGCTATGTGACCTGAGTAGCAGCTCCCACTGTTAAAACTAGCTTGCTACTTTTATTCTATGTTTTCATAGAATTGGCACGAAAGGAATTTTCTTCAATTCCGCATGAAAAAAACAATAAAGTGTTTCTGCGTTGGTGTACAACATTACTTTATAATGCCACAAGATGGTGTAACTTATTGTCATTAACAACACTGAGCAGCTACATTATTAAACAGCAGGCTGTGAATCCATCCACCACTGGCGTTTGTCATGAATTCTCAGCAAGTCTAAGGCAAGTCTAAGAGTGTGTAACGGAGGATGTTTTGTGTTTCATGAGAATTGTTCCCAAATCTTTTCCCAAGCAAGTCAGTGCTATTGAGCAAGACTGTGAGGGCACAACAATTGAAAATGCACACCTCAAAGTTGTTTTTCCACTTTTGGAGATAGGAGCACTGAGAGGCAGACACGAGGAGGCTATGAGGAGAGAGAAAGTCAGGCAAACAAGAGAAGAACTGCTGTAAGATCATAGGATGCACTCTTGAAACATTCACATTCTGTAGTACAGTTTTCTTGGCCAGTAAATAATGGCTGACAGACAGTTTATTATATTTATGACAAACAACTGAACGATTAAGCTATTATTTAGAAACTATGGATAAATGTCCTACCAGTTTTCTGCTTGTGACTGACTTGTTTGTCATTAGGCCACCACTGCTGATGGAAAGTAACATAACTAAATTATGATACAATTATGAATAATTAACTGTTAGTTAAATATTGAACTGGTGGTTCATTTTAAACGAACCCTCTTTTGCGTGATCACTGGGATGTAACAAGCAGGGCAGTCTATAGCTTTGTCAGCAAAAAACAGCTTAGTCCTTTAAAACGTTTAACTTTATTCGGTGTACGGCTCACAATTTGGGGAGATAAAGACTGCAATATAGAGGCATTATATTATAAACAAAAATGAAAAAAATATGCACAAAATGTAAAACTACAGCAGTACTGTTGTGTGCAGCATGCAAACATGCATGTACATATATTTAGCAAGGGCTAAAAAAGCTATATTAACAGAGGTACTAACATGTTAACCTGCAAACTTGCTCTTCAAACTGTGCATGGTTCTGTGCATGGTCAGGAAAAAGCAAACCTTAAAAAACAACAAAATCTTTCGACAAACAATGAATCCAGAAACTTCAGAAAACACACAAATTTAGAATTAATCTAATAAGACAAAATCAGATCTTTAGATTTTTGCCTTCCCTGCAAAATAGATCGGTGACATCCAATGGCTTTCTTTAGATATATTAAAAAATAGATCTAACACACATCCTTGATGTGATATGTCTGAAAATAGGCCTCAATTATTTTTATTTACATTTGCCAGATCAAGTATTTGTCTGAACAGCAAAACACTTATAGAAACTAATTTGGAGAATCTCATAATCCCTCCATCCATCCATTCTCTACCACTTTGTCCCGCACTCAGCCCCATCCATCTGTCCCGCACTCGGCGTGGGGAGGGGGGTGGAGCCTATTCCAGCTGCAATGGGCAAAGGCAGGGTCAGTCGCCAGCACGTCGCAGGGCCGAATCTGATAATACAATAAAAATAGCAATAATAATAATAATAATAATAATCTATTGTGATATCAGTATTGCAAAGGCCAAATAAATTCTGATTAGAAGTGTATCGTGGTAATACCTTAATGAGATGAGGACCTGAGGACTTTATTTGTTAGTCCTGTATGAACTACAACAAATAATGTCCTGTGGTATTATCTTGAGTCTTTGATGAAGTGTTGCATTCAAATCTGCAATCAGAACTTCTTAACAGTTCAAGCTAAAGAATATGAAGGCAGCAAACAGATCCATTCTTTATGATGGTGGTTCTTCAGTAGTTACATGACAATGTGCAAATAAAGGCTTTCAGTTCATTTCGATGTAATCTTATACAATTTTATTTCAGCTCAACATTTTCTTCAGATTCAGTTCAGACAAAAAGAATAAAATACTTGGACAACACAGTGTTGTTGAGAGCTGATTTTTTATGATACCACTGGGAGTGATAAGTGCATGTTGCTCAATATGCTTCATTTTGTGTCCCTGAGCAGAACAGCAATTCACAGCATTGTTGGTAACATGCTAGTGACTCCCTCACCGACAAAAACCTAAGTGATTCTAATGGATCCAACAAGCCCCCTGGCACAGGAGCATGAGCTTTGTGAACTCCCACCAATGAAATAAATGTCACTCTGCTTCTCATCCTAAGGACTGCTTAGGGTCTTGTATTTCTTCACAATGTATATATGATGTTATCTGAAAACAATACATTGTGAAAGAGGTTGTAAATGTTCTCGGTGCCTCTGATTGCTACTATATACCCATACCAGAACGGAGAATCCCAGAGTATTCAGAACAAGGGGTGCTTTGGATATGTGTTCTGTTTAGCACTGAGAATGCTAAAGTTTATCTCAGCTGAAACTGTAACAGTGACCAAAGCCCTTTAGCATCAATGCCCTGCACTGGGAGGTATAACATTATAAATATAGCTTTATCTTTGAAAAACCATTGAGACCTGGTTTGCAAAAATTGGAATCATTATGTTTGTATTTAGACTTTTATTTCTTTACTGTGTTATTGTAACAAAAATTAGTCATGGGAACATTCCAGGCTGACCGAAATGCTTAAACAATGCTCAACACAAGTGGTATAAGTAAGAATTACCACATGTTGTTTACACGCCCACACCTACGCACATGCACGCACATCTCCAAATTCACAATTGCCAAACTAATCCATGACTATCAGGAGCTTGAGCCAAAACCACCTTAGTTTGATTTTTTTTGTGGCCATAAGAACCTCTAGGAAAACGTGATGGAGTGTGTGCTGTTCAAATTGTATTAATTCTTAGTATGAATCTCAAGCTTTTGTTCTTCGTCCTTCTCCCCCTCTTGTTCGCCCAGCTGAAGCTTATTCGTAGAGATTGCTGTTACTTCCAGATAAACAGGTATTTTTGTTTGTTGCAATTATTGCCTGAGGATTGTTTCCAATGTGACTGGACTGTCAATGAGCTGACAGATGGGATGGGGGAAATGTACTAGAGGATTGAGACCAGGAGACAGACTGGATGCCTGAGCTTCTGTCTTCTCTGCCTTAGAGATGCATTTCACTACAGGGAGCTGGTTCCCATCATGCTTACAGTACAAAATCCTTTTATTTTAAAATAAGCATTTCAGACAAAGGACTTTTGGGTGAAGTTTAGCCATTGCTCTGAGTATACACTTACTGATGAAATTTCACTGTGACAGGATCAGGCAGTTTAAAATAACCATTAATTAAATTAATTACACCAAGTATTATTCATAATTAGTTCATCATAATTACACTGCAACAACATTATGGAGTTTAGCAGTCTTAATAATGACCAAAACCACAAACATTCATCTATATGAACATGAAACATGAAAACACGAAAAAAACAAAAAAATTACAGGCTGGATCTAACCAGTTACCTTTTTGCTATTACATTATCTTCACACCAACAAACCTTTTGAGATCAATACGATATAAAAGACTCTTTATTCTTGTAAAATATGTATTCAGCACAATGACAAACTATACTGCAATGTTGGACTGACAAATCTAAGTATCTTACAAATTATACCAAAATAATATTTAGCATATTAGATCATTATTAAATTAAATGATCAGAATATATTATTCAGAAAATTATGAAATAATGAATCAGAAGACGCTCTCACATATCCTCAGAATTCAAATGTACTGACTGTTATTATAGTGGAGTGGCTGACCAAAGCCCTTTGGTTATATCTTCACTGCAGGTCAGTTACTTTAACAAATTGAAAACAGATGCCAAATTTGATCATTTAGATTCTAATACTTACAGTATTATCAATGGTTTTTATGGTCCTAATTTATATATATATATTTTTATTTATTTATTTATTTTTTTTTTGGGGGGTGGGGGTGTGTTCAAAAACATTTGAATTTTCTCTCAAGCGGTTGCTTTGCTTTGTTATCCATCAGTCTGCTCTGTATTCGTACGACTAAAAGCACAAACTGAAAAGCCTGCCTGCTAATTTGCACATCACTACTACAACCTGTAATTTTAGGGGCCGGGCACAATGTCTGTGGTCTGTGAACCAGTGTAAAGTGCAGAGTGCCAATGTTTGTCTGAAACTGCAATACACAAAGATTAACACCCACTGCAATCACTGGGACAGCATTCACTATCAGTTAACACAAATATAAAATATATTGTAGAACAAGTGCAGTATTCTTCTAAATTAATACTCTAAGCTTGACATGACTTCACATACATGCCGTTAATCACTTTTGGCAATGTTTTAACCCTTTTGTGGACACAATCTTACCAATTTGCTGTGGCTAGTCCCTAGTCCCACTGGTGTAATTTGAACACAGCTCTTAATGTGGATACAACACTCAGGTCTAGTTTGACCAGTTCATCTTCCCACATAATACTGCTTATGCCTAAAACACAGCCAAAACATTATTGATGACTAACTGCCTTTAATCTTTACTGGCTGCATGTAGGAGTGCTCACATAGATTTTCAAGCATTCATGCTCTGAGTGTAAGTTTCACTTTGTCAGCTGTGTGGGATGCTTTTGGTATAAAATAATGCCTAATATCTCTAAAAGTTATCTAGATATCCTTCAGAATATAAGGAATGTCATCACTTTACTAAAATATGCAAACTGCAAGTAAAATTAAAAGACATCACACAATCCCTAAAATGGACTTTTTTGTGTGTACAGTAATCCCCCAGTTTTACACAGATCAGGAGTCACGGAATCAGTCTTACACAGATTTTTTTCTGAGATCCTAACTGATAATTGTACACAGAAATCCCCACAATAGCGTGGAAACTTTTTTTTTTTTTTTTGCTTATCTTGTAGCAATACGTTTTTCTCACGCATTTTAGTTCTAAATTATTAAGGAAAATATAGCTAAAGTAAATTCGGCAACGTTTCCATATAAAATATAACTGTATAAATGTATTTGTACTGTCCCAAGAAACGCAAAGAAAGCGTGTCTTGGGATGGTGAAAAATCGCTGTACTCAGAGGCAGGAGGTTTGAAAGTAGCCAATCCGAGAACTTTATTTATTTCTCCTTGCTGCTGATTGCATCTGTGGTAGCTGCAGACCAGAATTTCCCCCGTCCAGCGTCTCCAGTGTTTCTCTTATTTTTCGTTTTGTTCTTTTTAAAGCCCTGTATTTGTATTATTCTAAATTAAATTAAAAGAGGCTTTTGAGGTCAATCTCCATCGAGTGTCTTCTTTAACTGGCGGGTCATTACAATACGACTCCTCCTGAAGCCCCTGAGTAAGACAACTCGCTGATGAAGAGTAAATTCAACTGTAAAAAATATTGGTGATTACTCGTACATTTTACTGTATTTTTATTACTAAAAAGTTACATTAAATTATTACTGTCTTTACCTGCTTATACCAAAGAAAACAACAGCACATACCAAAGAAAACATGCTTGCATGAATGAATTGTGAGAGACTGCAGTTTAGTGTAAACTGTCCAGTGCGTATACTGGTTTACATTTACATTTTCGTTAAGGGTAATGTATTAGTTTAAAATGAAATTAAAGTGTTTTGGGAGCATATTTGGGGGCATATTTAGGATTTACACTATGAAAATAGGCATTTTAGGCATTTTTTGTACCACAACACAACATGGTTTTTCACTATATGTGGGTGCTCTTGGAAAGAAGCTGGGGATTACGGTACTCCCTACAGAATGATTACTCATACCACTCTACAGATAAAACTACAGTGATGCTAAAACCACAGCTCACTTTGAGGAGACGGCTGAAGACAGATAGAATTTACCTGCAAAAGGGTTCAGATGAAAGCTTGAGTGTATTTGAGCTGGTGAAAACTGTTTAGTTAGTTATTTTGTGCTGATCATCAAGCGCAGTAATGAAGAAAGCTTTCATCACCGCCACACATATGGAGTACGGAAATTATCTTTAGAACTTCTCCGGTCTGTGCTCCGCCTGCAAATATGCTCATACTAAGTTCCCAGTGTGACCTTTTACATTCATTTAAGATAATAGTATATTACATAAAGTAAAAATTCATGTGAAATCATGAGCAGAAACATTTTGACAAAAACTGCAATGTAACTACAATTCCTCATTAAGCTGAAGGGAGGTTTTGTCAGTTTCCCTATGCAAAAGCTGCAATTGTGAGCAGAGCATGAATAGGTTATTTGAGGAATTAAATAAAAAATACATAGTATACAACAGTAATGCGTAATGTGTAGAAGAGCTCATGTCCTCAATAAACAGCTTAGTTCTTCAAAATTGTAACTATTCAGTGCACATTTTAATGCCAAAATGAAATACTTACAACATTGGGGAGGATTTGACTACAGTATATATATTTTACATATATAAATTTTGTTTTATGTAATGAACATAAATGAACAAATTCCAGCAGTGATACAATGCACGCACACATATACGCACGCACGCACACAAACACACACACACACACTAACATGACACTACCTATATATATATATATATATATATGTATGTATATTCCTTATTAACCAGAGCTTATTTTGGGACTGACCCTTCTCTGTCAGATGAGAAAGAACAATATAATTATGGGAGTGAGAAAAGTGCTTCTTTAATTGCCAGTGTGGTTCTCAGTGACTGGTGAAAATGGGGCTGCTGCTTTTAGCATGTTATGTTAAGTCTATAATTACCTTTCTGCTTCTAAGGGAGAATGAACTGGACTTATTCCCCAGCCTTTCCTCGGACTACTACCAGGCTGACAGAAAATTATTGTTTTGCTTTGATGTCAAAGTCATTTGCTATGTTTAGCCTCTCCCTGTCTCTTCTAGAGGTCATAAGGAAAGACAGGCAGTAGCTCTCTGAGGTCACACTCAAAGAGGTCCCCTGCAGAGGGAGCCAGTCGTAATTGATGTACATTACAGAGTCACAGGAAAATCACATATTAAGCAAGCATTCTGCGACGATGTAACTGTTTGTGTGTATTTGAGTGCAGTTCATTGTAATTCAGAAAATAAGAAATAAAATGAATGAGCCTTTGCCTGTTTCCTTGAGGTTTGTACACACAAGATAATTTCTTGCGTATAGAAACAGCTGAAAGGAATAAAGGCTGCATTTCCTGGCACATGTTGTATAAAGAAGATCTCTGCTTATCAGTCTGTAGCATGCATTTATTAAACTTAGCATGGAAAACTACTACAAAAAAGCATTAATAAATAATGGACTAAAGATGTGCAAAACTAAAGACACACAATTCAAGATCAAATAACTCAAAATCAATTCCAAATGAAAGATTATATTTCTTCTCCAGCTGTAAATAACAGATTATATAAAATTATATCAAATCGTTCCCAGAGTGGAGGGGCATGTTGGTACCTTATCATACTATATATTATTTTTTAAGTAAGAAGATACAATTGAGAATATAAATATGTAGTTGCAGTGGAATATGGTATAACTATGTACATTCACTAAAGGTGCAAATGACATACTCTTGAACTCCACCACATTGATAGCGTTTATAGGGTTTATAGGGTGGTAGCACCCTAGTGGGTAAAACACATGCCTGTGAACCCGATGGCCACAAAGTCGCAGGTTCTAACTCCTTGTATGTACTCACTCACATTCTTGGCCAATAAATGCAATTCTGATTCTGATATCATTAATGGTTCGTTTTTCTCTGTAATTTACGTTTACACATTTGGCAGACACTCTTATCCCAAGCAATCTGAATTGAGATGTGATACTGATCTAGGTGATGGCAGTGCTAGGAGTCTAACTTGAGGTCTGCTATTGGTGTACTTGCATTAGGGAACCAAGCCCTACTCCATATCATGGATGTAATGTTAATTCCCATTAAGCCATACCTACACAGCTGCCAATGTAGACAGATCCAGCACCTTGTTGAATAATACAATGATCTAAATCCTGTTCGTTTTACTTCACAGCCATGTCGGGAGCAAAATCTTTAAAGTACTTGAATTCTGAATATTGGTGTCCCAGTGCCTATCGATGACAACACTGGACAGTGTTCTGATGGTTTAACTGTAATATAATAATTCATTCTGTCCATTTACATTTTCAGTCTCAGTGTCACCAAAAATGAGTGAGTCATACGTCGTATATGAGTTTGGACTAAGGAGAATAGATATATTTGTTTTTTTGGTGTACTGTTTTGGCTAGCCCATGTTAAAATATTACCTGTTCTTTCAAGATTGGGTTAGGGTGAAAAGGGGCTGCTGCTTTGCGCACTTCACATTGTGTGTGTAATTACCTTTCTGCTTCTAAGACAGAATGAACTGGACAAAGAGATCCAACAAATCAGCCTTTTTCATGACACTTCAAGATTAGTGTTATACTTCAGAGTCTGGAAATAGTTTCACAGGAGCAAAGCTATACAGTCAATGGGGAGTTTAGAAAGGAGCTAATTCTTCCAGATGCCCATTTCATTAGCACAAATATCTTTGTGGTTGGGGCGAGAACCGTAAGGACCATGTTTATCACCAAGCTCTGACGGTTCAATATAGTGGACTTGCAGTCTTAAGGATTATATCCAGTCAGCTGAACCTGTTACTAATAGAGAGAGAATAGTGCTCTGAATAAACAAGGTTAAACTAGTTACATAATGGGCAGCTGCTTAAGCAAAAGGCAACTGATTGCATTTTTAATTTATTGAAGGTTTAGAGTAAAAAGAGGGCAATGATGCATTAGAAATGTACTGTATGTTAAAGAAAATGTGCGAGCAATTAGTTACTTTGAGTGTCTGTGTTGGTGTAGTAAGATAATAAACAGCTGGCTTGATCATTTTGATTTGATTTGGTTCTGTTTTGGTTTTCTGTCATGATTCATGTATATGAGAAAATACGAATCAGAATCAGAAAACTTTATTCATCCCGGAGGAAATTGCTTAATATAGTATTACTAAAGCTGAGGAAAAGGGCTGACTGTTGTTTTCAATTGCAGTTCGGTTTCGAAACTGTGTGTTGTGATATGAGTCATATTCAAGTAATGTTGGTGGAGATGTGAGGGTTGCAATTGCAAACAGTGTGGTTGTACATCTGCATTTGTTTATGCAGTGTGATGTCTGTGTGCACATCCTGAACTACAGCAATAAGTTACAAAGTCATCAAAAAGCATCTCAACCATCAACAGAGTGGAATTATTATTTTAAAATGCAGTGATGTTCTGTCTTGTTGAAGAAATGTTTAGCTTACTGTTGTCCTAACGTACAGCACAAAAAAAAAGAATGACAGCTGAGTATATCAGGAAGGGAACGACCAGAAATGAAGCTTGTCTTTAGATGTTTCGATTTTTCTTTGCAATGACAGGCAATTGTGTCGTACACACCCACACACACACCCACACCCACACACACACCCACACCCACACACACACACACACACACACTTGATTCCAAGTATTAAACAAACTGTTTTTTTTTTTAACCCAGGCTGACAGAACTTTGAAGGAAGGAGATGGAAACAAGAGCTGAGCACCAAAATTACCACTGTCTGTTCTCATTGAAGTGAGCAATTGGAGTCTTATTACATCTTTGTCAAACTCATCATTGCATATTACTGGACCATTAGTCCAATATAAGACACCTAGAGAAGACATATGGATCCTGTGAATCTAATCCTGTGACTGTGTGTTTTTGGAGCAATATCATACTACTAGAGAAACCTTGCTTAACAATATTTCTGGAAACTTTCTTTATAAACATTTGTAAAAATATGACAGAATATGTAAAGATCATATGTCTAAGCTGCGAATAGCTAAACATGGTTTGCCCATAGCACATTCAATCCAAAAACTATTGAGAGACCTTTGTTTTTCATAGTGTACTCACTTGTGTACTGAGTGCTACAGTTGGTTGTTTTTTTTGCATTATTATAAGAATGACTGAAACAAAGCAACAATTTCCTGCCAAAAATTATAGATTGAAATTAGAGATCTGTTGACTCAAAGATCACAAGTCTTTACCGCTATATCTATATATAGTACAGTACTGTGTGAATGTCTTGAGCCACCCCTCACTCCAGTTATGTCTGACAAACCATCTTATCTTTGGTATCTTTGGCATATTGAGTACATTAAATTAAAGAAATGGGAACAAATGTTTCACTTCAACAGGCTGCAAAGTGCCTAAAGATACAAGGTGCCTAAATAAAGGTGTTCCAACCGCTCAGCATTCAGCACCACCAGTATACTGATCACCGCCTGATCATCTGGAATCATCTGCTCCTGTTGCTTCACTGGTTCAGGCCTTAAGTCAGATGCCTTTGTTATGATTGAATGATTCATACATAGGTCAGTGTGTGGCTTAAAACCCAAAAAATAGAAAATTATTCAAGTACGGGGACTGGACTGAAAATAAGACCCTTTGCAAGTCCTTCAGGAAGGAGGCCTGGAGAACTGTTCCTTGAAGCTGCGTTATGGTTATGGGGGGAAAAAAATTAAGAAATTCTGAAACAAATTCTAAAAAAATAAATTTCACAGATAAAAATATATTAAATAAATAAATAAGCAAAGTCATCACTAATTTTCCCTGTGGCAACAACTCTTAAATGGATTCCATTCCCTGGCCCTGTTTTTTCGATTCTGAGTAAACATAATGTGAACACATTTGTGCTGTGACATTTAATCAACAGGGGACACTCTGCCTCATAAATTGGATTAGTAGTGTTGTATTGAAAGCAGCAGTACTGCGAGTCATTCCATTACCCTAAACCCTGGTAAACAGAAATGCATTTACTAAAGACGGAGTTAAATGTTTTGTATGACAATGTTGCCCGTCAAACAGTGGAAAGGAGGGAAATAATCATATGGCAAATGGAATATAATATTATGCATATGAGAGTTGTGTCGGAAGTGTCGATGTCAGTTGGCCAAGCCGGCGTCCAACTGTCATTGTCAGCACAATAAGTGCATAAGGAATAGTCGATATTAAGATGCTTCTCTCTGAAATACTGGAAGTATGAAACATCAGAGAACACAACTGAGAAGGTGAATTTTATTGGATTTTATTGACGGTGTGATAAACCTAAGATCAGGTTTTAATGGAAATAACGGCGTTACTGACAGACTGCTCCTGATTATTGTAAGTGGGACTGTGCCATATGTGTCGAAGAAAGAGAGAGAGAATGGAAGAAATAAAGAGAGCGATAGAAAGACAGTGAGAGAGAGCTCTCGCTCTCTCTCACCATCTTTCTATCGCTTTCTGAGACAGAGCGAGAGAGAAGGAGAGTGAGAGAGTAAGAGTGAGAAAGAGAGAGAATGGAGGGGGGGGGGGGCTATTTCACCAGGGGACGAACATGGATCGCAGCTGCTGAGCTGCTGAAATTTCATCAGTTGAGAAAGGAGCAAATCCTATCAGACAAGTCAGTGAAGGGAACGGAGTCTGCCGCCAGAGCCAGTGAGGAGGGCAAAATGAAAAGCAATGAACAGAACTCAGGACGCAGTGGCCCACTGGTTATCACACACACATGTGGAGGACAATGGGAGAGACAAGGCTTAATCAGCTCTTTAGGTCAAAAAGGATGAATGTTTTATCTAATATGGCAACTGGGGAAAGTAAGCTATCTTTGATGTCACTAAATAGTTTGCCATATTTTTTTTTCAATGGATTGTGGTAGATTGTGGTAGTTCCATTTCTTGACATTAACCTTCCAAAAACAGTCAACTGAAATCAATTGACACTGCTTGGGGATCGCAGGTCAATTGTTTATTTCTCTGCAATGCCATACGAATTTTCTAGGTTTCTTGACCTGATAAGCATCCAAAAAAGGACTGAATTGCACTAATGAGCTTAGGAAGGGACCATCACTGTAAGTTATTGTGCGTCTCTGAATGGACTAATCTTGCTTTTGAATGAAAGGATAGTTAGTAAAACGTCGAAGGTCTGTTCCACCTACTCATGCCATGAATAGAAGACTCTCCACTAGTTAATACTCATGCTGATTGCTGTTTTTGCGCATATGCATATTATATCTTTGTGTGTGAAAATAATTGTGCTTTCACACAATTATTTGCTTTCAGACTGCAGTTGTTGAAATCAGGAGAGAGGTTATGAGTAATGATCACCTATGCTGTACATGTGTCTTTTGTATTATCATTGCTCATAGATACATAATGATAACTGTACTGTTGAATGACAAAAGCTTCACAATTTCACTGCTTAAAATGAATGCAATGTCTTCTGAGTCTTCTGAGCCTCAGTCTGTTGCCTGGAAGGCAGCTTACCTTCAGTTTAATTTATTTAAAGTTTTGTTGCATATTATATCTAAATAACTGGTTGCTAATGCACCTACCGAGCAAAAGGATAAAGAAAATGCACCACCCCACATACTTTCTCAGTTTGCCATTTTTAGCATTCTACTGCCATCTGTGGAGAGGAGAGAGTTTTTAGCAAAAGATTATTCAACAGCCTATTCACCTTCAGTAAACAGTCCACACCTGTTCCATAATGATCACAGATGTAATGCAATTCTGTGCTTCTCTTTTGGGACTGGCTGCATCGAAATGGTATTGGTAGAGGATTTCTCTTAGCTTTTTTATCACTATGTACATATAGAGTAAAAAAAGAAAAAATCTTGAAGATGATGTGTTGAAAGCAGGAAAAATGGACAAGCGTAAGCATCTGGGTAACTGTGACAAAGGTCGAACTTACAACTAGGTTAGAGGATCTCCAAAACGACACGTCTTGTGGAGTGTTATCAGTAATAACTACTACTGAAAATGTAATGTTGGTGATAGAAAGGTGTGAAAGCACACAGGAACACAACATACAGCACTTAAAGGATATCCTGCTAAAGTCTTGGTGCCAGATAGCACAGTGTAATCCATGGCATCGAAATGCACAGACCTGAATTGTGGCTCATTACGGCAAGAGGAAAAGGTAAATAGAGAAAATCTACAGAGATATGGGGACGTTTTACACAACTGGGTACATGTATGTGTGTTACACACAAAATGAACAGTACAGATGTTTATTGTGTGGTGACTCAATGACTCTGCTATGCTAAGGGGACATTTTTCAAGGATTTTTCAAGCATGGGTCCACCTTTCCACCTAACAGAGAAGCATCACTACAAATCAATACAAAGTTATCTTTATCCTACGATGAAACATTTCTATACTGATGCCCCATCCACTAGAGAACATTATGTAAATCAAATTCCTGTTTTCCAGCGAAAAGCAAATGCCTCCAAAATGGTAACCTTAAATGGCAAAAACACATAGATATTTTTTGAGTTGTTCTAAAAACATTTATTCTAAGTTGAACCATTGAACAATTTATATTGATACATTCATCATGAACATTTTACACAGTGTGAAGTGTAGCTTCTGTGTTCAAATGATACTGCAAAATATGGTGATATATGGTGTTCAGATATGACATGATATGGCCTTTGCAGTCACCACATCTCACCAAACACCACTGAACACTTATGGGAGATGTAGGGAAGGTACGTGAGGCAAAACTCTCCATTACCATCATCAAAACACAACATGAGAGAATATCTGGTAGTGTGTTACAACAGTAAGTGACCAATAATATGGTAAAACTGTATGTTAACAAAAGGTAAATTTCCAAATATTATTTCTTAGTCAATTTCTTAGTTGTTACTAAATAGTAAGTAATCGTGATACTATTAACTAGTGATACTTATAAAACCAAGACTATTGTGGTCTCTCAGAAAAGAAAAATCATAACTCTAGAACATAACTCTCTTTGAAGATAGGATAGTCATTCTTGGTCTCATTTTTCTCAGTAATAAGAGCTGGTAATGGTCGCAATATCCATTACATGTAAAAACATGTACTTAGGAGGATAAATGTGAAATCCAGGCTTCTACCCAGCAAAAGTCATAAATCACAGAGCCAAGTGGCCAAGGGGACAAAGGATTTCCTGATTCTAGTGTATTGTGTATACTGCCCTACAAAGCCAAAGTACAGTAAATACATATTTGGTCCAAATTGACTTTAGAGCACAAATGGGGTTTAGGACATCTCCTTTGTCTTGTGAGAAAATATCCTGGTTCAAAGTTATCCCATTTCAGAGAAATTCAGAGTAACTACAAAATCCATACTAATACCACGGCAAACCGCAGTAAGTGCAGTTACTGCGTTCTGGTTTTGTTTACCCGGCTTTGCAAGTAAGATACTGCGGTCTGATGCCCTTGATGCCCTTGATGCCCCCCAACCGCCGTGACTTTTGTGAAAATGTAGCTGTAGAGGAGTGACAGAGAGTGAAAAACATGCACTTACCCTTACATACATAAGTGTACACCCTCACTCTGACAGATTCAGATACACACACATTCAGCACTCTCTCTCTCTCAAACGCATTTACACACATTCAGTACTCACTCCCTCTTTCTCGCCCTCTCTTACACACACACACAAATTCAGAAGTCACTTCCTGCTCTTCTCTCTCTCTCTCTTTACTCACACAAGCTTTAATGAAAAAAGAGTGCTTCTATACTCACAAACTAAACATTCATAAATAACACAAAACCAATTTAAAGCTATTAAAACCATTGAAAAGATGCAAGAAATACAACAACAAAGTTAGAGGAACACATTTAAATTGTAGATACTACGCTTTACTTTTGCAATAGTGTTTTAGTTGCTTCAGGTTATTCAATGGCAGAGTGCAGTATCTACACTCTCAGGGGCAAAACGCCTTATGATTGGTAATTTTTGATCATTTTTGGTCATTTTTTTTTTCTACAAAATGTTCTTTCCCATAAAGGTTTTAAATGAAAACATCACCACTGTTGTAAGTTCAACACGTTTGGCTGGCCAGTTTAAAAACTGTAAAGCCATTTTTCTCAGTTTCAGCTTTGACATAGTTACTGCACTTTGGCTTTGTAGGGCAGTATACATCCCTGTTTTTAATCTCTAAGGAAAGGTTGTGGTATATAAATATATATGGCATGGTGTGAGATTTCCATCACTGATCGAGCCTTTTGGCCAGGTCTGTGTTTTGTAATGGCGTAGCAGCATTTTTTTTACCAGGTAACAGGTAGGTGATGCTGCTTATTCCAGCACTGATTCTGTGTAATGTCAGTGCACCTACCTGACCTATTCCTGGGTAACAACACATTACACAGTACAACATGATGTATATAATGTTCTATTTAATCATATTTTAACTTCGACCACTTGCATCATTTTGAATACCTGACAATGTCACCTAATGCATTTGTTAACTAGGACATGATTAACAACATATATCATGCATCGCAATAATGTAGTACACTCACCGAATGTGTACTTTCAACCCCAATTTCCAATTCTATTTACTGATATGACTTTAGAATTTGCTACTATTGAAACAATAGTAAATATGAGTATTTTAACTGTTTAAAATATATATAATATATATTTAATGTATGTTTTATATATAATATACATGTGGATGTGTGTGTGTCTGTACATATATAAATATGTATGTGTGTGAGTGTGGGTTTGTGTGTGTTTGTGTGTGTTTGTTCTATGTGTGACTGCATTCCAACACGTAGCAGTTGGCCACATAAGCTTTGTGAAAGAAAACCAGCAGGGTTCTTCTCTCCTCCATCACAATGCAATGTGTTCAGCACGCTATGCAGCCCCGTATAATATATTCAATACTGCATGGCCAGTAATTCTGCACATGCCTTTTTACACACTGGATGAGGCGGTTTGCTGTGTGAATTAGAAGAATAATACAGTCAATCAAATAAACTATTCAGAATTTATGAATGATCTCAAATGGGTTAAAACTAGTAATCATGTATAGTTTCATTTTGTAAACATGTTTGGCTGAAATGTGCATTGTAGTATCACACCTTTCACCACTCTTACACATCGCATGGCAAATATACCCCTGGGAGCATAGCAGACTGTGCACTTTATTTCTCCATTGTCATTATGGAGACTAACTCAGTCACCATGGGCCTCCTGAGGCGTGCGATCAATGTAAAAATAGTTGGAGGAGTGTGCACTTGTAATGACTCCACGATCTTCCCTGTCATTTCCCCTGGGGGAAGCAGCCTTTGCGCTGGGTTTGTCCCGTCATGCTCAGGGCTGAGCCAAAATCGTGTCTCAGGAGTTCTGTCCCCTCCCGCTAACAATAACTGGCGCATCATTGAGTGGCAGGGTACCTAATGACTACTGCTTTTATTCTGCTCTGCTTTTTTCGCTGCACCAAGGCCAAATGGAAAATCTCACAGCTTGTGAAGATAGAAAAATCAATAATCTATTCTATTCAATGGGCCCAAGTGTCACGATAACTAGATACGACTGGATGAGGTGAACTTTTCAGTAGCAAGGCTTGGGATAAAGTGTTTTCTTTCCCTTTTTCTTATGCTTGCTAGAAGTAAAGAGAATTGTTTATAGAATTGCACTTTTTTGGGAGCACTGAGTACAAGAAGATGGAACATAATATTAACATTCTTACCAGACTTGTGCATGAGAAATTAATCTGAAAATGAAAGACTTATGCCTTCTTCTCTTTCTATCCTACCAAGTGTTGTCTGATCTGTAAATTAATCCCTGTGATTAAGCTAAAGCACCAAGGTAATGGGTTTTGTTTTTACAAACACAAGGCTCAGTCGCATATCTTTTTCCTCCCATGAAGCTGCCAGAGAGCATTGGCAGCACAATGATTTTATACTTGGCTGATAGAAATTGGAAATCATCTTTTGAAATGGCGGTATCATCTGCTACCTTCTTCAGAAGGCAGCTCACTATTGCAATGCGTGAGTTGGTTCTCTAACACTCACTTTCGCCTACACACACACACACATACACGCACACACACAGAGTGAGTGTCTGCAATGCTCTTTTCAAAAAAGTCATCAGTAGGGCTTTTTTGAAGAGTAAGAGTTTTTCTCTTTGTCACCTAGAACCCCTTTTAAGAAAGCACAACTAAATGCTCTGACACAGAAATATAGGATACTCCAGACTAAATGTTGTTGCACTGCATGTAACCTTTTTAGCACAATTTTAGAGTGTCTCACTAAAGCTTGTAATGGTCTAAGCAGAGTGGAAAGGCACAGTTGATAGTCCTCTATATTTCGTGCAGCATATTAAAGCAATATGCCACTCCAAGTCATGCATTGCTAGTATTACCATTGTTGAAGCGGAGTGCAAACAGCCCCTTTAATCCATTACTTCTGCTAAAGTCATTATAATGCACTAGCATGAGTGGCTTGCTGCTTTTATAAAACAGAGGCAAAATAAAACACGACAAAATACAGGAAGGTATATTTATATATATATATATATATATGTGTGTGTGTGTGTGTGTGTGTGTGTGTGTGTGTGTGTGTGTGTGTGTGTGTGTGT
>JBBJLS010000006.1:14850010-14860234 GCA_037577275.1 Bryconaethiops microstoma
GTGTGTGTGTGTGTGTGTGTGTGTGTGTGTGTGTGTGTGTGTGTGTGTGTGTGTGTGTGTGTGTGTGTGTTTGTACAAAATGTTGATTGTATTATTGGGGAATGTGTAATTCGAGCACACAATACCCTGATCACTTGAATAGTGGTGGTGTTGTGGAAGATCATGTACAGAATAATATTAAAACTCTTAATATGATGTTTAAAGATAAATAATGTAAAGAACAATGTGTTATATACATCAAAGTTTTTGGACCCATACCTTAGCTGTACCTAAATGTTTGCAAGCTGTCCTTTCTTCCTCAATGTGTAATATAACGATCAGAGATTTTTCTGTCACAGGATATGTTTCCACAAACACTCTGTGAACTTTCTGCCCTGCTTGAACTGCCCTGGTTAACTGTAAGTGTTATTATTGTGAAAATTGAAGCATCTGGTAGCAACAGCAACTCAGCTGCAAAGCGGAAGATGACACAAATTTCCAAACTGCCTCTGTAAGCATCATCATCAGAGGAACTGTGCGTCAAAAGCTTCATTAATTGGATTTCCTTGGTTGAGCAGCGATACACAAGCTTAAGATCATTATATGCAATGGCAAACATTGGTTGGAGTGGTGTAAAACACTCTGCACTGTTCAAAAGGTGTTTTCTGGACAAATCCTGCTTCACTGTTTGGCAGCCTGGTGGACAAATCTGGGTTTGATGGATGCCAACAGAATGCTGTCCGCCTGGAATGTGTAGAACCAAAAGAAAATTTTGATAGAGGATGGTATGATGGTCTAGGGCTGTGTTTCAGGGTTTGCTCTCACACCAGTGAACAGTAATGTTAAAGCTACAGCAGACAGCTCTGTGTTAACAGTTTGGAGAAGGCTGTTCCAGGAGTCCTAACCTCAACCCATCTAAAAACCTATGGGAAGAATCAGAATGAGTACAGTGAACCAGGCCTGCCCATCCAGCATCAGTGTCTGACCTCATAAATACAGTTTTATGGTCCAACATCTTGTGGAGAGCATTCCCAGAAAATTGGCAATTGTTGTAAACACAAATAGGGAAGATCAACTCCATATCAATGACTTTGGTTTAAGAATAAGATGTAATAGATTAAAGATATGACAAGCTTATATAGGTGTAATGGTCAGATGTCCACATTCATTTGGCCATAGAGTATATACAGCCATGGAAAAAAATAATTGTTTTTCTGGTTATTGCTTTTGTAATTTGTGGGAGTGTGTCTGTGGAAAACGTGCCTGTCACTATGGTTTTATACACTATTCACCACACTTGATTCCAAATTCCAAACAAAAGAATATTTGGAGAACATTTTAAAATAATACATATACATATATTATACGATGGAAATGTTAAAGTACACAACACTCTTACATTATGCTACAATTGCAACAATTGAAATAGTAATGTTAAGAGCACAGTGTGTGCATGTGTGAGCTCTGTTTCATCCCATCAGAAACTGAATCAAGTGTGAGGCTGCTGGAATACAGAATAGCTGCTATACAAGCACTACTGCACTTACAGCACAGCTCACACTGCAATAGTTCATAAAAGAATAACAACCTGTGCCTTTTACACACAAACACACACTGCAGCAAATTATACAAACAAAGAGAAAATTGGTCTCTTAGTTCATTCCATGGCTGTATATATATATTATGCATTGCACAATGGCTTTTAATATGGCTCAGTTAATGAGATGTTGGAACCTTGAACTATGCACCAAATAAAGGGAATCAGCAATCTTTATTTAATGTGAATATAACTCTTTGTTTGCATTGGTTGGTTGCACATATAAGCTTCACTGACAACACATTCTTATGGCTATCTTTTCTCTCTTTCTACCTGTCGACTGGACCACAGACCATACAGTGCAACACTGGGTTGACTGACAGATTCGATTTATTTGAACCCATCCCTGCATAGCATGTGGGATGGTCAGGGCCTGGGCCTGTGGGTTCTAACCAGGCTGAAAGATGGAGAGACTCGGAGGGGCATCTTGGCTGAGCGCCACGCCGCAAGCAGCAAATGCAGCCCACGCTTCAGCTCAGAGCGCATTGTGCCAGGCTCTTTTAATGAACGCTGGATAAGGTGAACCAAAGGGAGCGGGCGTCTGTGCCGGAGGAGAAAGTTATTGATATCCTAGATTCATAATGATGACACTCTTTCACCTTTGCCATCACTCTCAGCAAAGCAGCGGGTTGCAGCTGCATGGATAGAGTTGCTGCTCTGACATGTTCACTTTTTCTCTTTTAGTGTCTGTATAGAGCCATTTTCCTGTGAAAGGTGCTAACGAGGGAATTATGATTAGCTGGAAAATGACAAGGAATGTAATGAGGAGCACTATTGTTTGTATAGACATAAAATAAAAATAAATATCAGAATCAGAAATCAGAATCAGAAAACTTCTCGGAGGAAATTATTCATGTTACGACCGTAAAGACACACAGAGACACAGAGACAAGAACAACATTAAATGTAAAGTCTAAATAAATCTGAATAAAATATCAATATAAAAATTCACTATGCTACAGTATATACACAAATAGCAACCAATGCTGTACTGCCAACACAAAATCCATTGCTTTGAAATGATGAACAGTTCTTATTTGACTTCACTTTATGAAACATTTTAGTGTATATATTAACATTGCTTTCATTTTGTTTTAATACACTGGGTCTTCTGTGACAGTTTGAGGAGTAAACTGTGCACATTTCTCAACAGTTGATGAGACATGTACATGGAAAACCACAGAATGGACTTCTCCCCTCATACTTGGGCAGCCCATGTGCAGAAAATGGGAGATATTGAAAGATATTGCTGCCGATTACATACTACGCTCAATTTACTGAAGTTTGAGCAACTTGCAGTCATTTTTGAATGGATTTTTGCATCAATTGCATGGATTTTTCTTTTAAAACCAGGCGGAAAATAGCTTTTGTGTCTGAAAAATATGCGGTTGGGGAGGGCTCCCTTTAGCAGTAGAAACAGACATAGTGGCTCGATAGAGGCATGAGACTCGATACAATGACCATTTACCATAAAAATAGCTCTATTATAAATTCAGATGTACAGATATGAAAAAATGCAGAGTTCATTTTTTTTTTTTTACTGTAAAATGTTTTGGTTAGGAACGGGCTTGTTTTATTTCCCTTTTGTCTAGCTTGTTGACAGCCCTGCTTTTTTCTTGGAACCTTTTAAAAACGTGTGCCTCCTGAGAGTGCAGTAAGTAGGCAGTCCTATGCACAGTTTTCTTTGCACAGCCACAGAGAATCGAATGCTAATTCCAGATGCATTGTGGGCACACACTGGAGTTGCATCAAAGCACATTCTGCACTGGCCTTCTCTCTTTTTCTCTTACACACATGAGAACTGACAATAGTTCTCTTTCCCTCTGTCTTTCTCTCCCTTTCCAACACCAGTGGTAGAACTGGACTGGCCAGGAGGTGGCCAAGGCCACATCAGGTGGTCCATAGACCACAGCAGAAAATGAATATCTAACTCTGTACTGGCACCTAAGGAGCCTGAATGAATTCTATGATGGTTGATTAGAGGCAAAAGAGAAAATTCACTTACACCAGAGTTCTTTAGCGTGGCAGATATTATAGTCCACTATGGGTACTATGAATAGCCTCAGAACTGCAGATTAGTTTCTTTTTTTCTCTCTCTCTCTCTGTCTCTCTCTCTCACCAAACTCACACACACACACACACACACACACACACACACACACACACACTGTATTGCATGCACATACTTGAGAGAGTTGGTTCACTAGATGCTCTGACCTGGTAGTGGTAGACTGGGGTCTTGTGAAGTCTGAATACTCTGACTAGCCTCAGGCCCCTGTTGCTCTGGGGTCTGGTGGTAATGGACCTTGGTTCATTTGCACCTGGTCTGCCTTCTTTCAAAAAAAAGAGGCTGATATCTCTCCCTTTCTTATCATGATTTATTCACCATATACAAAAATAAGACAATCTATGATTATATCTCCCCATCCAATTACCCACATTTTAGGTCTTCATTACAAATTCCCTTTATCCTAACACTAACTCAAAATCAACTACTAGCCTAATTTACTGGTTAGATCACAGTTAGCCCTATTTTGCAGTACAAAGCTATAATTACTTACACGTCCAATAGCAAACAGGCTACCTGTGGTAATCTTCTGGATAATGTTAACGGATGAAAATCTAACTGAGTTCATGGATTTCAAACTGCTAAATGTTGCTGAGCACTGACAGCTGTACTAGTTACCCCTCATTTGCTAAACGTGCATACATTTTAGATGCATAGCGTGTATTACTAGCACAGATGTGAGCATAATGTTAGGCTAAATTGGGAACCAATCTTATCTGCTCAACTGTCTCTCTTATCTGTTCATGGAGCTGTTATGGAGCCAGATTGCCAATATGCATTCACACAGCAACTCAGCTTTCTTAAAGGAAACCTATACGTAGTGCTGGCTTAAAAAATATTTTTGAATTATGCTTTCACCTCATGGCATTCATAATTGTCAGTCACTTGCATCTCTCATGAGCTTTGGAAATAAAGGGTGCATCCCAAACTGTATGCTACCACGCTAATAGTGTGTAAAAAGTAGTACACAACTATTAAAAATGCATCCTCGGTTCGAAAAAAGAACTGCTAGATGTTTAAATAAGTGCTTTTGTGACCAAAGTGAAATAAGGTGTCAGTCAGAATCAAACTAACCATTACAGAGAATTAAATTTTCGGGTGGCTCCCAGGGTGGCCAATCAGATAACAGATATACACCATGGACACACCATGTCCAACACATACCGTTCTTCAAAAAATCAAGAATGTTAGCACATATTAAGCCATTGTCACAGCATGCGTCAGTTTTAGTTCTAAGCATAATGTCATGCTGTTCACACACAAAGCCGTTTTAGACCCATACTGGACTGCATAAAATGACAAACGAAACTTTTGACTGAGAATACAGTCCAATAGCTGATAGGAACTGATTAATCAAGTGATTGGTCAATTATTCTACACAGCTGGTGACTGTGAATCAACTGATTGCATCTTACAACGTCTGGTAGAAAAGAAAGCAGCAGCTATCTGAAACACCACAGAAGCAAGGCTGAATTATTTTAGCCTGAATTACATGACACCTATCATCACTAAGAAATGACTGTGTGAGATTTTGACAATAGATTTACATTAATCAACTGAGAAAGAAAGACCTCTTATATGAAAGAAATACAGCCAGAATAGCACTTAAGTAAACTACATATCTCATTCCATCTATATTCCCCATTCATCGCCAAATTCACACCATGCCTCTCAATATTAGTGCTCATTTTTTTTCATTTCAGACTACATTATCTGTGTTAAATGAGCAACCTAATCGCTTATCTTGATTAGGTACTGATCTGCATTTTTCAGCCTGAAACATTAAACCATCAAAGCATGTGACTTCAAAGTAAGTTATTCTTTTGGTCACAAGGAAGAGATTGATTGAAATTCTCTTTTGTTGTCGTGTTGAAAGAATCTCCACCCAGGGGACCACAGAATATTCCCCAGCTCCAAAAGCATAGCTATTTTCTTCCTTACTAAGTGTTTAGTCTATAATGCCTACAAAGGAAGTGATGGAGCCATGCTTGTTAGTCATTATAGCTTGTGTGCTTTTCCAGCTGAAAATCAGTTCTCTCTGAACTACTGCAGGAGGAATCTGCAGGCAAAAGTGATTATAGCTCTTTCATTAGACACATTTTTGAGATCTATTAAAAATTCAAATTAAAATGCTGCTTCTGCTGTATTCTTCTGTTCTGTCCACTTCACTACTGTAACAATGCAAATTTCCCACCCATGGGACTAATAAAGGGTTATCTTAACTTTTCTTGTCTTGTAGTCTCAAATAATCCATAGTTTATGAGAAATTAGTATAGAACCTTAACATTGTTTTGTGACACATTTACAAAAAAAAATGTTTTAAAAAAAGGTTCTTAAAAAGGTTCCTCAAGGAACATTGTTCTTTTTTGGTATAGCTTCCCTGAACCTTTTATGAAACCTGTATTGTGTAGCAAATAAGACAATCATGTCTTCATTCCTGCATCAGGGAGCCAGGATTTTGTAGTTTTTCAATTAATTCCCTCATCTTTACTGAGAATGGACTCCAAAATAAATTTAGAAGTAAAATATAAGTTAGTAACCCCAAACTGGCAACACTAATTGGGAACACTATTAGTACAAACTGGCAACACTATTAGTACAAAATTTAGGTTCCACAAAGGGTTATTTAACCGATGCGATATACAAGCTCCTTTGTTTTTCCTAAAGATATATGTTTGATGGAAAAAACACCAGTATTTTAAATCTTCACATAATATAAAGGTTTTGAAAAGGTTGTACATGTTTAAAATTTTGTAGTCAGTTGCTTGTCTGTTTTACCCCTTGATTAAACTACCACTGAACATCTGCTAAAGTTTTAATGTAACCCACTCAAAGACACGTCTGTCAGTCTGACTTAGCAAGGTACTAAGAAGAAACCAAATCAAAGGCTGCATAATGTCTTTTAGCTCCAACTGCAGCGTAGGCTTCACAAAATCACACTCCGTCAAATGAAAAGAACTGATGGGCATACGTCTGATTTGTCTGACACAATAAATAAATAAACATCTCTGTGCCCAGCACCATTATGAAACCAAGATGCCAGATGCGATCAGTCCTGCAAAGTTTCATTTCATTTCAGTTTCAAGTCCAGATGGTGTTTCCAGTGAGCTACAGATTCATGTGTCCACATTCTTTGCCTTCAGTCTTGTCTAGTTCACAGTACTTTGGGGTATAATTGCCAGTGATTAATTAGATAGTTAGGAAGCCATGAAGCTAACACAAACAATGCAAGGAAATGGCTGGCATATGAGGCATGCAAATTGCCCGGCGCTCTTATCTTGTGAGGGTCATTGATAAACATTGTTCAAAGTGGTCCAGGGTTGATTTCCTCTCATCACAAACCTTATTAAAAGTCACAAGTGACTGAGAGATTCTGGCCATTAACCGTTTCCACCCCTAGCATGTATGCAAAAGGAGCGCATTTAATAGTTTGCCTTCAGCTTTCCTTTATCATCTTCTGAAGTTCAATTAACAATCTAATCACCTGAAATGGAGGAAACAACCCTTTCAGTTCAATAATGGTTGTAGGGTTGATTATCTTACTAATCCATGATAAGGCTCTGTTGCAGTTCTCCATCACGTCTTCACCGCAGCTGATTTTTAAAGGATGTTTGTTTCATCAGTGTTGATTAGCACACATTGCCACTGTCCTAAAATATGAGAAAATGAATTCTCAGTTAAACGGGAATGTAAACTTGTGCACTAAGAATACAGCCTTCAACTGTTATAGCAAATAATTGTTTAATTCAGTGGCTAAGGCATCGTATGCCTCTGGGTGTTACTCTCCATCTCCTTGAGGCACTGGAAGATGCAGCACCTCTATACCAGACACATTTAGAATCCTAAGTGAGTGCAAGGCAGAATAAATATATATTATATAAAAGAATAATAAAAATGGGATCGCATATACAATAGTTCATTCTGACCATTCAGTCTGATTGGTTGAAAAGCATTCTACCAGTGTTGTTATTTCTAATAATGATTGGTTTTTTTGTCTGTCATTTCACATAAGTAACATGTGTAAGGTTTGTTTGTCAAACACATCACCTATACATGTTATGCCACAAAATGAGACCATAACCTATGGATATCGAAAATCCAAGTCATATTGCACCACATTAGAAATAGGTGATGTCCACATTAGTGCCAACATCATCAGCTGGTAGAACTGACCATCCACAACACACACGCATTAGCTGTGTCCCACAAACCGTAATACACATAAAGAACAGAGGTTCAGGTTACTAAGATATCCTCTGAAACAGGCCAATATGAAAATTGGCAGGCCTTGCTATACACACTGGTCAAGCTGCACACAAATTACCCCAGTATTTATCTAATGTTTGCCTGTAATAAACAGCCAGTTTAACTAATGTTAGCTCTCTATCTTCAGCTACTTCCTACTGCCAAATGCTGCCTGTAATACCCAAATTTAGGAAGGAACGATGACAACTAAATCAATTGTTTGCTGGCTGTTTTGAGATGGTGCTTAGGTCCCACTCTGCTGAGATCATGTTTGTCCCTCGAACCAAACGGAAAAGTAGAAAACTCAAAAAGTCTGTTTAAGTAGTATCAAACTATCTCAAAGAACTTGCAACAGTAGCACCTTAGATCTAAAGCTGCGACTGCTTTACAAAAGATCACTCCCTGCCAAAGCTGTCTCACAGAAATACAGCCGTCTTACAAAAACATACATAGGGTAACAGAGGGTGAGGCATAGCAACGAGTCATAGAAATGGCCTAGGTATTACTCAGAAAAGGTTATACTTTCAATTCTTTTTCTTTCTAACATAACCAATCCAGATACAAATAAGACCTCTTTGTCACTTTATTATTATCTACAGTCCACTGGAGCCTTAGACATAGTTTAGCACTTTTCTATCAAACTTAGCAGAACACATTGATAAAGTAATAAGTGTTGGAGATTTTAAAATTCATTTTGAACATGATCCACTGAAATCCACATTTGCTTCACTCTTAGATTATGAAGGTTTTACTCAAAAAATGAATGGGGACACTTTTTACTACAGCCACCCATTTTTAACTCTAATATAGATAACATAGCTATTCTTGCTCGCTCAAACCACAGTAATCTCAGATCATTACTTCATAACATATGAGCTTAATTTGAGCCATAATATATGTACATCTCCTTGCTTTTATGTTAGGCATATAACAATAACTTTTTGTTCTATATTAGATAATGTGGTACCTCCACAACATAAAAGAGTTAGACAAAAAAATCAACAATCAAACACGCATCTTAAAACAAAATGCACAAAATATTACTGACAGCTGACCAAACCAGAATCATCCCGGTCTGCCTGGAAGCATATCATTAGAGATTACATAGTTTCTAAACTAACCAAGAATCATGGAGGTGCTGAACTTCTGCAGTTTGCAGAAGTGATGATTTCATAGTGATGATTTCATGGGCGTCTTTGAAACCGCAGCCATTAGACAAGAAATTCAAATTACACTTTTAACCCCAACACAGCTGCTGCCTGATACAACCGATGCAGATACACAGCAAATGTCACAGCAGAGAGGACAGCATTCTTTAATCCAGTTCAACAGACAGAGCTTATTACAATGACCCCCGCATTAACCCATTTTACTTGCACACTCAATTCCGTTTCTACAAGCTTACTTAAAGGAATCTTACCAATAATAGTCATGCTTCTTTCAGCAATAATAAACTGCTCTCTTAGCCTTGGTTATGCATCTAAGGCTTTTAAACTAGTAATTATAAGGCCACTATATATAAAACATCATCATCCTTTATCAAATTAGAGACCTATTTCTAATCCAACATTTATACATTTTAAGATTTTAGAGGAAGTTGCGGCCCAACAGCTATGTTTATATGTGTATAAGAATCATATATATGAACATATTCAATCTTGATCAGTGTCACTATTAATTCAGATTCATTTTTCAAAACACATATTGGTAATATTAGAGAATTAGAATATTAGAATAGCCTCCAAAGTGTGCCAGTTAGAGTCTTTATCAGTCCGATATATTGTTAGTACTACATTGGCCTTTGGTTAAATTCCGTACTTATTACAAGAATCTTCTAATGACATAAAAAAGTGGCCTGACCCCTGAGAACCTCTGTGCACTTATCTCTTGCTCATGCTCATTCAATGCTTACGTGGGTCACAATTTGCTGACTATTGATTGTATACCAAAATCATGCTAGCTAAAGTAGGGGGATGAGCTTTTTCATACTAAGCCCCCAGCTTTGGGACGTCACCTTCTCAATATTCTGAGACTGGGCTGAAAACCTGCTTGTTTAATTAAGCCTTCAGTAGTTATCTTTTCCCATAACATAAAAGGTGCAAAACTAGGTGTTAATTGTTTCTTGATTACTTTCTAAAAGCAAAGCGGTTTTCAGTAGTAGATAAAAATAAATGGCTGGTTAGTGTGCCCGTTGCTTGGAGGATTTAGTGGATCAAATGTTAATTTGTGCTAATATTTGCTAACATTGCTGCTCTCAGTTACATTTACATTTACATTTACGGCATTTAGCTGACGCTCTTATCCAGAGCGACGTACATCAGTGCTTAAGTCATCT
>JBBJLS010000006.1:14886164-14904002 GCA_037577275.1 Bryconaethiops microstoma
GACTTCCATTTCCTAACTACAGGGGACAGTCTCCCTGGAGCAACTTGGGGTTAAGGGTCTTGCTCAGGAACCCAGTGTTGATGTGCTGGAGGTAGGATTCGAACCCACGACCCACGACCTCTTGGTCCAGAGGCAAGTATCCCATCACTAGGCCACGGCCACCCCCATCCATTTCCATGTTTTAGAACAGATGTGGGTCCTTTGAAAGGAAGGACCACTCACATTGAAGAAATACATAAACAAAGACACATGGAGAATATAAACAACAACAGAAAAGAAAACTGGGAAAAGACAGAACATGACAAAAAGCAAAAAGAACAAGGAAAGTATGGGGAGAACATTACAGATCCACTGTATAACAAACAAACAAACTGCGCAGTAAAGGTTAATAATTGTTTGATATTAACCCACACTATATGCTGAATAAAGTTACTAACTCCAGGGATTATGTTAAATGATTTAAGAATGACCTTTCTGTCCAAATCTGCACAGACTGTGTGGTTAATGGTTCCCTAAAAAACATTCTTTCAAACTAATGAATCCAGAAGGTTCTTGGTTGACCTTCCATAACTAAACGTTCAGCAAATGCAAGGCCAGACTAGACGAACTGACGAACTGCAAACCCATAAACCATCTGGCCATATCTGGACACAGGGGTGTTACAACCTATGGAAACTTTCAGTGAGACCCTCAGTTACTACTTACAGATGCTCTGACCTTCAGCTGAATTGTGACTTTTGACGTGCTTGAGTAAATAATGGAATGATAATCTCATTGTAAGATTATTTCATTCATTTCTGATCGGAAATTTTTCAGCTACAGTTCTCACAGTCTGTGTCTATAAATCTGGCTTGGAGATTTGCAGCATTACCAAAACAACACATCTTACCTTTGTGGTTCTCACCACTGCCTCTGGTTTTTAGCACAATGTCTTTGATTTCAGTCTCCAGTAAACTTACAGATGAAATCAGATGACTTTTTTTGAGTGCTTTGATAAATATGCAATCTCAACAGATACAGTAAAAGTATTTTTTTTAAATATTTCTTTCACACAAAAAACATCTGAGCAGTATGTCATGTGTCATAATACACACCAGAGGAAGTCTACATGAAGTGTGCTGTCTATACTGTCATTCTGCTTCCTACTCCAGTAAAGAGCTTAACAAAAAAAACAAAGTATTATCAGATGTGAGGATACTCATCAATCATGTTCTTGATCAGTGTGTTCCATTCTCTTAAAAATGATTATTTAATTACTTGAACAAACTCATCACTCAGACTCAGAATGACATCTGAACCTTTTTTTAGTGGGACTTCTAACAGGATACTCGGGCAGTTCTTAAATTTTCAGACTGACTGATCATTTTTCATTTCTGTAGAAAAACAGAAATGAAACATTTTTCTTTTTTTTAGTCATTACAGGATTACTGCATCTGAACTCACCCCTGATCTCTTGATGTGTGTTGTCAACAGGTTGTAAGAGAAAATCTGAAATGATTTACCACTGCAGGACTGCATTTAGTCAAACAAGTCTATTGTGACTGGTGGGAACAGGTTACAACATGTGACAGAAAACTTGTTAAAAAATGCACAGAGGTCAATTTTAAAATGGTTCCCTTCTCCCTATGTAGTGCAGTATGTAAGTTATAAAATATTACCTAGTCTGAATATTATAGAAATCCCTTTACATTCAGCTAAAGCTACAAGATTCCCTGTGTAACATTTAGTGCGTTGTTTGGGTAGTTTGACGACCTGTTGAGTGGACTATAAATAGGGAATAAGGAACCATTTGAGATACACGACAGCCACAGATGGGAATGGAGAGAGATGTAGAGACAAGCAGACAGACAGACAGAAAGATGAACAGACAGACAGACAAACAGATGTAAAATGTGCATGCAAACTGTCCAAAGCAGGAATTTTAAACTCAGTTCAGTGATTTCAGCACCTGGGATAGCAACATGTTTAAATGTAAAATGTAAACAGTGTCTTATAAACTTTACTGACTGGTGTTCTGTTCTCCATGTCAGGGTTTGAGAGTGTCCTACTGTATCATGAAATTCAACTGTTAAAGTGTTTCCTTAAAGATGGTCTGAAGGATGTGTTTCATCTGTTTTGTTCATATAGTATTTTGAATGACCAGAGATTTGTCAGAATACTTTTGTTCATATAGTGTATAACAAAGATGTTCTACATTGTTCACAAATGAATCAGGTCAGAACAAAAGTCAAGAAAGGGCAATTGATACAAACGCTCGGGACACGATGAAAGGCAATCTTTCACAATGTCTCTTTCGATTCTCAGTCCTTAAATAGAGCAAGAACAGCAAGACCTCCATTAACTCAATTCTTTGCTCATCAGCTCCCCTAGTGGTGAACAGCAGCACTGAACACACTCTGAATTGCATCCTCAAAAATGCTAATACTAACGAGGAATGAAAGCACGGTAGCTCTGAAATCTTCAGATACCACCCTTTTCCAAAACACTGTATGGATAAATGAATAAAAGGAATGGATTAAATTTTGAAACAAGCACAAAAAGTAGTAGTGTACTACATATAAACTGAGCAGCTTGTAGCAGCTTCAGCATTTGATACAAAATGTGGGATCCTACATGATTACTGATGACCCATGTTGAATGGTCCCTAACTCATTTCTAATCATTCCATCCTCTTCTAATCTCTTTTATATTCTCTCTGATTAACATGGATTTTGTTCTAAAGTTAATCTGATAACCTGTCATTCATAAAGATTACACTCATTATGTTGTTCTAATGACTTTTTAACACTTTCTGAAACAAACTGAACACTGACATACACTAAGACACAGCACAGATCAAATTTGTTTTGCATGAGACTGTATGTGTGATTCTTAAATGAATAGCTAAATATACATACATCGGTCAGCTCTAACATTAATGTGAAATGTGAAAGTGATCATTAGGTCATACGTAAACACACCACAGCACACAGTGGGAACAGCACAAAATTTCTTCGGCTGCATTTAACCCATTCACCAAGTGAAGCAGGGGTACCTTGCTCAGGGTACCTCAGATTTGCCACTAGCAGTCTTGGGAATTGAACCCACAACTTCCTGATCGCAGGGCGAACGCCATAACCACTAGGCTACCATCTGCCCCCCCTAAAAAAACTATCAGCCTGATGAATACCTCATAAGTCATAAGATTTGATAGAGGCATAAACTCCACAAGACCTTTGAAGGTGAGCTGTAGTGTCTTGAACCAAGACATTAGCAGCAGATCCTTTAAGTCCTGTATGTTTCATGATGGGGCCTTAATAAACTACTTTTTCCAGCACATCCCACAGATGCTTGATTTAGGATCTATGGCATCAATATTTTGATCTGTTTTTCATGTTCCTCAAACTGTTTCAGAATTATGTGAGAATCATCTTAATAATTTCCAGTGTGACAAGGGACATTATCCTGCTGAAAGAGACCTTTACTTGTACATGTACTTGGTTGCCATGTACTTGGTATGCAAGAATGTTTAGGTAGGTGGAATGTGTCAAAGTAACATCCACATGAATGCCAACAAAAGACTGGAAAACCTTTTATCATTTATCATCATATTATTTAGCCAGGCTGGACCTAAATACAGAGTATGAAAAGCAGTCAGGTTTATTCTAAAAGGAAACAAAGATGAACATTATTCCAAAGACTGAAAGTGGTCCAGTTGGAAACTAATCCGGACCATAATACAGAAAAACTAAATCAGATAGCCTAAGCAAAAGAGGTCAAAGTACAGTAAGTCAAGACAAGAAACATGGACAAGAGAAATGGGCAAGAAAACAAAAAACAAGATGGCAAACAGGAGTTCCTTTATGACCTGACAGAGGCTACCTCTCCAGCTCCAAATGGTTGAAACCACCAGTCAGGCAGATGGGGACCCAGCAGCCAGGTAGGCAACCCCACAAATGAGGACTAGGTGGCTTGGTGGCACTCCCAAACCAGCACTGGGTTTATAATGTATGAATCTGTTACCCATGACTGGTCCTCTGTTGATCACAGGATTTATCTGATGGAGTACATTAAAAGGACTTTACTTTTTGCAAACAAATGGTGTTACTGAGCCATTGAAGGACCTGCCAAAATTGGGTTCAATGATTGTTCAGGTCGGGAGAAAAATAGGATGTTGTCTATGGACACTATGACATAACAATCCCTAACGTCTTTAAAGATCTTGTCCATTAATAAAGGGAAGTCAATGGGGGCACTATAGATACCATGTAACATGACATGATATTCATAGACACCCCTGTTGGTGATAAAGGCTCTTATCCATTTGTCGCCTTCCAGTATACGAATCAGGTTATACACATTACAACAGTCTCACTTCGTATAGACAGTGGCTGTATGAAGTTCTTCTAAGGTGGACAGGATTAACAGGAGTGGATACTAGAATTTAACTGTTACTTTGTTTAGTAAGAGATAATCTATAGAGGGATGAAAGCCAACATCTTTTTACTAACAAATAAGAAACCCAAGGCAGATGGGGGAAGAAGGACAAATAATCTCTGCAGCCAAGGGTTTATCTATAGTTAATACTGGCCTTAGTTTCTGGACATGATAGTGGATATACTCAACTTTAGGGCAAGGGTGCATTTGGAAAGTCTATTGCTCAATCCCATGAAAAGTGAGGACGCAGTTCAGTTGGGGCAGGTTTTCCAAACATGTCCAGGTAACTTCAATTTTCCTTTGGCCCAAGACAAGTTAGGCTTGTGGGTAATACATCAAGGTTGGAGCACTGGGTCTCTGGACACAGGAAGGTGAAGAGAGAGTGCATGAAAAGGATCCCCTTATTCTTTTGATGAAGTTTTCTGCAGCTCCAGATTCTAGCAGCACTGAAATCACAATAGATTGAACCCCAGCAAAGAGTACAACTGGGACAGTGAATTACTTATAGGTATTTGAAAATAAATTACAGATCCACACCTTCTTCAACTGCCATCTAAACAAAGTAAAGAAGTTCCACAGTATCACATGGCATGCCAGCTTTGTCTGCAGTTCGTGGTTTAAGCCATGATAAAACACAGTTTCGACTCCTGCCCGCAAGCATCATAAAGGTGAGCACATAGTCCACCACAGTCTGTGAACCTTGTGAAAGATCAAATACTTGATCAGGGACCAATCTTCCAGAGGCTGGATGGCTGACCACAAGTCGAATAAGGAGTTTTCTGTAGTTCAGAATCTGGAGCTTCATCAAAAGAATAAGGGGATCTGTTCATGCACTCTCTCCTCACCTTCCTGTGTGGGGTTTGGATGCCCAGCCACTCGAATAGAGATCCTGCATCCGGAATACCTTTAATTCCATGTCCTGAAATGTGCCATAGCCCAGTCTCGGGCTTTTCTGGTTAAAAACGACAAAACAAAATCCACCTTGTGGCAACCAGTATAGAACTGTCTTTGAGCTCCATCGTAACGCTGCTGCTAGTGGAATTAGCTGTCAAGGCCCATGCTGCATGATGTTATGTTTGAGTGATGCTTGTTTCATGGCAGTTTAGAAAGGCCTTAAACTCCTCTGTGTCCTTGGTAAGGTGAAGTACTCTGTCATGATTTAACCCAGATGGGCCCAAATGCAGAGTATGAAAAGCAAGTTTGTTCCAAAAGGCAAAAAAACAGACAAGCAATAGTCCTTTGTGACATGAGGGAAAGAAAGAAACAAACAAACAAACAAGGCAAAAAGCAGACACATATTTCTGCAACACTTTATAAGCATAATTATCAAAACATCTAAATAAACGTAAGTATTCATATGCATTTGGTACACATTTGTATTCTAAAACTATTAAATTTATAAAACTATAAATTTAAAACTATTAAATTAAATATGTGTGTGTGTGTGTTTCCTGTCTTATTTTGAGATTGTGGCTGCCAACCACCAGATGTCACTACATGACAATTTTGGTGACACCATCGTCTAACCACACAGGAGGCCTCATCCTGCACATTTTATTGTCCTGCTCTAATACATCCACTTCAACCAAGGAAAAACTTAATGAGCCTATTTGTTGGAACAGGTGTGTTGAGAGCAAGTGAAACACTAAAACATGCTTAACAGGGAGGTCTTGAGGGTGGGGAACCACCGTAACACACAACCCCTGACCCACAGAAAGGTTCGGGTGACATGGGAATAGAGATGCATCGTCCTTAGCAGTGCTGTTGCAAGAACATCATCTACATGGAAGATTCATCAGATAGAAACCTTAACTTTGAGGTCCAACCACTAAACACCACAAGTTTCACTTAAAGATGATATGTTGCCAATTAGAATGAGGGTAGATCTATTAAACTTAAGACAATGATCCAAGACATACATCAAAAATCAACCTCAAATTCCACTAAAACCGGAAGATTAAGGGTTTTAAATGGCCTTCACCGTCTCTAGACTTAAACATTATCGAAAATCTGTGATTTCACCTTGCTGTACAAAATAACCTATAAACATTTCAACTAGAAATGTTTTACAAGGGGGCTTAAACCATTGACATGCTTGGGTCTAGTTGCATCTCCTACATCAGAAAACTGATATAAGATCAACCTCCACTGGTCTTAATAATCTGTGGTTACAGTGATCAACGGAAGACAAAACAAGACAAGTCAACACAAGCCAAGAAAAGATTAAACATTTAGTGTTTGAGAATTGTTGTTCAGTGGTGATCCATGCGATGGGGCTGCTGAGTTGGTACTAAGCTCAGGTTAAAGACACGTCTAACCACAACACAGAAGATGAACCATACAGACAGCGTGTTCAAGACACAAGTCATAAAAGAGAAGTCAGAGAGTGAAAGAGAAACATATGACCTGAAACAAAGGAACAAAACGTGTATCTGGAGTCTTTTTCCCCACACGCTGTTGACAAGTAATGTGAGTTAGAACTCTATTTGCCTGCACCGTGAAGCCCACCTGACTTCATCTGCGTCTGGTAAAAGACGATCAGTCATGGCGTCCTCTGTCTTCAACATCATCACCAGCCTTGTTGTCCTGCTGTGGCTTTCCTGCATGATCTGTGAAAATATAGAAGGTGAGTCTTACAGACACTTGCTGGATCAAAGTCTTTTTATTTACATCACATGCTGCTGAATGTGTGTGAAAATTAATGATCATTTGACCTGATCCAGGACCAGTGGTTCTTATTCTACGAGTCAGTCAGAATTCCAGGTCTAAACTTAAGTTGTTGGTCACATATTGGAAACTGCGCAGGCCTAAAATAGATTCTATATGGTGGATTACAAATGGTGACTTTTGGTTAAGGCTAGCCTGGTACTAGTCTTAGCCACGTCTGGGACACCACCCTGTTTTCATCTGGGCTACTGCCCTACCTCAACAGGCTCTGAGATCATCTGAGAGACATTTTAAACCAGTTTCTCAGATTAAGCCTGCCCTTTTAAAAATAAAGGTGCCAGAAAGTTCTTTGTGAGATGCCATAGAAGAATCACTTTTGGTTGCCTAAAGATGTGAGAGTGTGAAAACTTGTCACTGTGGATAAAACGAATCTGCCAAATGAACGTAATGTTGAATGTAATGTAATGAAAACACTATTTAAAGTTGAAAATGCCTTCACGTAGCGTGAAGGTTGAAAGAAATATATATATTTATTTATATATTATATACTATGTATGCTATGTGAAGTCTTTAAAGAAATCGAATGTGGTCCTACAGGGAATCAAATTGGTTCTTCCATGGCATCGCTCAAAGAATCCTTCCCCAAAGGTACATCACTGTTGCCACTTAAAACAAATCTTATTCCACATCAAGGAAACGAGCCCTTAATGTAGTAAATGGGGTTTCCGAAGGTCATGTTCCATATGTGGAATCATATCTAATGACAATCATCTAATAATGCTGTCTTTAAAAATAACCACATAAATGACCTAGTCAATTAAAAAACTGTAGAAAATGGAAAATACTTAAATACAAATGTTGGATTCATTGTAGTTGCTTGTGGTGCCTTAAACCACAAGTTTACAGGTTCAAATCTCACTGAATTATTGTATTGTAGCTTATAGTTTCTCACTGGTCACTAAAACATGTTTATGATTCTTTTTAAATGAAATCTTGGACTTTATATTTCTCAAAAAAAGGAAACAAAAACTACACATTAAAAAAACTAGGTATTTTCTTAATCCATGGAACTGTATGCAGATAGATTTAACTTCTTCTGAAAGATTTCTTTTGTGAAGCAGAGAAAGTTCACATTCTCAGAGTTTCGGGAACATTCTGCTTTTTCAGAATATGCAAAGCGTTCGATGAGAAATGCATCTGAATAAACACTGAAGTTCCATAGAGAACTATTCTAGCAAATAAAATATTGGTTCTTTACCAATTTAAGGGTTCTTGCAAGAAGCCTTGCATTATGTGGTGCTTCTTCAAACTTTAAAAAGGTTCTTCATTACTTTTGGGAATCAACTATGGAAACTATGATCTACAGGCACCTTCATTTTTAGTGTAATATTAAAAACAGTGTGTTAAAAACAGGATGTGTATTTTTGCAGATCAGAGTGGAAGAGGTGGGGGTTTCATCACCCCCGACTCCCCCTTATAATGCAAAACGCACTCTCACCGCGAGAAACGTAAAAGAACAAAAAGTGTATCTTAAATGATTTTGGTGGGTGTAGACACTTACATCCGTATAGTACTTACATTGTTCTTTGTACTGTTCTAGGTAAAGTCTTTAATGGGTATAGAACTGTCCCACTCACACATTTACAGAAATTTTGGAACTCCTTACGGCGTCTTACTGCTGGTGTAGATGCCGGTATGTGTTTGGGTTGTGTAGAAAACTCCTGTAAAACTCCTTGTGGGGGTTGTGGTGGTCTAGTGGGTAGGATACTTGCCTCTGGACCAAAAGGTTGTGGGTTTGAATCCTACCTCCAGCACACCACCACTGGGTCCCTGAGCAAGACCCTCCCAGGTTGCTCCAGGGAGACTGTCCCCTGTAGTTAGGGAATTGAAGTCGCTTTGGATAAAAGTGTCTGCTAAATGATGTAACTGTACGTATCCATCTGCCACTCTGTTGTCTTGTTAAAAGTAGGTCTTTAGAAAACAACATAGATCTGTTTGATGTGATTTTTTTCCTTTGGCACTTGGCCATGAGGCTATTGCATCATTATTATCAACAAAACATCCATAACATTGCTCTAATACCAAGGTCAAACCACCAATATAACTTTGCCCTCCTTGGAATCCTGTAGCTCGAAATAAGCACATCAGTGATGTCCCCATATGGCTAATCACTGTAAATGATGAATGAGCTGGGAAATATTATGCTCCGTTAGAGACTAGGGGAAATTACAGCCACTAAAATTTAAATATGCTCTTAAGGGATGATCCTCTGGGTTTAAACACAGCCTCTGTAACTGGTTTAATAGAATAAAATCAGAATCATTTTGGAGCCCCGTTAAAAAAAAAATAAAAACAATTTTAAAAGAGTCTTTTTTCATGAGAGACTTGAATATGAACACAATGCTGAATGCATCTGCCTTTTGCTTTTGAGACCATTTAAAGGGACGTTCTGGAAATTTACTGGTGTGAAAAAAGCAGCATATTTGGCACCTCATTTCTTTGCAATGCTCCACTAAATATCTTTTACACTTTCAAATCTTGCCTGATATGCCTAATAGTGCATTTTGAATTTTTACCCATTCACTTCCAGATATGCATGAGCGTAAGTTAAGTGTCATGTTCATCAAGCTGGTAGGACCAGAAGAGGTATCAGACTTGCCAATTAAACACATGCATAATCTGAAATGGTGAATAAGAATTAGTGCAGCAGATGGCAAGTGTTGTTGAGTGGGTCAGATGATGGTGAAGGTTTAAAAAAAAAAGCAAAGAAGCTCAGAACAGTGCCATATTTAATCATTAAGTGAGCTAGTTCATCACCAATCAGAGGACAGGTAACCTATTGGAAAATAAGTCTATACCATTATATATACTGCACTAGTTTATTCTGACAACTTTTTCTGTAGTACAGTTTTTCTGTAGTATGGTTACTCATGCAGTCTTGATGTCCAGAATTATTTTTATTGTTGTGCAAAGTCCTGTGTATTTCAACTTGTGTCTTGAATAGCTCATTGATATATAACATAGATATGTAGCCCTAACTAAAGTTCAAAAAGAAATTACATAAATACATAAGACATACAAAAGATTCCCTAGAACTTGCTAACATAAGACAAATGCTTAGTAATTGGTTACCTTTGTTTGACTTAAAACCTGTCCAAAACCCGCCTTTCATCAGTTGGATATTGTTTTAGCTGTGCCACAGCTTGACTGAAAATGGATGGCAGAATGAAAATGAATGAAAAGAAAATCACAGCATTTGTTCAGCCTGGAACATGTCCCTTACAACCGGTCTTTGTGATTCCTATTTAGCTGAATGGAACCACAGGTCTGAAAAGAGTGCCTCCATTTGCAGTGCTACTGCCACAAGATAAAAGAAATCAAAACTTATACCCTCTTCAGTGCACAGTAATTGTGGATATTTCATAATAGCGGGCTGCAATTGTCGCTGCCATGATTGAGTCCCATTTAAATAACTGGTTCTAAGGTGTACTTTTCAGCAATCAATGTCTGCTTGTGCTTTTCAGTGGCTTCATCATTCTCCTGCGAAGCTCCTGTTGGCATTTTCATGTAATATTGGGCTTGTAATTAACGAGTCTTTAGTACCGCACCATCTGTTACCTACATGCCATCTGTGGGAGAGTGTTACCTAATATTTTAAGACAAACATCAGAATGATGCTAACGTTTCAGGGGTAGATTTTCCTTAATAAACTGTCATTGGGAAACATAATACAAATGCAGGCTGCAGGCTGCATGCTGTGTGTGTGTGTGTGTGTGTGTGCGTGCGTGCGTGCGTGTGTAGGGCTATGTTTAATTCTATGCATATATACTCATGTCTCTCTTTTGTCCTGTGCTGGATTGCTTTCGTTTCACGCCACATACCTGCACTGAGGATGTAGTGTAAGTGCAGCTTTAATTTAGTGGTTCACTGAGCTCGACTGAAATAGGTTTTTAAAGTCTTGCATGTAAAATGAATGACATGGTAGCCATCTTTTAATTCACCCTTGCTCATTTATGTCACGTTTCAAACATTAAAACCAAGCGATCCACCTTGGCAAAGCTCAATCCTGCCTTGTTGTATTTTAAAATGTGTTCATTTATTTAGATATTTAGGGGGGGGGTTTGTTTAGATATTTAGGTTTGTTTTGTTTTTTTTTACCTCAGTTACTATTTGCCCAAGGAGTTTCTGTATCATATGCCTGAATCCACAAAATTCAAAGATGGTTGTTATGTCATTTATTACAGATGCAGAAACCCTCTAATGTCAGCTGTTGCCACATACTCTCTAGATGTCCTTTAAGGCACCAATCATTTAGGGGTAAAGAAGTTACGCATGCACAGCCGATACCCAGATCTTTTTGCATTCTAACATCAAAAGGGAGCTCAACTTGCGTGGAGAGCGCAGATTCCTCACTTGTGTTATTCATGATCTAGCAGATGCCCGCAGTTGGCCAGCACTGTTGTGCTGTAGATGTACAAATGAGAGGAATTAAGTCGTCCGTTCCACCTACATAATAGGGCAAATTGTTCTTTCGTTGTCTCATGTACTGCTGTTGCAACACTGTAATCCAATTTCAAGTGAGCTATCCATCCTTCACTCACAACTGGGTTCTTTTATAGCTACTTTTGTGTACTAGCATGACTGTTCAGACATTTACCCTTAAATGACACACAAGGTTGAATAAGATGTTTGTCAGGATTCTGTAACTTTTTTTAAAATCTCAGGACCCAGCTCAGTGTGTGGCAATGGGACATAACCCTCTTAGCCAGCTCCACAACTTGGTAGTCATAGTAATTTTACTGTACTGTACTGTAGTATGACTCAAATTCACTTCTCACCTGATAGAATCTTATTTTTATAATGGCAGTTTTAAAGAAATAGGCAGCTGTTAGGTGAACAGGTGGAGCCAGGTGGGGAGAGAGACAGAAGGAATTGTTGACACGCTAAAATGAATAAACTCCCCCTTGCCCTCATATTAAAGGACATATGGATCAAAGCATGGCACCTCTCACTGTTCACAGCACATCCTCCCCTGCCATATGACATCTGCCTCAGACAAATAGATACTAGCTCTGGTTCAGACTCCTGCAGTCCAGCAATTCCCACCAAGTCTGATCAACTGTCATCCTCCTTCCTTACTCTTCTATTCGCCTGCTTCACTCCTCCCAAGGACTGTCACCATCACATCAGTTCCAGCCTGCACATCATGCCTGCATGGGGTGTCTTTTTTACTGATCTCGCTGTTTGTTTATGTGTCATCGTAACACCATCCTGTTGCCTCTGAATAGAGCCAAATAAAAGTCTTTTTATCACTTTCAGGCCATCCGGTTCATCGCAGTATGGCGTGGCCCACTCAAAGTCTATGTGTACTGCATGCGTCTTTGTTCAGCCAATCAATAATCTCAATGTGGTGCACCCCGTGCCAGCTGTCCACATCTCATTAGCAGAGGAGTAAGCCAGCTCTCCGCGGCACCATTAAACTCACCCCTGTTCAGGGAGTGACAAACGATGGGGAGAGAGTGAAAGTCAAAGCCTCTGCATGCCATCTATGAACTCCTGATCCTTCAAGGCCAGTGATGATAAAAAGACAAGGGTAATTAAAAGCTTTAACCAGTTTCCAGATTGAAAAAACCTAATAAGTTGGCTTGCAGCTAACTAAATTTGCCAGATGATACTAGGGACAGAAGCAGATGCTTCCACTAGGTAAGAGATTGCAGGTTCCCTGACCAAAGCTTACCCACATCCCCAGACAGCTCCTTTCATTTCTGACTCTTGTAGATTTGCCATGCCCATTTAGTAATGCTTATTTCTTGCTGCAGTCTTCAGATATCAACCAGTCAATGAAAGCTCTGCATGAATACAGTAAGGGGCAGCTTTCATTTACATTGCAGTTATTCATTTACATTGCAGGAATCCAAATTTGAGTAATAAGATCATTAAAAGGGTTATTATAAAATAAAATTGAATTGAATGCCTTTATTGTCATTGTACACCAGTACACTGTAATTAGGAGATTATAAAAAGTATTAAGAAAATAAGAAAAATACGATTCTATACAGTAACAAGACAATGATTCAAAGTAACCACAAAAATCAATGAAAAACAAATGAGCATCAAGAGCATCAAGAGAATATTTTCCAGTTGGCTAAATCACAATGACGAAACCAGTTTTTCCATAGAAGATTAAAGTATGCGCTGAAAATCAGAGGCTGTTGGAGACATGCCGCAGAGCAGTGATCACCAGCCCTGCCCCTGAACATTTACTTTCGTGCAGAATCCAGCTCCTGACCAGACCTTACACACTTGATCCAATTTAATGATCATTGCCGTAAAGGAAGTCTAAAGATTCTCTAAAGAACCTTACAATGGGTGATCCTGTAAAGAATAATTTTGTATTTGGACAAATGTAAAGAACTCTTTTATAGAACCCCTATAAAAGAGTTCTTTACTGCAACAATTGGTAATGGTTCTGCAACAATTAAAGTGTTTTTTCACTCATAATGAAAGATGGCTTTTATTCTCATTTTCAAAGATCCCATCTGTCATGAATTCTCCCAGCATAAAACATTGCATGATTGCAACAGTACTAAAGTACTGAGTCCAAGCAACCATCTATAAAAAGAACATACAAATAGTTTTCACTCTTTTGTTATTTTCCTTTTGACATAATAGGGGGGGTAGAGGTTATAAAGTTGCTTAAGGGGCGTCAGCACTGTCACTGTTGTACTGCAGGAGAGCCTATTAATGATTTCTGGTGTCTGTCTCTCCCTGTGTTGTTGTCATGCATGTTCAAACCCTTAATGAGTGCTCATTTGGGGCTGCTGCAGTGCTACATGTCTTCAGAATCCACTTTTGAGCTTGCTGCTATGACTCTGTTTCTGTTGGAAGTTACTTTCTTCCTTTGTGTTTGGAGCTCATAAAGAAGACGAGACCTGATTAATTAGTCCCCAGACACGAGCTGATGCTTGGGGGATTCTGGTTTGGTGCCACACAGATGCACCAACTCTCTGCGTTCAAATGAGTCCTCACAGGAAACTGCATCTTGACTTTCACCAAAACAAACCGCCATTCGGGCCATGTGGGTGTATTAATTTGAGGATATTGTGAGCAATGTTTGACAAAAGGTTTTCCCACTAATTAGAGCTGAACTTAAAGAAGCTGTCACATTGTCACTGTTAATTATGACACAGTTCTGTCTCCACTGTTCTGTACACACTCTCTCTCTCACACACACACACCTTGTCTCAATTTGCCAAGATGGTGATAGATGTGTTCCATGGTCTCCCTCAATGGCTTTATTTACATAGGTGGAGAAATTTGATGTGCAACAAACCTGAAACGACAAACAATTACACCTTGCTGCAATTGGCCATGTTCATGTACTACTTATGAATCTCAGCAAATGATCCTGTTGTCATTGTTACAACAAAATACTGCATCACCATTTTTGTTTTACACAATTTGAAAGCATCAGATGTTCTTTATGTTGTGTGAAAATATGATGAACAAACTGATGAGCAGACCAATGAAAAGGTCAAAATTAACAACATTCCATTACATCGATCTCCATTAAAGATGTTTCCGTTAAAGATGTTTTGCTTTCTTTTGTAATGTGATCTTAGACATACAAAGTTTTATACCAGCAGTAATTATGTGCTTGTAACATGTTCATATACTCAAACTTTCAATCTTTGAACCATTAGAGAAAGTGTTTAAAGCAATAAGCAAATTCAATCTCTTGAAATGGTTTCAATACTTTGACAGTCATGTGGTCATTTATGGATCTTATCATCAAATTGACCTATCACTGCTCTTCCCAAGTGTTTCTTTCTTAGAAACTGTTGCCAAAGAACATCGGGTGTACCACTAGGATTCAGGTTCATCCAGCTGTGTGTAATTACATTTTCGGTCATGCATATCTGACATAGCTTGTACTTATCACTTTTGAGTTTTCGAAAATCTACAGTATTTATAAATAATGTTATATTAAAACAGAAAATGCACTGCAGCTGAACAGATTAACATTAACATTAAAACCACTGACAGGTAATATGAATAATGCTGATTATCTCATTACAGTGGTAACTATTAAGGAGTGGGATTTATTAGGCAGTAGGTATACAGTCAGATGTTGAAGTTAATGTGTTGGAAGTAGGAAAAATGTGCAAGTGTAAGTGACTTTGACAAGAGCCAGACTGTGATAGGATAAGCAACTAGGCCAAAACATCTCCAAAACTGGTCCTGTGAGGTTATACAATGGTTAGTGTCTACCAAAAGTGGTCCAAGAAAGGATAATCAGTGAACTGAAAGTTCAGTTCTGTTTGTGGGAAGCAAAGACTAGACCGTCTGATTCTGTCCCTCAGAGGAGCACCTATGGCACATATTGCTGAAAACGTTAATCCTGGATATGATAGAAAGGTGTCAGAAGAGCTTCATAATTCATCACAGCTTGTAATAGCTGTAGACCAGTTAGAGTGCCCATGCCAATACCTGTTCATCTCTGAAAGGGGCTATAATGGGCATGTGAGTATCAGAACTGGACAATGATGTGATGCACAAAGGTGGCCCAGTCCAATCAATCATGTTTTCTTTTACACCATGTGAATGGCCAAATGCATGTGTATTGCTTACCTGGGGAAGAGGCAGCACCAGAATGCACTACGGGAAGAAGGCAAGCCAGTGGGGGCAGTGTGAAGCACTGTGCAATGTTCTGCTGGAAAACCTTGGGTCCTGGCATTCGTGTGGAAGTCACAGACCACTGACCTAAACATCATTATTACGGTCCAAGTACATCCCTTCATGGCAATAGTATTCCCTAATTGCTGTGGCCTATTTGAGCAGGATAATACATCCTGGAACACTGCAAAAAGTGTTCAGGAATGGTTTCAGAAGCATGACAATGTAAGGACTTGCTCTGGACCGGACTACTAATAGACAGGGGGACTAACAGACATCATTCTCTGGATACCCTCTCCAAAGTTTCACACAAACCCTTAACAAGGAGATAGTTACTGAGCGCTTTCCCGCCATTTGACCGAGATTTCTTTACTGTGTATTCTCTGACCCTGTTCTGGATTTTTGACTTCTCTTTTGCCCAGTGGACTCATCTTGGTTGCCTCATATTGGATATACTGTTTTTTGGACTTTATTGCTATATCTTTGGGAATTTGATTCTTGTCTTTTGAACTGTTTTTTCTCTGATTAAAACCCCCATTTATTGCACTCTGCAGTTGGGTCCATATCTGTGAAAATTACAGTCAAAGAGTTGATGTGTTGATGATTTGGCATCTTTGGGATATACTGGACAAAGGATCCAATCCACAAAGGCTTGCGACTTACAAGGATCTGCTGTTAATGCCTTGGTACAAGATACTGCAGCACACATTCCGAGCTGTTGAGTCCATGCCTTTACAGGTCAGAGCTGCCTTGGGGGCACAAGGGGGAGCAACACAATATTAGGCAGGTGGTTTAAATGTACAGCCGATTGGTGCATATCACCTTGATTGTGGCAGATGGTAGCCTAATGGTTAGGGTGTTCGCCCTGCGATCAAGAAGTCATGGGTTCGATTCCTAAGACTGCTAGTGGCACCTCTGAGGTACCCTGAGCAAGGTACCGTCCCCACACATTGCTCCCTGGGTGCTGTGTTCCTGGCTGCCCCCTGCTTCACTTGGTGAATGGGTTAAATGCAGAGGAAGAATTTGGAAGAATTTGTGTGCTGTGGTGTGTTCATGTATGACTGCATGATCACTTGATTAATAACAAAATATTATACATTCAGATGAATAGTATTAATACAGTTTTATAATCATATGCCTTAGTTTGAATTTCAAGTCCCAATGACATAGAACTGACATTTGACACCTATGTTACTAAACAGGCCTGTTTTGAATCAAAGAAAACATTAGGGCTGTTAAAGTGACTAATGTAGAGTTTTGTGGCAGAAGGGCACATTAAAAGAGCAGCACCCCATTCTATCTGCACAGTAAACACTTGTAATTGGATTACACACTTATGTGTTTTGATGTGTTCTTTTCTCCAATGATTCGGTATTGCAGTCTTAGAACAAACTGATTATGAAGGAGATTAACAAAGTAGCGCAAAAACAAGCTGAGACGAGTGAGTTAATTACTCCCTTGAGGTCAGGGATTACTATAACAGCTACATGTTGACATTACTTTCTTATAAAGGGCAGTTGCAAATTGCTGTGTATTTATATGGTCAACTGAGTGCTGAAGTGTAAAATCAGTCTACTAGCCAGTGGATCACAACCAGTTACTGTAATATTGAATATGGTTGGTTTTCTGTTAAACTGATGTTATGGTAATGGCATACACCAGTCAATAGGCCATGGTTGACTTCTTAAATCCACTGAATCCCAGCTGAGGCCTAACAGAAAGTAAATATTATACTGCTATACTGCCTCAGGTGTTGTTAACAAGTACAGAAGGCTTTTTAAAATAAAAAGCATAATTAAACCATTTTTAAGCAAACATTTTGTCAGGTCTGGAGGCAGTGACGGTGGGTGGCCGTTAGAGGCCACGCTTGTTTTAGTTTGTGTTTTTGGTCTTTTATTTTGATATCCTGAGCACACCGGCCGTGAGTTTGTTTCAGTGATTAGTTCAGCTGCCGATGTGCTCAGGAGTGATTATGTCTTGCATTTAAGTTCAGTTTGGGTGTGTCAGGTCTCAGTGTTACTTTAGTTTTAGGACTTTTATTTTGAAACTATAGTTCTCTGTTGTGTCTACAGTCACAGT
>JBBJLS010000006.1:14920446-14934865 GCA_037577275.1 Bryconaethiops microstoma
TATATATATATGTGTGTGTGTTTCTGTATATATCTTTGTGTGTATATGTATGTAGATGTATGTATTTGTGTGTGTATATATGTATGTGTGTGTGTGTGTGTGTGTGTGTGTGTGTGTGTGTGTGTGTGTGCGCTTGAGTGTGTGTCCTGCTCACAACAGGTAAAGAAGTGGTCACATCGCCCCATTTATGTCCACTATGCTTTGAGGGCGATGCTGTATAGAGATTGTACAACATAACATGCAATATCACCCTAACTAATTGACAGAAATACAGTTCCTGTTATATTTTTTATAAGTGTTTCCCCAAAATGGACTTTAAAGTGTCCCAAGTGAAAGATGCCGGCAACCAGCCTATGGTTATTGTAGTTCATATGAATTTTAATCCTCACCGTTATATTGCTCTGTTTAAATATTCAGCTTTTATACTGTATTTATAGCTTCTTGACTTGTGTGGCTTCAAAAGTACTTACAAAAGGTCCAACGTTTTATTTAATCATACACCAGAAGACGATGTAAATGCACTTTCGTGGCTTTGGCTGCACATTGCCTCTCCATGCCCTTTAGGTGGCGCTATAATTCACTTCTTGTACACATGACTGTCCTCTACAGAGAAAAATTGTGCAGTGGGTTTACTGCATATCTCTTAAGACAAGCCATTTACGAGAAGCCGTTGCTGCTTTCATATCCATTTTAGATCATCCTGGTGATTCCTTACAATTCTGCATCACGTGTGATTCCCAGTGCTGGTTCTGGAGCAGGCCACACACTTTGGTTTTTATTGATTCTGGAGGAAACTGCTTATGTTATGACTGTGCAGACACACAGAGATGAGAACAAAAAATATAAAATCTAAATAAATCCAATAACAATCTGTAGAAAAAAGTGCACTATGCTGTATACACAATGCTGAGGATAAATACTACAGATAAGTAACTTACAGTTAAGTAAATTACAACAATGGTAGTAAGGAGTATGTTATTGCACGTAAGAGAGATGAGTAGTAGAGAAGCAATATTGATGTAAGTAGATAAGATCAGATAAGCCTTTATGAGTCCCACAAGTGGGAAATTTCCAGTAGTCATATTCACATGGTAAGACTATTGCACATAAGATATTGGACATAAAGATAATGTATTGCACAGTATTGTTCATGGTAGTTTATTGCACATCATAGCAAAACAATGCACGTAGTAAAAACTCAAAATGATAGTTATTTAAACCCGGTAAGAAATTGCACATCAAAGTAGCAACAGGTTATTGCACAGATTATTGTGTGGATTTGTGACAGAGAGCGGATTGTGGAGTCATTCTATCACACACCTTGGGGAGATTCGGTTCGGCTGCTGTTTTCTTTAATCTGGTCGTTTAGAGCAGGGCAATGATGGGTGGACTCTGGCCTACATTATATACATTATAGCATCATTCACTGCTTATGTTGTCTTGTTAATGATCTTTGTACTTCTGAGAGATTACCCTCGTTGAACATTGGTTAGAACTTTGACAGGTCAGAAGTTTAGTTTATCCAGATGGAGTTAGTGCATGAACAATGAAAGTGGGGGTGTGAAAAGGATGTGGGTTACCAAGTCATTTCCACAAGCATGTCATTATTGAGACCGTGGTGTCAGCTTTAGTTTTTAGTAAGGATTAGGTCTTGCCATTCTTGCTTATTTCTTCGCTGTTGGCCTAGTTTGTTTGCCACTTCATGAAAAGGCTTTTGACTTGCGTCATACGAAAAACATGAACACCTCATCCGATTATTCTGGTGAGTTTTGAGGTATGATGTGTTCTTTGGTGGTTTTCTTCAGGTAACGAAAGCGTCACAAACCAGCCAGTCAGGCAGTACGCTCGAGCTGTACGAAAAAAGCCAGGTAAGCAAAAAGACACGAGTCTGAGTTATGCCACGTCTCATACTGTCTGTCTGTGTTTCTAATGCAAAGGGAAGCGCTTGGCTCACTGGATTACTTTCTCCTTTCAACAGAATTTCAGAGTCAACTACAAGACCTGCCACCATCCATGCTGAAACATGAATATGCTTCTGTTCCACTTGCACACACGTACGCTTCCTCTGTCTTATTCAGTTTACTGTTGGATTGGGAATTCCTCCTGCTGTACACCCTACCAGTTTTTATGAGCTAAACACCAATACACAAAAGGTTACCCAAAGTCCTGAACAGTCATCCCATTGCACTCAGTGTGTGATAAAGCACAGAAATACTGTTTTGTGGCCTGCTGTTGCCCAACCCTGTTGTATTATATGATACTAAAACTTGCACTGTAAAAAAAACCCAAAAAAAACTTGGTATTAAAATGTTCTATATCTAGTACTACACTACATTATATGGTACCTTAAATTCAAAATCTGAAATAGGTTAAATTTGTATTAATGCATTGGTGGCCTGGTGGTTTGGGAGTTGCCCCTGCAATCGGAAGGTCATGGGTTTGAGTCCCAGGACTGCTAGTGGCACCACTGTGGTACCTTTGAGCAAGGTACCGTCCCCCCACACTGCTCCCCGGGCGCTGTGTTCCTGGCTGCCCGCTGCTTCACTTGGTGAATGAGTTAAATGCAGAGAAAGATTTTTGTGCTGTTCACACTGTGTGCTGTGCTGTGGTGTGTTCACATGTGACTATAAGAGGAAACTTTATTCTACAAAACCTGTGTTGCCACAGGAGCCATTGCAGGGCAGTCATGTTAGGACTATTGAAAGGATGACTACTGCCATGTGAGCCCATCTCCTGAACCAATGAAATTTTTCGTAGGCTCTGATCAAACTCCGTTTCTGATTCCTGTTTCCTGTTTCATCCCATTCTGTATCTGTTACCTTTTTCTACGACTTTATGTGGCTTGAGCAACTTTGTAAGAAGGAATGGGCATAGGAATCCATATCAATATGCAGAGTTTATACATTTTTGTAAAAGATGTCAATTTAAGTAACAAGGCTACACAGTTCAGTAATGGGAACAGGGATTACTGCAAAACGTATTGCAGCAAATTAAAGGCCTCAATATCTTTCTCAAAACATGTTGTGTCTTACGTTTGCAGAGTTGATGATGTGGTCAAGAAGCTTCTCTCACTGGAACTTGCAAGCCATGTATGTCCTTTTCATTATAACAGTGCTGCTGTCATTTTCAGAGTACCTTTGTATCTGTAATTCTTTTATGTGATGGACAGTTGTAGGCTGCCTATGGTTGAGACTTTTTGCTTACGTAATAAGGAAAAACCATTTAAAAAATATGTCTCCACATTAATTGTCACATACAATTTAGCAGTATCAATATTTGTGCCCAGAGAGAAAAACTATATTTGAAAAAGGAACAGCTGATTGCAAAAGTCTGTAAAGACAACAACGACCGCAGCTCAACAGAAGTTAAGGGTATGTTCCTCTTTTTTTTTACCTTTGAAATAAGCAGTTCTTTAACCACTTCACAATCTCATGTCACTCAGTCTGCCTTAAGCCAGAATGGACTTTTTTTTTTCTGGTCTGTTTCATTAGTGGCCATTTTGACGGCACAAATCCGCAATTTTCAAGAGCACTTGCAGAAGCACCCCAAGGTATGTGTCACAGCATGAGTGTGAACTTTCCTGTGTGTTTGTGTGTTCTGCAATCATTTAAAAGTGTGAGAACACTTTTCACAGTCTGTCCCATCTCACCCTCAAAGAGAGACAGGAAATCCTGTGTACACACTCATCAAAGAGTCAATATATTTCACCGCACAGATATGAAGAGATACTGAGAGTTTTATATAGAGAAAGGTGATGGTATACCATGGGATATATAAAGAAAGGTAAAAAATGAATAGTAGGTGAAACAGTAGCCATAGCATGCCCTGTCTCACTTCTGATTGTTGCTTTAGGACAAGGCTAATAAAAGGTGGATGCTGATGAGCATTGACCGCAGGAATAAAATCCTAAAAGTCCTGAGAAGAACCCACTATGAGGCCTATGAGAAGGTCTGTCGAGAGCTAGACATCACATACACCTTTCCTCCAGAGTACTACAGACGGGCCACCAGACGCTGGCTGGCTAAGAAGGCCCTATGCATCAAGGTAGCACACCAAACAAGCCTTTCTTCCTTTACATTATGACTTTTTTGTAAAGGTCAAAATGCTGTGAAAGTTTAATATGTAAAGTTTAAACATGTATAAAACATGTATGATATCCACAGTAATATCTGATGTCATATTTACCAATAATAGGATTCATGTTTTTAGTATTCAAACTTCTGCATTGTCTGCATTTCTTCAGAGATTGAAAATGATAGCTCACTACAACATACATTAATGTTTTGAATAAATGTAGTATCATGCTGTTTTAGCTGCCGATACCCGTGCTTTTGTCTCCGTCTATCTCAGGTCTACAAAGAGGTCCAGAAGCAGAAAGCTGAGAAGAGAAATGCTATGCTGGCTCAGGACAAGACTTCTTCAAGCTCTACCCCTACAGAAACCCAAGGGACTCCAGTATAAAAAAGCCCAGAATGATGAATATGGGCTAATCATTCAAAGCAACTGCTGTTAAACGCTTTACAGGAAGGATTGGTTACACACAAGGCTCTGACAGCAAGTGTTTTCTGCTGCTTTTACATTTATTGCTATATGATATTTGATGTTTGTTCTTTATTTGATGTCAATACATTTTCATATGTCCTTCAAAATGTGTCTGTTATCCACTTGTCAGCAGAACTAAATAAATGATTTGGGCTGTCTCATCCTTTCTCAAATTGCACTTGATTACGACAGACTTTTTTATTTTTCTTCATTTAATGCCATCAGTTCAACTTATCAAAATGAGAGCTAATGATGATTTGAGGCATAGATAAGAGGCAAATGCAGCTTGATGCATTTGTGGTTGTGGTTAGAAGATATAGCTCATCTGTGCTCAGTTCCGTGAAGTCTAGTTTTATTACAAGTGCATGACTGCCATACACACAAGCGGCCAAAGTATCAGAACTTCAACAAAAGTGCGCTTTTTACTGTTTTGATTGAGTTCAGTCGCATTTCCTATGGCATTGAGCAATTCTGGACCTTTCTTGTGATCAAGTGCATGTGAAGGTTGTGCGATGCGTCGGAAACATTGCAGGCGTGTTGCACTGTGCGGTAGTGTCACAACTTCCTTTAGAGCTGAAAGATTCAGATCAAGAGGATCAGGCGAGCAGGCAAGGTAAAGCATTTCTGTTGGTATATATATTTGATGCTATTTCTTTAAAATAGATATTTAAAAGAACATTTTAAACTTTCATGTTTTGTTCAACCTTTGTTTTCGTCAACACTCTCAGCATGTGTCACATTTGATAGGTCAAGTCAGCTTGATCAGAAATTCAGCATGTATTTATATGTAAACCAGATGCATGTGGTATGAGAATGACCAATTAATTCACATGGCTTTAGAATACAACATGCTGTGACTGTATAGTGTGTTTGATGACAGTGAGGTTATGCTATGGTAGTTCCTTTTGCCTTCATGGTTTCTAGTACAGCACTGCTTGGGTGCATTTTAAGGTAGACTTACTGTTAATAATTCGCTCTTTTGGGAGTCTTTGAACTTTTGAGACCACTATAGTTACGGAAGATTTTTATATAAACATTTGGAGATTATATTAACTGGATGGTAATGTGTGAAAGATCAACTATATTTGGGGTCTTCTGAGCAGGAAAAACAATGGGGAAAAAAACTAAGCATCTCAAATGTGAGGAGACACACAGCAGTAACCTTTGCTTATTTGATTCTCAGTTGCATTTTAGTTTACTTCAGTGCTCATGCCATTCTCTTGCATATTAGTTATTTCAAATTTAACTGAAGGTTTTATCAAGAACACTAATTCTCTCGAGATCTGACGGTTGTCATATTTTTCTAAAATGGGAACATATCAGGACCTTGTGGACATCTTCCTTTGATAGACATGTCAAACCCAGTGACCCATCAGCCAGCAGCAGGCTCATACGGGACCAATGTTCAAACAGGAGAGTGGAGCACAGGCCTCTGCTCCTGCTGCAGTGACCTGCTCATCTGTGAGTACAGAAAAAAAATTTAAGTATCACATTCAAAATGCACCAAATCTCTGTCTGTGTCCTTCCTGTTAACACTGCCATGTGTTGGCTGAACACACCTCTTATTGGTAACTTCCTTAAAAAAAGTAATTAAAAAGACTTTTCAAAACTTAATTTGAAATGTAAACAGTGTTTTCTAAGCAAAATGATCAATTGCACACAAATGTAGACAAACATACTTTTTTTTTTAATAATGATGATGATAGGAACCATGGGCTGTGGTATCTGCAGGGCAAATTTAGTCATTTTATTTACTGTCTAAATGATCAGTGAGTCTACAAGTGTGCTAATAATGGTAAAACCGTTAAATCTAATAGAAATTGCCTTACAATTCACTGCATTTGCCACCCATAACTGAAGGTTTTTGCAAAGTTATTGTGAACATATCTGACATATCTGGCCTCAGACAACATGTCTATTGCCATTTCAGCTATCTGTGACAATGCATTAGGCAATAAACACTTCAGCCATCTGGTTCCTATTATCATGCTTGTGAGCAATTCTCACTCACTAAAATGGAGCATTTCACACCAAGCTGTTTAATCTTAATTATGCATAAATTTTGAATAATTAGCTGAATTCTTGTTTAAGCACTACATACTTTTTATTGATTCTATTTATTTTATTTGGTATGAATCGCTGAGTTGAACTCAACATCAGACTTTAATATGTTTTAATATGCATTGCCACACAGAAAACTTGCCGAGTCTGCCAACATTATTGTGTCTGTCTGTTAATGGCAATGAGATGCAAGAGCTTATTCTCTTTCTGTTCATATGTACCATCCAGGTGGCCTTGGCTTCCTCTGTCCAATTGCACTAGGATGCTACACAGCTAACAAGTATGGTGAGAATGCATGCTTGGCATGTGTTCCTGGAGGCATGGCCGCTATGAGGACGCACATGAGACTGACCTATGGCATCCAAGTGAGTCCCCGTACAACATATGAATATGTTCTGTCTGGAGATAAACAGATTATTCTCATAAGTTAGTAATAATTCTGTTAACAATTTGTCCTTGGGTTAAATAGGTTTCATTTCACTTCTTTTTTTTTTTTTTCTTACAGGGTACAGTATGCAACGATGCCCTGATGACCTGTTGCTGTGGAATATTTGAGACATGTCGAATGGCCAGAGAAATTCGTATTAGGAATGGAGAGGCATAATTGTGTTACTCCTGTAACACTACTTTGTAGCAAAGTACCCCTGTCACTTTTTTATTATTGTAAAGATACAGTTAATTACATATTAATGCAGAAATAAACATGTAACTTAATAGGCAGTAAACAATATTTAGAGATGTTTTCTGTTTGTAACTACTTCAAAAATAAGTAATAAAAATTGCCCCTGTTTGGAAAGATCCTGTTGCAATGTGGTTTTAAATAAAGTGGTGACTAACTCTCTTCCTGGAGGTCTTTTCAGCAGCAGGGCTCAGCTAGACCTGATTTTAACAGAAGATGCTGTACTTCTCTAGGTAGAATAGTGACCACTGCCATCAGGCTTTGTAATTCTATAAATGTGGTTAGGTTACATGAATAGCATAGAACTGAATAACACAACAATATTCATTAAGGGTAGTAGTAGCCTAGAAGATAAAACACTTGCCAGTGAACCCAATGATCATAAAGCCGTAGGTTCAAACCCCCACTTTCTACCATTGCGTCCTTGAGCAAGACACTTAACCCTCAGTTGCTCCAGGGGGACTGTCCCTGTAACTAATGAAAGTAATTCCCTCTGGATAAGCGTGTCAGTAATTCCTTTATTATAAATTCTCACAATATGTATCAATTGGCCTTTCTGATGAAGCTCTTGAAGAACACAGCAGGACTACATGTTTTGTTTTTAACCAAACATGATTAGTCTTGTTTACTTTGATCTATTATAGTTCAGGGTGTGTACTCATTTTTAATAGTATTTTTTAAATGTGGCATTGATATTTTTGCATAGATTTGTCATAAAACATTTTCACAACATTTGCAAATATGGGCTTTACAAGTTACAGATTGTTCTCATAATGATTTTAGTTTCATTTTTACATGAGAGTAAGTAAACATATTTGTATGTATACATAATTTGTATTTGTTTAAAATATGAATTTAAAGGAAATTTATAATAGTATTTATTTCACCACAGATGATGCTCTGTTGAGTTCTGTAAGCAATAAAATACATTATACAGCTGTAGCAGTTTTGCAAAAGAGGGTCTCTGAGCGTGAAAGAGCTGAGCCAAGATACATTTCACATAACCCACTGACATAATCTAATCTTATATATCACAGAAATACTTTCTAGTCTCTGCCCAGTGCAAAAACTCCACACTGTTATGCATACTGTAATGAATGTGGCAGTTACTTCATTCCACTAAACAGTCAGTTGCTTTCACACAAAGACAGACTTTTACTTTTTGAATGTCCACATTGGAATCGGAAAACATTATTAATCCTGGAGGAAATGTTATGACTACACAGACACATGGAGACAGAAAAACAAGAACAATATAAAATATAAAGTCTAAAACAATCCTATAAAAAAAATTGACAGAAAAATCTCAAAATGAAATACACTACATAAACAAGTGCTGGGTATAAATACTATAGATAAGTAATTTACAGTTCAGTGACACAAATGGTAAAGGTAAATGGTGGTTAGGAGTACATGACTGCATGTAGCAGAGATGAGTACTATATAAGTAATATTGACATAAGTAGTGCTATTCACGTGATAAGACTATTGTACATAAAATATTGCATATAATGAAATTATTTCACATCCATTTGGAAAACCCATGATACTGCACATGGAAAGACTATTGCACATAATGAAATGAATCAGCACCCATTTAGCAAACTTCACATGATGCTGCACATGTTAAGACTTCTTCTACTACTTTCAGCTGCTCCCGATTAGCGGTCTCCACAGCAGATCAACCGTTTCCATTTCCTTCTATCCTCGGAGTCTTCCACTCTCACACCAACTGCCTGCATGACCTCCCTCACCACATCCATAAACCTCCTACTAGGCCTTCCTCTTCTCCTCTTCACTGCAGCTCTATCCTCAGCATCCTTCTCCCAACATACTCAGTTACTCCTCAGCATCTTTCTCCCAACATACAGAGTCTCTCCTCAACTCATGTCCAAACCAACTCAATCTCGCTTCTCTGACTTTTCCTCCAAAAGGTCCATCTCGAACTGTCCCTGTAAAAAACTCATTCCTTATCCTGTCCATCCTTGTCACTCGCAATGCAAATCTTAACATTTTCAGCTCTGCCACCTCCAGTTCTGCTTACTGTCTTTTCGTTGGTGCCACTGTCTCTAAGTCATCAAGCCAGATAACACAGCTGGTCTCACTACCGTCTTTTACACCTTCACTTACAATCTTGCTGGTACCTGCCTGTCACAAATCACTCCTGCCACTCTTCTCCACCCATTCCACCACACAAATCACTCCAGACACTCTTCTCCACCCATTCCACCCTTCACCTCTCCTCCACACTTCCACTTACTCTGGACTGTTTACCCCAAGTAGTCCTGCTGACCTTCATTCCTCTCCTTTCATGGTAAGACATGGTAAGACTATTGCACATAAAGTGCCCATTCGTCATACATGAACACACCACAGCACATAGTGTGAACAGCACAAAAATCTTTCTCTGCATTTAACCCATTCACCAAGTGAAGCAGCTGCAGCCAGGAACAAAGCGCCCGGGGTGCAGTGTGTGAGGATGGTACCTTGCTCAAGAGTACCTCAGTGGTGCCACTAGCAGTCCTGGGATTCAAACCCACAACCTTCTGATCGAAAAGCAGATCTCTTACCACTAGGACTCTATCCTCCCCCATAGTAAACACATGCACTGTTCCCCACAGTAGAAATTCTAAGTAATACTCTTTTAACAGTACTGATATGCCTGACATTAGATGGTATGTATTGTGTGTATTAGTCACTGTATTGGATCATCCATCTTTGCATCCTTGCCGCTTCTTCAGTTATCCCCGACTGAGGTGCTTCGCGCATGCGCGAAGTCTGCAGCAGTATGGCGCGTCCTGATTGGTCGTTGTTCGTCGTGACCTGGCAACCGAGTTTGAGCTTAGAGACGCCTGTCCGTGCTGTCTCGGCTTATTCCATTAGAGACAAATCCTCCCTCCGCGGAGTCAGACTGCGATATTAACGCTCCTGCTGCTTTTATCGAGATACAGGGACCATGTCGACGAGAACACTACCTCTTCTTTTCATCAACCTGGGTGGAGAAATGCTGTACATCCTGGACCAGCGACTCCGAGCCCAGAACATCCCGAGCGACAAAGCCAAGAAAGGTGAGCCGAGCTGGGCAGACAGACATGACGAGGCGTGTCTCCCTCATACTACTGCAGGAGAACATACAATTTGGGTCCAAATGAGTCGTTTTTATACGAGAAGCCAGTTTGACATCTTCACTTCTTTCCATTTTGGCTAGAAATGAACGTCCAACGTCTTTCCAGCCTTATGTTTACATCAGCCAAGATAAGAGAACCCTTTATTTACATTGCAAATTAGACAGTACAAAACTAAAATCAGCATAAACAATAGAATACAAGCTATACAACACAACAGTGTAATATGGACAGCTGGTGGCCTAGTGGTTAGGGAGTTGCCCCTGCGATTAGAAGGTCGTGGGTTCGAATCTCAGGACTGCTAGTGACACCACTGAGGTACCCTTGAGCAAGGTTCAAAGGTTCCCTTGAGCAAGGTTCCATGCCCACACACTGCTCCCCAGGTGCTGTGTTCCTGTCTGTCCACTGCTTCACTTGGTGAACAGGTTAAATACACTGTGTGGTATGTTAACATGTGACAAATGGTCTGTTTACACAATATAAAAAGTACACTATACAAATAATACAAAAATAGAAATACAGAAGATTGTGCGTGTGGAAATATACATAGGTATGTATAAACCTATAAAAGTTTATGTATGTACTCACTGGACATGTGTAGATGAACATGTGTGTGTGTATATATATATATATGTGTGTGTGTGTGTGTGTGTGTATACACACACATTGAAGTTTCCTCAGTTGTTTGGTTTCAGCAGACATTGACGAAAACAGTAATAATGCCCCACAAAAATTGCACATTGCGCACAGTAACGAGACTCAGAAAACTATTGATTATGGAGGAAATTGCTTATGTTATATCTGCACAGACACACAGAAACAAGCTGAATGTGAAATAAATCCAATAAAAATATCTGTGGAAAAATCTCAATGTGAAATACACTATGCTATATACACAAATAATGAGCATAAACAAACTTATAGTTAAATGAATTATTAATAACACAGAGGGTAGTTAGGAGTCCGTTGTTGCACATAGTGGAGATCAATAGTATTTAAGTAATATTGGCATAAGTAGTGATATTCACATGGTAAGTCTATCACTACTATCACTGGGCAGCTGGTGGCCTAGTGGTTAAGGAGTTGTCCCTGCAATCAGAAGGCTGTGGGTTCAAATCCCAAGACTGCTAGTGGCACTAATGTACTCTTGTGCAAGGTACCAGCCCCACACACTGCAGAGAATGCATTTCACACTGTTCACACTGTGTGCTGTGATGTGTTAATGCATGACTATAAAGGGCCACGTTGCCTCTTGCCTCTTTCTGTCCAGCCTTGTGTTTACAGCAGGTAACACTACTAATCAGAATCAAAATCAGTGCTGGTCCTCAAGGAGGCCTGTTCCACACACTTTGGTTTTTAGAATCAGAATCAAAAATGCAAAAGAGGGTCTCTGAGTGTTAAAGATCTGAGCCAAGATACATTTCACACAACCCACTAATATAATTTAATCTTCTACATCACAGAAATACTTTCTGTCATGTTCCCGGTGCAAAACTCCTCACTTTTATGCGTACTGTGCTAATGAATGTACTAATGATGGTGTACTGTTTTTATGTAATACAGTGACAAATTATATGGAGTTACTTCACTCAACTAAACAGTCAGTTGATTTCATGTGACGACGAAGACTTACTTTAGGGATGCCCACATCAGAATCAGAAAACTTTATTTATCCTGGAGGAAACTGCTTATGTTATGACTGCAAAGACACACACAGACAGAGAGACAAGAACGGTATAAAATGTAAAGTGTAAATTAATCCAATAAAAATCTGTAGAAAAACACTCATTATGAAATACACTGATATAGACACAAATTCTGGGTATAAATACTATAGAGAAGTACCTTACAATTAAGTGATTTATTAATAACACAAATGGTGGTCAGGAGTACGTCACATAGTAGAGATAAGTAGTATATAAATAATATTGACAAGATTGTAAGAATATCTCACTTGGTAAGAATATCACTACTTATGTCAGTATTATTTATATACTACTGATCTCTACTAAGGTCAGTAACGCACTCCTAACTACAATCTGTGTCATGAGAAATTCACTTAACTGTAACCTGTACGTTATTGTCACTGTGCTGCTGTATAAACACATATGCAAAGAAGGCTAGAATTTAATTTACTAGCTTGAACCAACCTGTGTGAAGATAACATTAATCTGCGCTGACAAAATGGAGTAGGCTGCACTCACAGTAGCTCCTTTTCACATAGCTGACATAGCCATCTTCCTTCAATGTGTCCTTTTGCAATCTTTGTAGCCACTGTAGCAGGATGGATAGAGGAGGACAGAAAAAGAGGTATTGTTACTCTGCCTGTTTTTGCTGATGGCTGTAGAGCAAAGTAGCATGCTTGGATCTACAAGAGGCAAAGCTGAGCGAGAAGTCACTTGCTGGGTAGTTTCTGGGCTCTTATCGTATGCATAACTATTTTGTATCATGACTGAATAATATTTTTGAGACCAGTCTAACATATAGGCCACATGAGCTACAGTAGTTTGTCATTACTTTCTTAACTGAGTTAATATTAGTTCATCAATTAGGCAAGACAGTCTCAGTTTGGTATCATGTACTTGCAACCGGCCATTGCTAAGTTTTTTAGCACAAGCTCTCTGACGCAGTGCTGCTTATTCTTAACATTATTTTAGGACTGTAGTTTCTAGATTGCATGCTGCTTGCTTGGGCACCATCATACCATCATGCCCAACAATTGGTTATGGACTGTGTTTCTGTGTTCTGTGTTGTGACAGTCATGAATGACATCATTACCACTATGTTCAACAAAAAATTCCTGGAGGAGCTGTTCAAGCCTCAAGAACTGTACTCCAAGAAGGCTTTGAGGACGGTCTTCGATCGACTTGCTCATGCCTCAATTATGAGACTTAATCAAGCAAGTATGGATAAGGTAACTGCAGTGCAACACTCCTACATATTCCATTACCTTCTAGTATTTTACAGATGAATATGGATATATTTTTCAGACATTTTCACCATAGATTATTCACCGCTGCTCATACTGACGTTTGGATTACCGTGGATTTACTGACAGACGCCAAAGAGAGCACTTCATCAAAGCTGTTTCTCTTTTCTTATCAGGATAAGATTGTATCACATGCACAGACAGTGCAGCTAAGCTTCCTATACTACATGCACAGTCTAAATGACTCTGTAAATGGCAAAATCCATCAAAAGTTTAGTTGAACTGTTAATGCAATAGTTTGACGCAATAATTACATTTTCACAATTTTCCACTTTTTGTAGAGATGGAATCGATCAGCCAAGAAAAATATGGAGTCCAAATTTTTCTTTATTTGTTTATAACTGGAGCTACAAGGCTGTCATTGAGGATAATAATCATCCAAATCATTTGCTGAAATACATCTTCAAAACTTTCATGCCACTTAAACTGCATCCAGCTGTTCATAAAGGACCTGTTGATGTGGTTTCAAAAGGAATATGACTTGCTATGAGAGAAAAGAAAAAATAGAATGCTACAGGCAATCATTTTTGACAGGATCAGGGATGGCAAAAACTAACCTTAGACAAAAAGATTTGCTGCAGCATTTAGCTACACATTGACATTTTGTTAATTTTTGTTTCTTTAGAATAAGAGCCTAATTTAACAGTTATTAGTTTGATATTTAAAATCTGCCATGTCCATGATGTCACACTTTGTATCATGATATATTTTGTCACAATTTGTTGCATAAAGTGCCAAAACCACAACTAAGCCTACATCTACGGGTAATTTGTATTACTACTTCAGTTGTCTACATGACACAAGTTGTTAAAGTCATAACCTGTGGGTGTTATTATTTTTTGTTATCTAGTGCAGTGCTTTCAGATAATTTTTTTTAGACCTCATGCGAATTCTTTAAGCTAAAGGTTCTTGTGTAGATTTAGCTTGATTGTGTGTGTGTGTGTGTGTGTGTGTGTGTGTGTGTGTGTGTGTGTGTGTGTGTGTGTGTGTGTACCATATATCCCCCCCAAACCTAGCATCTCG
>JBBJLS010000006.1:14970195-14980407 GCA_037577275.1 Bryconaethiops microstoma
GTGTGTGTGTGTGTGTGTGTGTGTGTGTGTGTGTGTGTGTGTGTGTGTGTGTGTGTGTGTGTGTGTGTGAGGGTGTGTTAGCTTAAACATTCCCAAACCTCTTCTTGTAGAAGTCGAGTGTTTACAGTTACCATGTAATACCTGCTTCAACTAATCAGTCCTGTATTAAATTTAATCAGGTGCTGCTGATGGAATTAACAACAAATCCAGGCAGAGTTCAAAGACCTGTTCTGGTCATCACTTTTGGAACTGCTGTCATCACTCCCACATCAAAAGCACTAGGTGTTCTCTTAGCCAGTGGTCTCATGGTTAGGGAATTTCTCTGTGATTTGAAGGCTGTGGGTTTGAATCCAAGTACTGCCAGCGGCACCACTGAGGCACCCTTGAGCAAGGGACTGTCCCCACACACTGCTCCTCGGACGCTGTGTTCTTGGCTGCAGCTGCTTCACTTGGTGAATTGGTTAAATGCAGAGAACAATTTTGTGCTGTGGTATGTTCATGTATGACAAATGGAAACTTTACACTTACAAAAACACTAGGAGTCCTCTTTTCTGGTGGCCTGGAGGTTAGGGAGTTGCCTGGAGGTTAGGGAGTTGCCTGGAGGTTAGGGAGTTGCCCCTGCGGTTGTGGGTTTGAATACCAGGACTGCCAGTGGCACCATTGAGGAACCCCTTGAGCACGGACCCGTCCCCACACACTGCTCCCGTCGGCTTCACTTGGTGAATGAGTTAAATGCAGAGAAAGAATTTCACGCTGTTCACACTGCGTGCTGGGCTGTGGTATGTTCACACATGACTAGAAGAGCCCACTTCACACATTTTTAGAGGAAGAGCTCTCATTTTCATCTCACATTAACAATCTCTCCCAAACCTACAGGTACCTTCTTTATAACATCAGGGGAAATCATCCATTCCTTACCTCTGATGCCACTCAGATACTCGTCCAGTCACTTGTCATCTCATCACTGGATAACTGTAACTCGCTCCTGTCTGGCCTTCCTCTGAAGACCACAAGACCTCTAGAGATGATTCAGCAGCAGCACATCTGGTCTTCAATACACTAAAATTCTCACACACCACTCCACTACTGCAAATCCTTCACTGTCTTCCTGTGGCTGCTCGCATTAGATGTAAAACTCTCATGCTCGCCTACAAAGCTAAAATTGGTCCAGTGTCAGCATCTGTCAGTACTTATCAGACTACGGGTCTCAGCTCGCCCTCTTAGAGCATTAAGCACAGCGTGACTTGACCCACCTCTTATCAAAGGTCGGAGGCACATATGAAGACTTTTCTCAGCTTTGGCACAGATGTGGTGAAACATATTTCCCCTGACCATCAGAACTGCTGAGACCCTTGGTTCAAATAGCAACTAAAGACCCACCTCTTTATTGAGCCCTATCATAACAACTACATGTTCATGTTATAACCTGTGTTCACAAATAACCTGTTTTCTGTGTGTGTGATCTGATAGAGCCCTGGTGGAATACTAGCAAAGTACCTAATTTTAATTTTAAGTGTGTGGGACAGGTTTTCCAGGAATGCTAGTGGCACCACTGAGGCTCCCTTGAGCAAGGTATCGTCCCCAAACACTGCTTCCCGGGTGCTGCGTTGCTGGTTGCCCACTGCTTCACTCTGTGAATGGGTTAAATGCAGAGAAGGAATTTCACATTATTCACACTCTGTTCACACATGACTGTAAGGCCACTTTACTTTACTTTTTACCGTACATAGATTTACAACCATTATCATCCAGCATCTAGCATTTTTTCACCTTCTCAATGTAATCATGAACAGCTGAGATCAGATCAGGGTACTGTGAGTAGTCTTTGCCATGAGGGCTTGTGCTCCTAGTTATTAAATTTTCTGTTCATGGCGCAGGTGTATCAATCACATGAAATTATTATCTACTATGTGCACGTTTGCTAAAGACACTTAGGCATTACAAACCCAAATGTGAATCGTCAAGGCAGATAGGATCTGAGCTCAAAATCAAACTTGAATATTATAATGCTAACATAGACTATGGATTTCCCCCATCTGCTTAAAGGTCTCATTATCCTATGGCCCGGGCTTTGTCATGTGGCATTAAGTTTCTGATTTGTCAGTTTGGAAAAAGTAATTCCGAGCAATTACTAAGGTGAGAAACAATGTGAGGAGGTTAAAAAAAAAGCAACCCTTGACAAAATGGGCTCTAGGATTATTGTGAATCACCTTCTAACCTCCCTCCCCCCCAGATTATCTGAAACACATTTAGGAACTGATGAGTTTCAGCTGCTGTGACTCCGCCTCCTGGATACCACAGCATCAAACACTCCTTCATTCTCAGCAGAAGAACTGATCTGAAATGATCTTCTACTCTGTTTTTAAGTGTATCCGTGGCCATAATATAGGGATGTATAAAACAGGCCTTGGAACAGTTGCACAGAAAACCCTACTCTTCTTCTCCACTGATAAAACAGAGATGTTGGCCCATTTGGACACGCTGTGGATTCTATTTATAACCAAAACAAATATCTGATTTTTGGCAGGCCTCAAGGATGCCGGAATGTCTGATCCTGCCGGGCAATGTTTGCATTCTTTTATTTATGTGGCTATTATGTTAAGTGATTATGTACAGTACACCAAGTCTGATGCCAAAGTCCACAATATTTATGGCTTATTTGAACAACCAATCACTTTTATTCCTCAGCTACAGATTGTTATTTCTCAACTTTTTTTCAGGTTGATTCGCTCTTGCACAGAATCGCCAACCCTAGTAAAAATGTCCAGTTTAATTGGGGACATTTGCCTCCGAGTAATCATGAATGATGTCTTCTGAATTGATGAACTTGCCAAAGCAATTACTGAAGGCTATTTATCTCCTCTGTTCCTCCAGAGAGGATTGTCTCTGTTGTCCTTTTTGTTGCCAGCACCCCATCCTTGGCTTTATCCTCCATTCAACCCTAAGGCTTCACTGAATCTATTGTCCAGAGGCCCAGATCAAGACTTGGACAATTATAGCTCCTTGCTTTGATGGTGTCCATGCAGAGTTGTCCTCTGTGTTCCTGCCTCTGAGGTTTTTCATTTGACCTTGTATGTGTAAAATAGGGCTGTGCTCTGTACTCTGCAGAGTTCCATGTCCTGATTTATCTCCTTCCTGCTGGGCAGCTAGGGCCACACCATCAGGCCTACAGAGACGCCATAAGCAATGTGTGTTTGTGTGTGTCTTCCCCAGAGGGCGTGCTTATGTGTCGTTCAGTTATTGGCTCATAAAATTCAGGAATCCAAACTTTAACCAAAAGATCTATGGGTTTGGACTACAACACATGAGCTGATCCAAAAACCTCACAGAACATGACACTATCTCCCCATACCTCTGAGGCAGTTTATTGGGTTTTGAATGTCATACACATTTAAAACATAACTCAGAGTGTTTTTTACACAGACACTTTAATAATAAAGAATTGGGCTGCATTAAAATAAGCAGTGGAGCATCTTCGCATGCCTGTGTGCACCTGACCCACCAAAACTCTGCCAACACTCTTCCCTGTCGCTGCTACAGAGCAGTTATTGAGAGCCATATCCCTGCTGTTTGTATTTCAGCCTGCTCCAAGTTAGCTGGCCTAAAGTACTGGCTGTATATCTCCTGAATATTTTCTTTCAGACACGTGGCGCTCTGCACTGCAGGTATAAACCCCAACATCCTCTGGGCTTTGGATTCTCCTCAGCTCACGCAGTGCCTCTGTGTGCTTGGGAAAGTTAATACAGGGCAGAGGAGAGGCTGTATTTCTAAAACTGCCACTAAATGTGAACATCTGGCTTGGGGGGGAACAGAATGACCCTTTCAATAGGAGCCATTTTCTCCACTGTCAACACTGTGGGTCGCAGTCCTATGATGGGGTCAGCATGTGTGCAACTGGAAAGAAAGCATGTCTGCACGTGTGCTCATTTTTAAGCCAGCGTCTTGAGGAAGCTGACAGATTTCCAGTTACACTTATCTCTCCATGTGTATCTCAAAGTCAGAGTACTTTTCTTGAATGAAATTTCTCATACGCGTTATTGCATTCACTTGAATTTGAAATGCATAACTGTTCAATCAGAAATGAAAAATCTGAATGTTTATTTGGTAAACCTCATAAAACCATCTGAAACAGCAAGCAAATTTGACATACCCCCTACAAGGAGTTGCAAAAGTGTTTGTGTATCCCACTAAAGACGGCATGTCCAAAAATCAGTTATGAATACCTGTAGTGCCAGTTACTACGATCTCAGAAGCATAATGAAAGCTGTTGCTTTCGACTTTCTTCTTTCACTTTAGCAACTGTCTCTAACATTTTGTTCATTTTGTTTCAATAGAAACTTGTTTATATTTAAACTGTGAGTTTTGTAGGAATATTCAGATATATTTTATCATTATATTTTGGTTGGAAATTCAGGGCATTGTCACATCTGAAATTCCATACCTGGGTCGAACCCAGGTCCATGTTTTTGTTCTGCTGAAAACACTCGGTCCAGTTAGTTTTGTTTTCACATTTTGTGAATGTCTAACATTTATTGATTTATAGACAAGTGTGCGTTTCGATGAGTAAGCGTTTATATTTGAATGCAGAAAAATTAATGAACAAATTAATTTAGTTGCCACCATTCTAATATCCATATTACTATTATTAAATGTGTTATACATTTTGGCCTTTTGATGCATTTCTTCAAGCTTTTGATTTCTTCTGATGAAATTACAGTTAATTACTTCGTCTCTTCATCTCCCTGCGGCTCATTTTTACTTCTCTTGTGAGTCTTTTTCTTTGATACCTTTGATATTGGCACAGGTGGACAAAGTACCTAACTTCATTACTTAAGTGAAAGTACAGATACCACTAGTCAAATGTTGACTACAAGTGAAAGTCATACAGTCAAATTTCACTTACGTTAAAGTACTGAAGTACCCGCCACTATTTGACCGTGTTTAAGAAATGCTGATGTTGCAGTGTTACAGACGTAACACTACTGGTGAGTTCTGATAGGCTGTCATTGCTAAAAACCAATCACGTTTTAGAAAAGTGAGACAACAACACCCACTTTCAGAACTGAAGGTAACGAGTAACGAGAACCTTGATAGAAATGTAGTGAAGTGAAAGTTATACGTTTCCAAAAAAAAAAAGACCGCTTAAGTGAAGTGCAGATACTCAGAAACTGTACGTAAGTACAGTACTCAAATAAATGTACTTCATTACTGTCCACGTCTGGTTATTGGACAGAAAAGTGTTTTCATACTCCAAACCAACTGATCAATAGTTCACTTTGACCAAGACTGAGACCACCTTTTTTGAATGGACCAGTTTTTGGTCTTTTGGTCCGGACTGTGGTCTGAGGCACCTGTTATTTTGGTTTGGACCGAACTGAAAAGTCAGAAGGTCCAATCTAAACCAAATAATGCGAAAGCATAAGTTTTATGAGGGAAACAACATTCTAGGTCTTCTGGAGCTCTTAAATACATCACTAACTCATAAAAAGTAGCAGCTCTAAGCCAGGACTTTTGCCTGAAGGAATCATTCTAGAAATGCTATATATGGTATAAAATATGATGGTATTTCTGTTTCAAGCATTAAATGTCATTTACAAACTTCAGATGTCTGTGTTTAATCTAGAACAGCCAAAAAATGTTAATACACTGGGCTGTTAGCTTAGCACTAACAAACTACTAGAATCTCATAGGGATTATAAATAGCATTCTTATACAGGTATATTTGTTTTCCTTTTGTGTGTGTGTGTGTGTGTGTGTGTGTGTGTGTGTATGTGTGTGTGTATGTGTTTTGATATTTATTGCCCAAACTGAGGACTTAACCCTAATGGTCAGTTTGCCACTTTTACTCTGGTACTGTGATTTGTAGTCCAGCGTGAGACATTATACCGGGGATCCTCAAGTTACGAGGGTCTCGACATACAGTGTTTCAAGTTTAAGACGCTCACATGGGTAAAGTAGTTTAGTGGCGCGTGGGGGAAGGATACGCAGTAATGCACCATATGAGTGAGGGAGGACGCTTATCTAAGCACAACTGTTCTGTTCGTGTTGCTTTGTTTGCTTTGTTTGGTGAATTTTTGTCCTTTATCATGGCTTCTGAACACATTTTTTACACTCATTTTTTTATTTGTGTTTATAGATTTTTTAACTGTGCTAGGATAGGTTATTAACTTTGGCTAGGGTGTGTTTCGACTTACACCAAAATCCGGGTTACATCACTGTCGCAGGAACTCTGTTGTAACTTGAGGACCCCCTGTACTGTTGTTTTTACATTAAACTCATCATATCTTCACACTTAAAAATGATTTTCAGAATTAATTGTAGACATCATATCTTGCACAATTCAGATTGATTATTTAGGTCTGACACTCATGTTTCAAAAGATTTGCTAAAAACATCTTGCACTATTTCAGTTTATTTGCTAGGGTTCATCATTCTCATTTTCACTCTCTCATTTATTCATGCTCTGGCACAGAAATTCACTTACAGTCTCAATACTAGAGAAACTAAAATCAGTGAGTGTTGGACGTACTGGGAGCAGTATGCATGTATGTATATTTGGAAATGTGTGTGTGGCGTGATTATGACTCTAACAGCTGTGCCCCCTCGTGCAGGCAGCAGTGTGTAGAGACAGCCAGAGGAAACACAGTCTTATGCATCCAGAGCGAACTCAGTCGGGGGGGTGGGGGGGTGGGGGGGTGGGCAGGAAATGCTCAGCACTGCGGCTCCACTCTGATCGGTCCTCTCACCAGTGGGAGTCTAAACAAAATAACATTTTGGCAAAACGAGAAAATGGCATTCCATCCAAAGGGAGCATGGACAATGACCTTCAAATGAAATATAACGATGTTGTAATCACTGTCATTTTGAACAGCATTCAAATACATCTGTCTTGTATACAGGCAGTTCCTCTGCATGGAGACTGCGGTGCTGCCAGCTGAAATGGACACATACTGGAACTGAGAGAGTAAAAGTAAGTGAGAGTGAGTGTGCCTGGTGGAACGGTTACAATTCTGAGACTTTGAACTTTCTGTCACGAATCGGCCGTGCCCATTCTGAAAGGAGGCGCAGACTTCCATTTTCAAATGCTTTTCTAAATTCATACAAAGAAGGCACGAGGGCCAGAGCTCAAAACCAGGAACGAATCAGAACGAACACAACACAGGGTAAGGGTGATGGTGGACTGACGACTAAACAGTGAGACAGTGGAACTTAAATACAAAACCAACAAAGGACACTCTCCAAATTAATTTAACTAAACTGCTGTGAACATAATGACCATGTTTCAACTTAAAAGTCCTTTAAATCAACTTAAACAATGGCGGCCTCTAGCAGCCGCTGACTGGGAATGTCACACTTACAAGGCTTTTTGTGTAAGCTCTTTTGGTACATGACTTTGATATTGCTGTCAGATCAAAACCTCATAAACACTCCCTTGTACTTTTAAAAGATTTTTACTTTATTTGAGAACACAAATGCACATTTTATTATGCAAAGAATTCAAAATGAATGGAACAATGGATGGAACAATTTAAAGTAAAAGGGTTTCCCTTACCTTAAAAGTCTCAGAAAATGATAGCCATGAGGATGTACAGATAGTTAATGATAACAGGTAGCAACTACAGTCAGCTTCATAATTCTTGGCATACTTGGTAGAGAATCATAAAATTGTCTTTGTGGTTGAAATTATTTAAGTGAATTAAACGTAGTGAAAAAAAAAATATTTTTTTTGTTAACTAAACCACATGCCTCACCGTTTGTTGTCACCCATATATTTATTATGTGAGGCCTCTTCTATTACAATAATGCCCAGCAAGACAAAAACATATCAAGCAATTAATCTGAAACCATCCCCCAATACAGAATCTCACCAGGTGCTCCAGGGTGTTACTTCTTCTGTTCTGGACTCGCCTTTTCCGTTCATCTTACAGATTTTCAATGGGCTTTAGGTCTGGGATGGCTGTGTTAAGAGTTATCTAATCATAGATCCCGATTCCTGCCAAAGTTTCAGCGGCATCTAGTGAACTCCAGGTGCTTACATTTATGGTTAGATGAAATGTATCCTTCTAGTATGCCTTGCAAATAATGGGTTTGCTTGGAGGTGAAGTCCAAATTGTTTAAAAAACATGGTAAATCCATCTCTGTAAGCAACCCCCTCACTGGGGGAACAGGTAAAAACAAACACCCGTCCTCTTTCACACAGGTTCAGTACAGCTCCTGTTGTCTTAAAATTTCTCCCACTGGATAAGGGTATTTTCAGGCATTTATCTGTTTTGTAACCACTGCCTGAGTTATGCAAATCAACACACTTTCGTCTCGGTTCATTAGTGTATTCCCTAATCTTGCCCATGATGATGAATGACTAAGACGATTTGGCCTCTATAACCTCTCATATGTTCACCCATATAAAATATATAAAATATAAATGTCAATGAATGATTGGATTTCGTTGATATATATATGAAGAGCCAAAATTGTAACATGTGCTTAAGTAAATAATTTCTTATTCGAGTTTTTATTTTATTAGACTAAATTTGCTTCATTGATTACTTCAGTGTTATATTTTCAGTGTGAGCTCGGAATAAATAAGCACAAAGAGTTTTCACCATTTTTTTTCACCAATAATTATGGAGCTGATGAAATAGGATGGAAACTACGGAAGAACACGTTCTGCTCATATGCATGTTGCATGGTGCAAATCCCAAAAAACTCTGGCTTACGATGCTTGACATGTATAAAACAGTTTACTGTACATACTGTAAGGTGGCAACCAATCTTACTGTAAAACCGCTTACAACTGTAGAACATCTGTTTCTTCATTTCTCTTCATACCAACTCTCTCTCTTTCTGTCTCTCACACTGTCTCTCTCTGTCTCGCCCAGTTCTCTCATGAAAGTTCTCTCTGTTCAAACAGGCTTTGGTCTGGGCAGTTGGAGGATGTCTCACTGCATTTGCAGTAAACAGAGTCTTTAATGAAAGACCCAAATGTTAAAGTGCCTCTTAATCTCTGAAGGTTCATCAGAATGGGCCCCATCAAAGTACAGGATAAGTGATAGGAACCGGCAGGCACAAAGATTGTGTGTGTTTGTTTTCATGTATTTTCAGAGTATTTCCTGGCTTAAAAAGTTAGGGCTAGCTTTAAACAATTCTTCTAACAATTGTGCAGCTACTTATGATCATTGTCCAAAACCCCCATGGATATCTCAATAATGGTGACATATAAGAGAAGACAAAATGTTATTTACTACTGACTTATTGAATATGTCATTTTTATTCTGTTTCTTTTATGAACATGAAAGATTCACGCACTGTGAAGGGCAGCTGCTGTGGTCAAATCATGTAGAAAAACAAAAATGGAAAATAAGGAAGAAATATGATTTTTTGAACAGTGATTTGACAGATATAACTTAATATATGTGTAAGTACCCCTGATGGCACCTAAAATGAGAATGTAATTTGCTATTTACTCACTATTTTCATTTGTCAACAAAGTGAAGCTCTCAAGACATATCAGTGCACCCAGCAGAAACTGACTCTTTAGATCAGAATAATAGTATTTAGCAGTCGAACACATCATTGTCTTAGAAAGTGACATAGATACCCCCCCCCCCCGACAATGACCGATACTTTGCACACGCACCAACCCCCCCGTGCGCACCAAATCCCCCACACCTCTGACAAGACGTAGACCCATGCGTCCCCCCGCCTTAAAAATTTTTCCGCCGCCCTTGGGCAGAGGACAGAAGGAGATGGAGACGGTTGATCGGCTGTAGCGACCCCTAATCAGGAGCAGCTGAAAGTAGAAGAAGAAGAAGAAGAAGAAGAAGAAGAAGAAGAAGAAGAAGAAGAAGAAGAAGATTGAATTAAATCATTTGGCCGATCAAGTTCAGAAAAATTGGTTACCATCTATGAGATGCATTATGAATAAGTGGGAGATCAGTAGACATCAGGGCTGTGTGTAGTGTTGATGGATGCCAACTGGTGAGGTTTGTTTCTGTGAAATCCTAAGGATCTTTCTGATTCACTGTTGTGCAATTGTGTCAGTTTCTACGTGATACTGGGGTGGTGGCCTAGTGGGTAGGATACTTGCCTGTGGACCAAGAGGTCATGGGTTTGTATCCTACCTTCAGCACCACCCCTGGATTCCTGAGCAAGACCCTTAACCCCAAGTTGCTCCAGGGAGACTGTCCCCTGTAGTTAGGGAATGGAAGTCGC
>JBBJLS010000006.1:15011670-15031360 GCA_037577275.1 Bryconaethiops microstoma
CTTTTGAGGGAGCGTGCAATTGGCATGCTGACTGCAGGAATGTCTACCAGAGCTGTTGCCCGTGAAATGAATGTTCACTTCTCTACCATAAGCCGTCTCCAAAGGTGTTTCAGAGAATTTGGCAGTACATCCAACCAGCCTCACAAACGCAGACCACATGTAACCACACCAGCCTAGGACCTCCACATCCAGCATGTTCACCTCCATGATCGTCTGAGAACAGCCACCCGGACAGCTGCAGCAACAATCGGTTTGCATAACCAAAGAATTTCTGCACATACGGTTAGAAAACGTCTCAGGGAAGCTCATCTGTATGCTCGTCCTCATCGGGGTCTGGACCTGACTGCAGTTCGTCGTCATAACCGACTTGAGTGGGCAAATGCTCATATTTGATGGCGTTTTGCATGTTGGAGAGGCGTTCTGTTAACGGATGAGTCCCAGTTCTCACTGTTCAGGGCAGATGACAAGACAGTGAGTGTGGCGGTGGGGTTATGGAATGGGCAGGCGTATGTTATGGACAACAAACATAGGTGCATTTTATTGATGGCATTTTGAATGCACAGAGATACCGTGACAAGATCCTGAGGCCCATTGTTGTGCCATTCATCCGCGACCATCACCTCATGTTGCAGCATGATAATGCATGGCCCCATATCGCAAGGATCTGTACACAATTCCTGGAAGCTGAAAACATCCCAGTTCTTGCATGGCCAGCATACTCACCAAACATGTCACCCTTTGAGCATATTTGAGATGCTCTGAATCGGCGTGAGATGCTCTGAATATGACAGCGTGTTCCAGTTCCTGTCAATATTCAGCAACTTCACACAGCTATTGCAAAACTGTGCACATTTCAGAGTGGTCTTTTATTGTGGACAGTCTAAGGCACACCTGTGCAATATTCATGCTGTCTAATCAGCACCTTGATATGCCACACCTGTGAGGTGGGATGGATTATTTCGGCAAAGGAGAAGTGCTCACTGACACAGATTTAACAATATTAGAGAGTAATGGCTCTTTTGTGTATGTAGAAAATGTTTCAGATCTTTGAGTTCAGCTCTTGAAAAATGGGAGCAAAAACAAAAGTGTTGCATTTATATTTTTGTTCAGTGTATCCATCATACATAGTTCTCAAAAAATCAGTTTAAATTGCCTTTGAGTGGTTAATTCAAAAGGTGACCTACTTCGACACAAGCTTGACTGGTTTGTCCTTTACTGGAGGAGGAGGTGGGGTCCTGAATAAACCAGGCAGCTTGATTTTACCAGGTGGATCGCCTCTGAAATCTTTGGTTTCTGGCTTTTCATCTGCAAACACAAAGAAATGATGTGATGTTTTTTTAGAAGAGAGATGCAAAATACCAGAACCTACAACATAAGATCTGAGAGTTGTTTTTGTCAGGTGCAATAACTGGTTTCTCTATTTTTCTGTGCTTATTTGCATGATGTAAGGGTTTATCCTAAATGCTGTTTATAAAAACAAATACAGGAGTCAATTGACATACATGCTTCATACGCAATAAGTATTAAATGCAGCAAAAATACATAAACTTCAAAGCAACTGTAAGGAAAAAACAAAAACAAAACGAATGTTCTCACCTTTGGCGTCTGTCTTTGAGTTTGTTTCAGTGCTGCTCTTGTCCATTCCAGAAGCTTGCTTTTCTGTCAAACGCAGAGTTTTTTTTCCACACAGCATTAGACATAGTAAACGGTTAAACTGAACTCACTATATGAGCTGTTTTACAGCATTCTTATAATGACAACAGGTTAAAATGGAGGTCTGCAAAAAGCCTGGGAACATCAGCGTTTCCCTGATGAAGAAAGCAGCCTGCTGTTTCCTGTGGCTACTTAAAACTCTCACAAGTCCCTTAAAACAACAACGTGGGAAACAGACAACTCTGTGAAACTTTTGGAGGACTTTCCTGGCATCGTGTGGAATAGAGTACAGATACAGTAGTAAAACAGTTGAGGCATCCATTAAACTGCATTCAGTATTGCAGACAGACACATTTAAAAAAAAAACTGTATCAGCTGGAGTGCTGCCACTACTTAAAAATGAAACGCAAGCAAAATTACAAGCAGAAACTTCATTCAAATGTCATTTTGCACTGGTAAGAACTGGTCATTTCAAAATGATGTACATCAATCAGTAACAAAATAAATTTTTCATGACCATTTGTCATGTCCTTACATATAAAGGAAAACATTAGTATTTATCTAATAAAGATGGTTTTAATCATAATACGAAATAGATATTTCTTGTATGTGCAAAGCCCACTCTGAACAACATAGATGCTGAAAAAATACTGTAAGTAGTCTGAAATGCATTCTAAAATAAAACTACATAAATTACATCATTATGGTACCTGGTTTCTTATTATGGAACCTGATTTCCTAACTTTCATTTGTAATTCTAAAAATAGAATTACAAATTAACGTTAATAATATTAAAAAAAAAAACTATGTTGCTTTTGCTTCAAGGGTCAATTATAATAATTCAAGCAAGCTATTCATTTTCTCCCATTTAGTGTTTGCACATAGCATTTATAACCGAATAATTAGTGCAATCTGGCTTGGACTTCAAAATGCTCCAAGAATATGAAGACAAGCTCAAGCCATATGTGGTTTACCACAGATTCTCTAATGTAACAGTAAGTGCAACATTTGCCACACTATTAAAGCGCTCATGAACATGCTGCTTAAAAGATCTAGCACATGATAAATCGGTGTTCTCTATAAAGAACAGCTCTTTAAATAAAAACTGAAAATTAAGGCACAGGGCCTTTACATACCCTCTCAGAAAAAGAAAGCTTCGCCTCCAGCATCTGCAGTTAGTTATTCACTACAGAGATTAAGATGTCTGTAGAGCCCAAGAAAATACTCAAGTGTCCCTGCAGCTCACATGGTTTCAGCAGAGCCTGCGACTTCCTGTGAAGCTCACGCTCAACAATGTGCCGTGTGTGCCTCGCTGACTACGAACGTGATAAACTACGACTTTCATTTATATAAGACCAGAGGTTAAGGTGGGCTCTGAAAATTCATATGCATGTTACAATGCAGTTTAAACCAACCTTCTGTAAAACTGTACATTCTTTACACATGAGAAGCTTCTTAAGCAGAGTGTGAAAAACAGTCCAAGAAGCCACAGGTGTTCTTTGCATTTTTTTTTTTCAAAGCTTATCTGTGTCAGAAAACCACTTCCTGCTCCGGCTATGACAGATGTCAATAAGTATTTCACATCCTTTTTTTTTTTTTGTGAAAAACATCATAGTGAAATGCGTTGTATTATCATTGTATGTAAGTATACACATCAATGTAAAGGACATATATACACAATGTCTCTGAGTATAGAGATTAAATAACAATTTTCACAGAAGCCGTAAAAAAAATAGATTTTTTTTTAAATTAAAAAACAGTTTCTCTAGCTCCTGAACAGGTTTCAGTACTTCTTGTGCCTAACAGCAGACATATTGTAGCACAAAGGGATAACTGACATTTTACCTTGACTGGAGGTTCAACAACATAATACAAAAACGATACTGACTTTGCGCATCCGAGAAGATCAAGTCAAGCAAAAAACTGCTGGCCAGATTTAAATTGCTTGTTATTGTTGTGCTCTTACCATTAATTGTACACTTTAATTCTATGAAATGAAGCCCAATGACTACCAGAAACATAACACTTTTCATAAGAGTAACGAATATCTTACCTGTTTGCTTCTGTGAGCCACGTCTCAGTGGAAGATCGCTTTTGTCCCCAGGCTAACAGGAAAAATAAGAACAGGCCAGTTTAGAGACACTGTTGAGTAAATCATCATGTTCTTTCCATGGGAACTTCAGGTTACTGACTTCAGCCTTCCTTTACTCAACGGAAATCTCTGATTCATTCCCCCTTAAACAGGCTTAAAATAACAGGAAAATAAAAGCACTCCCAGAAAAGCCATAGACCAAAGCACTTGTGATAAAGTGACAAAACCAGCATTTTATGCCTCTAAAAATACATTGTATAAGCAAACTGGCCACTTAGGGGTCTAAAGACTGTCTTGTGAATTCCTAGAGCAGTGTTGAGTAAAGGGTCACACTCTTCTCACGCAACAGAGCTGGTGTGAGAACACTACTCACTTGGACAGGGTCCGTGGGGATCACCATGACGAAATTATCGGGGAAGAAGCCCCTCCGCCCATTCAACTCACCCTCCCACCATCCCTCATCCTCAGTGACCTTAAACACAGAGAAAGACAGAGAAGGCCACAGTGAAATCCTTCTAAAATATATGATGATTTGGCATTCTAATACACAACTTAGAATTTATAACAGCTTTGTTTACAGGGTGCAGTCGATATATAGTACTGTGCTCTCAGACACATATCTGGCTATTTATTTGCTCCGAAAAACACCATTCGAATACATACAAAAAAAAAAAAAATCACAGTGATAATACAGTAAGCAGTGATATTATGCAATGAAACCTCTCTTTGTGGCAGCCCGGTATTATTTGTGGTTTTTAAATGCTGCACCTTGTTAGGCTGCACACCTGTATATAATTAAGGCAAATAAGTTGTGCTGATTAATGCACACAAGACATGACCTACAATTTGCAAGGAAGTTTTTTTTATAGTATTTTAATGTTTGCAGTCTTGCAGTGTTACATAAGCACAAACACACTTACTGCCAAGATAAACAATTTTAAATAAAGGGATTAGGTGCCTAAGAACAGTTTAGTTTTAATGGTACTGACATCTAACAGAAATATAGTAAACTGCGAAGTCAGCCATTTGCTGGGTGATTTTAGAATTTTGGTTAATACATAAAATTCAGTTATTTTCCTTTCTGTGAATCTGTGTATTTTTTCGGGTATTTTTCCAGGTTATTGTTTCCAATACTGTGAAATGCACCCACTGGTGTAATTTTTAAAGAAACAGAAAAGAACAAGCATGCATGAATTACTGTGATAGATTTGGAAAATACAGTGACATTGAGTTATCAGTACTGCCCAATTTAGCTATATAGTGATATATTCCATATCAAACAGAAAGATGACTCTAATGGGTCCTTAAAGAAGTCAATGAACAAAGTCAATGTCAATGAACAATTCAGGGAGGGGCAGAAGATTGAAAGTTCATCACTTAAATCTCTCTCAGTGTCTGACCTTATTAGTAAGGGTGACGACCTCTCCTTTCTTCAGGCTCAGCTCATCCTCAGCACAGGGGGCATAATCAAACATGACCTGACAGCATTCTTTCACTATCAGACAACAGGAACAGGAATGGGGAGTTTAGTTTAGTTGACAAACATTGTGGCTATACAGCAAAAATAATGCCTTACTGTAGATTTGTGGTGTGTGGGGTTTTTTTTAAATTTTTTTTTTACTGGAATAAATTATGACAGCAACACGTGCTTTTGCACCAGGAAGAGAACTACTATGATTCATTATTGACCTATATCTTATCATGTGAAAGCATTACTCACTTAGCTTTATGAGATCCGTTCTCGCCACTGCGGAGAATATAAAACATAACCTTCCTGGAAGTATGTGACAATTCAGGTTGCCACCCTCATGGTATGCAGTGTTCAGCACTCTCAGGACCGGGTGTCTCACACTTATGAGCGCTCACATATTTTAACACCCTACTAATTGTTCAAAATAGGCCTCTGATCTAAATAGGCTTTCTCTGGTATTACGACAAAGGGTTACCTCTCACGCATCTAGGGTGAAGTCATCAGAACAGGCTGAGCAGCATTTTAATTCTTTAATGGTTACTTTGTCTTGTTTTAAAATGTCAAAAAAACTTGCCCGAGGTTCTCACCATTTGTTTTTTTGCGTACACTTGCTCGCTGCTGTTGTATTCCCTGTGTTGAAACAGAGATAAATTAGACCTGATTCGATACCACAACCGTGTCTGTTCTATAAAGTGGAATAGTCAGTGCCAGCCTACCTCTCTAGTGAAGATGGCATCGGCGAGTTTAGGCCGATTCCTGCCTTCATTTAGTTTGCTATCTGCAGAACATGGATTAGATCAGAGAGAAACAATGTGACTCTTAACGCATTAGAAGAAATTCAGTATTAATGTGGACTGAACCATTTTGAATGAAAATCAGTGAAGGCCAGTATTACAAAACATAATTGTTATGACCAAACCTTTTGGAAAGACAAAGATTTCCTTTACAAAGTTTGATGGAAAAGCTCCTATTTTGTCATTTTTCTTCCCCATATACCATCCGTCTTCAATCTGCGAACAGAACTGAATCGGTCAGAAAAAACACGGCAAAGCATACGGAGACTGAGATTCAGACAGAACACGCATGTAGAGGAAATAAGAATGCAAGAACATTAGCACACAAAAAAGCTGGTGCTAAAAGTCAGTCCTCAAGTATAAACATTATTACACAGCTGTACCAACAAAACTCTGAGGCCGTGCGATATCTACACATGCTCAGTTGTAGGCTTTTGCATTTCTAATTCATGGAGCAGACTGACTTCAGATAAATGCAGAACACTGGTAAAGTAAGGCATGTTGGATAATGTACATTACAAACAATGATTTTCAGAGAAACGTTCTGCTCATTACCTCTCTGATGATCTCTACAGTCTCTCCAACAACCAGCTCCAGCTCGTCCTCATGCCCTGGCATGTAGGCATAAGTGACTTCACATTTCCTACATGGTTCTTTCAATGGCATCTTCGCTGGAGTGGACAAACAAGCAGAAAGCACAAATAAAAAATAAAAAAAAGAGTTGAACCAAACATTTACGAGAAGAAAAAACATCCCTCCAGTCAAATGGCGTCAGTGTCACATGCGTCTTTGTTAAATGTATTTATAGTCTTCTTTCTGCACTTATAATTAGCACTTTGCCCTTGAGATAGGAAGTGGTCTGTGTGGATGAAGAAGTCTTTCATTACTCGATTCTGTTTGCCATGCTGTCCGAGGCACATGTTTTTTCAGCAGCTGAAGACTCACAAGCTTCTCAGGATTGTTATTTCTGAGCTTGATTAATGGACATTTTGATTTTGAAAATTGGAGCACCACACATGGAAGGAGCACTTACATTTTCGCATGCTACGTGGCTCTCTCTTGCTGTCTCCCATCAGGTGGACAGGCACCTCCTGCATGGACAAAAGAAACAAGTGACCAAGAAGGAATTCACAAAGAAGCTGACCATGATGTGAAAAACTGGCCTGAGGAATTTTGAGGATACCGAAGGAAGATCGCACCTTGACAAAGTTGGAGGGGAAAATACCTCTTCTTCCCCGGAGATCTCCCTCCAGCCAGCCCTCCTCGCTGGCCACCTTTACGTTCTTCACAACATCACCCGCCTTCACCGTTAACTCATCTCCCATCGTTCCCTCAAAGTCGATCAGCACCAGCACCTCTGAAAAGGACAAAAATAGAGGAGAAGAGGGATTAAGCTCACAGTGATTTTTGGTGTCTTTTAGTGCAGTTTACTGTACTCACAATTCACTGTTTTGATGTTAGGATAAAGTACACTGTGGGAATATTTTATGATTTGGGGGTGAAACGAACATTTGGAAAAGGAGAGAAACTCTGAGATAGATGTGACCCCACTAGAAGTGAGTGGTCATTTAACCCAGAGAAAGTGTTATGACAACCTGTTGTCAGCAGAAATGTCAGTTTGACTTCATGACAATGGACACTTTTTGGAATAAGTACTTATGATGTCTTATTCAGGATTATGTCAGTTATCATGAAGGGCTTACTTGGGTGTCATGAAGCCTTAGTGGTTATGGCCATGTTCAATATAGGACTGTACCTCCATAGAAGTCAGTTTTTTTCTACACATCTCATCATTGTTAATTAGTCTGTCTAGTATAAACTGGTCCTGGTACTTGGCAGTGGAGTTACACTGGCAGGCTATTACACATTTCACATCAAAATGTTAGATGTGTATCAAGATGAGGGACCCATTCTATGAACATGTTCAGCAGAGATCTACTAGACGATGTGTTTCAACAGGCCAAAAGGAATGTGGTATGCAAGATATGACTCCGGGTGGAATTGATTAGGCTTCACTGAAGTCTTCACTGAACTCTTGCTGTAGCCTTTCAGTTTAGCATATTTACAAACAACCCTATTGTACAGCTTATCTTCTGCTGATCCCAGTCTTACTTGCATCACAAGAATGGAAGAACATCTAGCCACTCCAGTTCGAGTCACTTGAAGAGAAGGAAGTAGGAATGTCTTTCACCAACATAGAACTGGATGATTTTGTATTTTAGGCCATTTATTTAGATGAATCTTCACAGAATGTAAAGGTTCCACACCATTTTTCCCCCTGGAAGCATACATCCAAGCCAAGAACCATTTAGAAACTTTCATTTTTAAGAATGTGTAGGGAATTCCAAGTACTTGACTTACATGTAATTTAATTGCAAAGAAATCTGGAAGGAATTGTGTCTTTCCCCTAACAGACTAAAGCTAGTTTTTAAAAAGAAGAAAACTGACCCAAGTCAATATTATAATCACTTTCGGATGTAACACCTATCTACAAAATGACGGCAAACTCCTAAATCCAGAAAGTACTGTCGAGTACCTAGTACCATACTGACTCACTAACAATCACATTGTCTGACACCCACAATCACACTCAGATATGATAGTGTAACACAATATTCATTCAGAAGCACTGGCACAATACACACTTGCAATCGATTTCAAACGATCCAGTGAAAACTAAAACCAGCAAGCAGATTCCTGCTGAAAACATGTTGCCACTGGCGACTACAAAACTTAAAGAGACTCACCCATTACTGCTTAAAGCTGTGTCCAGTCCTCCTCACTTCCAAAGGCAGAAGTCTCTCTCCGGCTGACAGACTCCTGGTGCTTATAAGTGCTGGCGGAATGAACGCTGTTGCTCAAGATACAGAAACAGAAAAAGCTGCCTGGGCCCTCCTTCGTCAATTATTAACACATAGAAACTCTTCCTTACTAGTCATGACAAGCTACAAACCTTCAGACACGGTATGTATATGCGTACGTGGACTGAACACAGGGAGAGAGAAAGAGAGAAAGAGAGAGAGAGAGAGAGAGAGAGAGAGAGAGAGAGAGAAAGAAAGAGAGAAAGAGAGAGAGAGAGAGAGAGAAAGAAAGAGAGAAAGAGAAAAACAGGTGAAACAGGTTTCTGTTGGAATGAGAGTCCAGATAGAGCTGTGCACTGTAAATAAGACCTACAAAGAAAATTAAGATACAGAAAGCCTCAGGCAATAATTCAATCCGTTTTTATTTTGACATGCTGCCATGTGAGTGAATGTGTATGACAGGCTTTTTCCGGATCACCCTCGGGGTGAGAGTTGCCTTTTCATGGATTGCATGACTTTAAAAGCAGATTCCATTTATGCTGGAATGAAGTCGTAAAGCTTAGTATGTATTCAAGTGGAACATACAAGTCATTCAATCTTTTAGAGTGCCCAGATCTGGTCCTTGATGTATTTTGTCTGGTAGAGTGGTGATTTCTGTGCTGAGACACATCTGACTCGGCTCACCTGTTACTGTATTGCTGGGTTTAGTGAGTGTTCGAGATGGGGACCTAACAAACCACTGGAACTTCAGAAGCACATTTAGACACCCCTGCTTACAAGCTTAAAACTGTATGTAACAAAAGGATCAAATGCAACAAAAAAAGTAAGAAAAAACTTAGTGTTGTTTGGGACACAGGAGCACAGTAGATGGGATTAAATCGTCTAGCCTAATACATCTGGGGCCTGCACTACGAAGCGCAGTAACTCGATGGTTAATTGCGAACTCGCACTTGACAAATCAAGGTTGTCCCATGTGGCGTTAATCGGTACTACGAAGCGCAATAAGACGTTGATTTGTTGAATCAGCGTGCTTATCACGGTCTGTGCTCGGGGTGCGTTCAACCGCGCAAGTCACCGTTTTAAATCACGGCGCGCTCACTGAGGGAAAATGTATGATCACCATGCAGGACAAATCAGTGCTGCGGTGCAAGTCCAACACCACAGCAACCAACAATGAAACGCAGGCTTGTTGGAAACGCATTGCTGACCGAGTAAATACGTAAGTACATGTGCGTTGTCTTATGTTCTTAGTTGAGTATTATTTATTAGGCTATTTAAATGTTGTCTGAAAATGAATAAAACACTTTAAATAAATATAGACGTGTCACATGTCACATGTGGGCATTTTAATTAATTTAATACCCCCTAAGGTGCAATTACTGAGAGGTTATTTCAGATGCAATAGTAGTGAGAAGCGTTCTTGGCTACAAAGAAAGAAGTAATATAATTTCAAGTGGTAGGTTCATGTATAAATAGTTGTTGCATTAGTATTTCTACTTATTATGAGAGTTGTAGTGTTTCTAGGCTCCAGTTAATAGCTTGTTTCTGTGTTTTACAGTCTATAGGAAAAAGGTTGGTGCGAAGGCGACAGGTGGAGGGCCTACCGAAGCTTTCACACCTGCAGAGGACTTGGCATTGGCCAGCAATAGGTGGAGGTCCATTATGGAGGGGTGGAGGCCCATTATGGAGGAATGGAGGCCCATTATGGAGGGGTGGAGGCCCATTATAGAGAGGTAGAGGGAGGCGTCCAGTCAGACCCAGGTGGCAGGAATGTCCACCCTTTATGTGCAGGGTAATATCACAATCACTCTGTACAGTGTGTACATTAGTGCAGTCATGACATTCCATTTCCTGTGTCGTGTTCAGTGGAGGGGCAGAATATTGAGCTGCTCCAGCTGCAGAGCCCAACATCTCCTGTGATCCTGAGGTACAGGTGAGTGTTTGCATGGTGTGAACCGTGCTGATGTGACATGACTAATGTACTCCTTTGATTTTCAGGAGGATGTGGGTGATGAGACACTGTTGATTCTCCTTTTTTTGTCTATGTAGGCAGATTATGTGCAAAGCCTGTACAAGTGCAAGCCTGTACGTTCACCATTTTTTTCATCAATATGTGTGTGTGCATTACAGAATTTTTCTTTCCATGTATAGGAATGGGAGCAAATAAACCAAGACATGTCAAAGTTTCAGTGTGTTCATAGTCTGTATCTTTTTTTATTAAGTGAAAAACTGCTGTGTGACTGCCTCTCTCACAGCATGCCCTGTTGGGTGTTCGAGGGTCAAACGGTCAACAATATCGTGGGGCACAGGCATCGGGACTGGGGTCTTTTCTCTTCTGATGGTGGCAATGTTGTGTAGAACCACACATGCTGACACCACCTGACAGGCCCTCTCTGGTCATCTAAGGATTGAAAGTCATTAGTTCATTTTGCTATTGAGAGAAGATAAATCTGTCATTGTCACTTTTTCAGGGAAAAACGAAATTTAAAGTGCAGTCGACTCAGTGTGAGGCATATAGCTAAAACAGGAATAAAATAAGAGCGTTAAATAACAGTAATATACAAATTATGTACAAATTGCACTGGTAGAGTAAATATGAAAATACAAATTGCACTGGATGTTTACAGTCTATTGCACAGTGTGAGAAGGTATTGCACATTATGGAGACATTGGAGATATTGCACATTATTGTAACATTTAAGTCATGTTCCTATAAGACAATCCTGCATAAAAGTTGTGCCACATTGTTGAACAAGGACATCATTTACATCAGGGTAGACCAGCAGCCTATGTGGGAAAGAAAAATGACTGAAAACTTTTGAGACAGAAGGGGTACGAAATGTGAGATGCCCGTTGATAGTACATTAATGTCATAAGCAATGTGGATTAAGGATGAGGCTAACAAAATACACATCACCATGTTCAGGATACATTTTACTGCGTGTTGTAACTTGTATAACTATGCATGTGACTAAAGAATCTTGAATCATCACCATATGTGGATCCAATAAGTGGAGAGAAATGCAAGAAGTGTGGGGAAATTGTGTTCAGTTTAAGCCTCGCTTTGCCTTTTGAAATAGAATATTTTATAATAAAAAAGATGAAAATAAACAATTTAATAAAAATTACAATAAAGATTCTGGCGGTCTCTAAAACCCTCACCCTGCGGAAAGAGCCAATCACAATTCAGGCTTCGCAGTCCCGCGGATCTTCCAGGCAAGCCATTAGCTGCGGAGAAGTGGTGTGTGGAGGGGCTTGGCTTGCGCGGGTTCACGCTAAAGAGCGAGTTAAGTAAGAACATATCCTGGTCGGACCATGATTAACCCACTCCGTAAATTGTCATAGCGACATATCTCGTGATAAACCTGTTCACCTTTCGTAGTATGGGTTAGTCATGAAGTTACGCCTCACGTGACCAAGTTACTCTCAAATTTATTGTGATAAGCCAGTAATCGCGCTTCGTAGTACAGACCCCAGGAGTTTAGGCAGCCCAGGTGCAAACACTGAGCACACGAGCTGGGTTGCTAGGCACCTGATGACATGTCCATGTTTCTTGTTTAAGTAAAGCTAGTTTGTCTAATTATTGTTCACGTTGTGTGATTGGTTGTCTGTGTGTGGGTCTTTTTAAGGCTCGCTCAGTGGCAGTGAGACAGCTGCCTCCCCTTAGCTCCACGGGACTCTATGCATTACCAGTGACTATCCCTTTGTCGCAGCAGGCGTGAGACATGTTGTTTCACAGTGGCGTACAAGCAGATGCTCTAAACTGGCCAGACGGGCCACATAACCAGTAGCTCAGGCAAGAGACCGAGCCTTCTCCCCCTCTCCACCAATCCTTCTGCACCAGAGTGAAGGTCCTCCGGAAATCACCCGAGACTTGTGTTGACTCTTATGTTCGTGTTGGGAGCTCAGTGAGCTCAATCTTCAATGGTTCTGTTCATTAAAGTTCTTTTAAGAAACTAAGGCTAATTCCTGCAGTAGTGTCTTCCTCGTGTACCCGACGTGACAATGGTTTTAAAAAGACTGCACCACACAGTTTGGCATCCTAAGAAACTGAAGGATGTTTTTAATGTATATTTTGCTTTTTTCACAAAACATCAAAATCCACTCAGTGAATCAAGATTTTGGCACACCCAGCCCAGTTCCCTGACCTGATCCTCATCGACTGATCCCATTCTCCTGATCTCCTTCCACAGAGGATCAGAACTGAATAACCCAAGAAAAAGAGAGTGTCTCTCTCTCTGACTCACTTTAATTACACTTCAGTTTTAGAAGAGCAAAAGGGAAACACACATGCTGGTATTACTATATTTGTGAGGACATTCTATTGACTTGTATAATTCCATACCAAAATTCTACACCTAAATCTAAACCTGAGCCTCAGTGACCAAGGCTTTCTGTTCTTTTAGGTGAGGGGCACTGTCCCCTTGAGTCTGTGATCTGTTGCTTGTCTCACAAACTCAACTCCTTTCACCGAAAAAACAACAAAACTACACAGAATAAAAGTAGTAACAATCTGAACAATGTGCCACCCTTTAGACTTCTAAAACTCACCAGACGTCTCTGTTGACTTTGTGTACAGGTTCTCTCAGCTGATGTTTTTTCAGGGGTTATTTTTGTTGATATTCTTTCTGATCTATTGCTTACTAACAGTAAAGAGCATCACCACACACTCTTGATGTACCTCAGGTACCTCCAGTATCATCATTGCTTCTTTTGGTGAAGAACCTGTAGCCTTTCTTCTCCAAACCTGAAGAAAACCTGTTTTTATAAAGTGTGATTTTCATAAAAGTTTTCAAGTGTTTGAACCCCTGACCATCAGCAGCTACATGAGCACAACAAAACCACAGCAGGGTTTAAAGAGCTCTAAAGTACTGTTGCACAGGGCACTCCATCCTCTGATACACTACAAAGCGATATCACTGAAGAGGGTGTCAAAAGAGCATGCATACACTTATCTGATGAGCAGGTGACTCTGCACATGTGGTGAAGATCATGCTGGGATTTCTCAGGGATACATGACACAAGATATCGCATATCACCGGAAAGCCCAGATTTTGTAGTTTAAGTGGCTTTTGAATTTTGTCGACATGTCAAATGGCCATAAAGTTATTTAGGTTTAGTTACATTCTACCTGTTTTTTTCCTGTTTTTTGAAAAAAACTTTTTGTAGAGTTTTGTCTTCTGCTTGTTTTCTTGTCTATGTTGTTGGTTACACCTCCACGCGCCTTTGTTAGTCTGTTCCTTGTATGGATGTTTTGGTCTTGCCTCCGCCTCTTCATTAATATATCCACCTGTGTCTTGTTCTTGTCTCCTCCCCTGCCCAAGTGTTTCTCATTTGATTAATTAGTGTATAGCCCCTGTTTTTACTCTAGTTTTGGTTGGTACTTGGTGTTTTTGCTTGGTGAATTTAGATAAATGTTTTTGTTCAGTTTTTCTTGCCCATTGTAATATTTGCTTGGTGATTTTGGATGGGTATTTTTGCTCTGATCCTTTCGGCTGTTTGTTTTAATGTTTTTTTTTTGGCTTAATAGTTTGCACTTAGTTTTGCCCTGTGCTTCTCGCTTTGAACAACCACCCCCCCCTTGTGTTCAAGTTTCATCCCAGTGTTAGTTCAGTGTCCTTTCTCGTTCTTCTGTTAATGAAACATCAGAACTGTCTGTGTGTGTGTCTATGTGCTATCCATTTCTTTCAGTCTGGCAGAGTGTGATTTCAACTAAATCCCCCAGGGGTTAATCTATAATCAAACCCGCGACAGCCCATCCGAATCCAGTCAAGAGCAAAAGTCAGAGCTCTGGATCTCCAGAAGGCGCTTCAGTTTTCAGCTGTGTTTTAAAGCTCTAAATGTTCACCTGGTCAGGTGTGCTCAACACTTCTCAGATTCTTTTGTGACCCCCCAAAGCAGTATCAATCAACCAACCAATCAATCTATCTGTCTGTCTGTCTATAGAAAGGTTAATTTTAGAAAAGGTCAGTGTGTTGGATGGATGGATATCCAGGAGGAGTTTGTATTTTTGGCTGTCTGCCTTTTAAAGCTCAAAATGTTTACTTGGTCAGGTGTGGTCAATGTTTCTCAGATGTGGCAAGCTCTGGTTACTTCTATTCTGTCTCCTTCCTGTAAAGGATAATAATAATAATAATAATAATAATAATAATAATTATTATTATTATTATTATTATTATTATTATTATTATTATTATTATTATTATACAGTGTAAATGTGTCTCCTCAGCACAGAAATATGAACATGTTAAAGAATATGAAATCTTAATAAAATTAAAATATATTTAACCTGTTGTTATCTGAACTTTTTATTTATTTATTCATTCGATTTAAAATTTAAAATTGAGCCAAATCAGACAGTGATAGAGAAAATACAGAGAGAGATGAAGAGGTTGAAAAAGTTGAAGTTGAAGTTGAAGATCCAAATGAAAACTGCTGTCACTGTGCAATCGCTCCAAAGGCTGCAGCTGAAAAAAACAAGACCCAGCCACACGAACACAGAACAAGATACAAAGCAACGGCAACACTGTACCAACGCAGAAACAACATACATTCCTACTGTCAGTGCTATAACAACACACAGGGACCTGTGGTTCTGGGTAGTTTTTTGATTATGTATATTCCTATACCTGTGTGTGTGCGTATGCATGAGCGTATGTGTGTGTCTCTGCATGTGTATGTGTGTATAAATGTGTGCATGTGCCTCTGATTGTCTTATGTATGCCTATGTATATCCGTGGGCCCAGCCGCACACCCCAGGAGGGCCGAGTGCCAGCCCCAAGAGGCGGAGGGGGAGGCCCCAGACATGGGCCCCCGTGACAGCGCACCCAACCCCACCAGGAGCCGGCCCCACAGGTGCAAACGGAGTGCAGGATCTGAGCCCCGCAAGCCAAGAAGCTGCCTGCCCATCGGACGAGCCCCCGCAGGCCCCATGGGGAAGCCCACTGCACACCAGGCACAGCCCCCCCCAAGGGGCAGGTCAACAGGCACCAGCTGCCAGACCCAGGAGCTAGTGGATGTACCCCACCCCACCTTCCCACCCCACCCAGCCTCCCCCGCCCCCTGACCACCCCCCCCACCCCTTACCAAACCCCTACCCTTACCCTTACCTCCCCAAGCCTCCCCACCACCCAAGCACCTACCAATGCCCCTGCTCCTTCGCCAGGCCATAGACTACCACATACATATACTAACATTCGTTCTAATGCATATACACCCATGCACACACACAAATGCACACACACATATCATAGACCAGACACGTATGCACTTGCCTGGATCAGGTGAGCGGCCCCAGGAGATGTTGCCCACCCCCCAAGCCGGGGGTGAGTGACCACCTCGTTAGAGATTCGCAGCACCCCGTGGACACCGTCACCCAGGCACGACTACCGGTCCTTCCCGCTGCCTCCAGGGTGCACATACATACACACACACACACACACACCCATAAACATATACACATACATACCTCCATACGTACATATAAAATAAATACCAACTTATACATATACACACGTATAGATATACACACAAACTGAAACTTTATGTTTGATCCCCCCCTCCACCATAAGTGTTATGCATGAGACTAAATTGTGATTAAAATCTGGGGGGACATATGGTTGCCGTCATATTTCCCCTGACCCTCACTGTCTAAGGTACGGTTAAAATGGAGGGAAAGGAAGCTATGAAGTCCCGTGGAGCCTGCCACCAAAGCAGCCCACTGGGACCCACGCACCCTCCTTACCCACCAGGGCCCTACTGATGAGAATGTTGATTCTGAAGAGTATGTGTATGAGACTAATGTGCAATTAAATTTGGGGGGTATATGTCAGATGGGGCCACAATCATCAAAGGTTGTCATCCGCCCTGGCATGCCCCCGACCCTACTGTCTAAGATGCGATTAAAATAGAGGGAAAGGAGCTACAAAGTCCCATGGGAACTGCCACCAAAGCAGCCCACCGGGATCCATGCAGCCCCTTCACCCTCCAAGACCCTAAATGTGGGGGGAGTGAGTGCCCCCCCATGTCGTGTGTTGAATATGATGTGTTGGGTGGGGAGGGAAAAGAAAGAGAGGGAAAAAATTATTAAAAAAATTACACACCTACTAAACTAATTTACAGATTTATAAATGTTAACCTTAGTAACATCAACAAACACACACACACTCCTGTATTGCTGCACATGTTGTGTGTGTGTGTGAGAGTGCTTAGGTTCAGCCTTAACCTCGTTAGTCCAAAAGCATATGTTTTCACATTTAACAAAATTTTTAGAACAATTTTTTTTCCTAAATGCGTTACAACAAAAGCAGCAAATCTAAAGTCCTAACAGTTACTGTTAGTTGAAGTCAAGTGAAGGTATTTTAAATGTGCAGGGCTTGTATGGGCTTGTTTGGTGAAATATCCCCTTACTGTTTATTGTCTGTGTGTTTTTATGTTCCATTCTCCACCCTGATTCCTCATGTATCTCTGTCCCTGACTCCTCATGTGTCTCTGTCCTGACTCCTCATGTGTGTCTGTCCCTGACTCCTCATGTGTCTCTGTACCTGGCTCCTCATATGTCTTCACCCCTGACTCCTCATGTGTCTCTGACTCCTCATTTGTCTCCACCCCTGATTCCTCATGTGTCTGTCCCTGACTCCTCATGTGTATCTGTTCCTGACTCCTCATGTGTTTTCACCCCTGACTCATAACCCTAACCCTAACCCTAACCCTAACACCTAATGTGTCTCCAGCCGACTCCTCATGTGTCTCCACCTTGACTGCTCATGTGTCTCTGTCTCTGACTCCACATGTGTCTCCATCCTGACTCATGTGTCTCCACCCTGACTCTTCATGTATCTCCACCATGATGCCTTATGTGTCTCTGTCCCTGAATCCTCATGTGTCTTCACCCTGACTCTTCATATGTCTCCACCCTGATTCCTTATATGTCTCTGTCCCTGACTCCTCATGTCTCCAACTTGACTCTTCATGTGTCTCCACCCTGACTCCTCATGTGTTTCTGTCCCTGACTGTGTGTCTCTGATTCCTCATGTGTCTTTGTCCCCGACTCCCCATTTGTCTCCACCCCTGACTCCACATGTGTCTGTCCCTGACTACTTGTGTCTCCACCCTGACTCCTCATGTGTCTCTGTCTCTGATTCCTCATGTGTCTCTGTCCCTGACTACTCATGTGTCTCCACCCTGACTCCTCATGTGTCTCCACTCCTGACTCCTCATTTGCCTCTGACGTCTCATGTGTCTCCATCCTGACTACTCATATGTCTCTGTCCCTGACGCCTCATGTTTCTCTTTCCCTGACTCCTCATGTGTCTCCGTCCCTAATTCCTCATTTGTCTCCACGCCTGACTCCTCATGTGTCTCCATCCTGACTCCTCATGTAATTCTGTCCCTGACTCCTCATTTGTCCCTGTCCCTGGCTCCTCATTTGTCTCCCCCACTGACTCCTCATTAGTCTCCACCCTGACTTCTCATGCGTCTCTGAATCCTCATGTGTCTCTGTCCCTCACTCCTTATGTGTCCCTGTCCCTGACTCCTCATGTGTCTCTGTCCCTGACTCCTCATGTGTCTCCACCAGACTCCTCATGTGTCTCCACCCCTGACTCCTCATGGATCTCCACACTGACTTCTCATGTGTCTCTGACCTTGATTCCTCATGTGTCTCCACCCTGACTCCTCATGTCTCTCTGTCCCTGATTCCTCATGTGTCTCCACCCTGACTCCTCATGTGTCTCCACTCCTGACTCCTTATGTGTCTCTGACGTCTCATGTGTCTCCACCCTGACTCCTCATATTTCTCTTTCCCTGACTCCTCATGTGTCTCCGTCCCTAATTCCTCATTTGTCCCTGTCCCTGACTCCTGATGTGTCTCCACCAGACTCCTCATGTGTCTCCACCCCTGACTCCTCATGGATCTCCACACTGACTCCTCATGTGTATCTGCCCTTGATTCCTCATGTGTCTCCACCCTGACTCCTCATATGTCTCTGTCCCTGACTCCTCATGTGTCTCCACCCCTGACTACTCATGTGTCTCTGTCTCTTCATGTGTCCCTGTCCCTGACTCCTCATGTGTCTCCACCCTGACTCCTCATGTGTCCCTGTCCCTGGCTCCTCATTTGTCTCCACCACTGACTCCTCATGTGTCTCCTTCCTTGATTCATCATGTGTCTCCATCCCTGGCTCCTCATTTGTCTCCCCCACTGACTCCTCATTAGTCTCCACCCTCACTTCTCATGCGTCTCTGACTCCTCATGTGTCTCTGTCCCTGACTCCTCATGTGTCTCCAGCTCTGATTCCTCATGTGTCTCTGTCCCTGATTCCTCATGTGTCTCTGACCTTGATTCCTCATGTGTCTCCACCCTGACTCCTCATGTCTCTCTGTCACTGATTCCTCATGTGTCTCCACCCTGACTCCTCATGTGTCTCCACTCCTAACTCCTTATGTGTCTCTGACGTCTCATGTGTCTCCACCCTGACTCCTCATATGTCTCTGTCCCTGACTCCTCATGTTTATCTGTCCATGACTCCTCATGTTTCTCTTTCCCTGACTCCTCATGTGTCTCCGTCCCTAATTCCTCATTTGTCCCTGTCCCTGACTCCTCATGTGTCTCCACCAGACTCCTCATGTGTCTCCACCCCTGACTCCTCATGGATCTCCACCCTGACTCCTCATGAGTCTCTGTCCCTGACTCCTCATGTGTCCCTGACTACTCATGTGTCTCTGTCTCTTCATGTGTCCCTGTCCCTGACTCCTCATGTGTCTCCAGCCTGACTCCCCATGTGTTTCTGTCCCTGACTCCCCATGTGTCCCTGTCCCTGGCTCCTCATTTGTCTCCACCACTGACTCCTCATGTGTCTCCTTCCTTGATTCATCATGT
>JBBJLS010000006.1:15031460-15053384 GCA_037577275.1 Bryconaethiops microstoma
AGAGAGAGAGAGAGAGAGAGAGAGAGAGAGAGAGAGAGAGAGAGAGAGAGAGAGAGAGAGCGAGCAGCCATGAAAGGCTGTCCATTTTAAACGTTGCTTGCTTATTTGTGCTTGCTTAATTCCAGGCACGCACTTGAATGTGACACACTGTATTTACAATTTACTTTTCAAACCACACCTCTTACCTCATGTTTTGCCTTCACTATTCTGTGGCCAGGCAACCAAGCAAAGTGGAGATTCTACGCCCCTTAAACTGCTGGTCATACAGTTGGGAAAAATCAACAAAATAAAACCTAGTATGTGCAAAAAACAGTTTTATTCTCAATTGAAACATGTTTTAGGAATACATCTGTAAACTGAAGTATGTGTAACAAGCATAACAACACAGTGCAAACAGAACAAGCAAATAAAACCATCTGTTAGGTGTATGTTGTGTTGATGTAATTGTTTTTTTTCTATTTCTCAATATATTCTTTTCAGTAAAAACAATATAAAGTTTTACTGAGACTCCACTTGAGCCCATACTCCAAAACAAAACATAAAAAGGACAAAGAAAGCTATTCAAAAAGAAAATTATTTTAGACATTTTAAATGATCGTCATCTGGAAACTCCGTGACGTGACAACAAAAGGATTACACGTGTTTTACAAAAATGCCAGGCCTATATTACGAAAAGATTAGACATGTGTTGTCCACAACTGCAAGGCCTGAATGAGTTCTATTATGCTTCAAGATCATTTTGCATTCCCAAACCTCACCATAACAGAGCGCGCACTCTTTAGTGGGTGTTATGTACTGTTGTGGATACTGTTTGTGGTGGCAGTACCACAAATGGGCCACCCAGTTTCAGTGATTCCTTATTGGGGTGTTGACACATCCTTGTCCGTGGTAAAGTCCTTTATGAATCCAGTTCGGAAATGTACATAGCAAGCAGGCATTGTAGCTGTTGACTGGGTGAGTCTACAATAGACAGAGTAGATCAGTTTCCTTCAACACAGTCAGTCAGAGGGACATGAACTTCTACCAGCAGTAGTTTGGTCCCATGGTAAGACTGAGTCATTCATATAAGTAATGCCTTTCTTTCTCATTTACTCACTCATTACTTGGCATCTTCACACCACATTAGAACAATTATTAGAAATGACAAATTAGCAATTGAAACTGAGTACAAATCCTACTGCAAATGCACTGCACTGACACACAAAAACCTGCATATGCTTAGTAGGCATTGGGAACATCAATATGTAAGAGTCTCCTGATGATATTTAAAGAATATCCATGACAGCAATAAACCCAATGCAAATGAAGACAGTGATAAAGTATACAATTTCGCTCAAAGTGATTTTGACTTTTTTGACAGATCCATGACAGTCACTGATGGAGCTAAACGTCTGTTCAATTATGAAACACCAGTGAGACCTCCCTTAAAAGCAAGATTGAATCTTAACATCTGAGCAAAATCAGTTCATCAAATCTGGACTTAAAGACACCTGTTGTAACCTACTTCCCATTAAATGCCATTGTCAGTAGGTACATTGCATATCTGTCCAAATAACTAGGGGGGGGGGGGGATCCCCATCCCACAGCATAGTAAATGAGTGCAAAAGTCATCTAATACGCTACTTCAAACAGAAGAATAAGATAATGATGAAGAAAAAAGTGTTAGTCTATAAAAGGCATTAAAGTAATAGCTGGGCTTCTAATGGTCTTTAATCAATGGTAGACAGCATCACAAGCCTGACTACGTTTAAAAGTATTACACACTTGCTAAGAGCAAGTGACTTTGATATATTATGATACCCTGGTCCTGTCCACCGGTGCGGGGTAGGTTGGTGAGTCATGTCCACCCAGGGTCAGAGAGTGAAGGAAAGCCGGTGGTTATACTTCACTACCACCTGTTGCATGTAACTCATACACTGTTCTGCCCTTTATGGTTCTGCACTGTGTTGTTGCCTGGCTGCTCACCATCTGCACCACTGGCTTGGAACTTGCCATAGCTCCAGTTAGAGCTAGAGTTGTTTGCGGTGACGGAACTGGTGGGCCTTCGCAGGATAAAGCGGCCCTTTACACGAGGGACACTTGTGTGGCCACGCCCTCTGGGCTCTGCCCATTTCCTCTCGCCCTCTCCGTCCTTTCTGTCTTGCTACAATAAAGAAGAGACAGAAGAAATATACACAAATCAGTTGTGGTCAAGCCACACTTTTCTTAAATCAAGGAATGGGTACAGCATTGCAGGTTTGGCATGGTTGGAATGATGCAGTGTAATAAATTAGTGTTTGTGGCTGGGGGGGATGCTGACCAATACATTTTTTTTTAAGGTCAAGACGAACAACTAATGACGGTAGGCTGAGAACGTGAATGCAGATATCAGGGCGATATTCAAAGCCCAAAACTGCTACCTTGCTCAACAACCCCCCCCCACCTCCCTTTACCTCTTGGATCCACTAGTGCGAGTGAATAGGTGTGTAGGATAGTAACTAGTTTATGAGAGATTCTCATGACGTGACGAATGTTTAGGCAGCTCAAAATACCAGACAATTCTAAAACCCCGGCCGAACGCAATTTCCAGGTCTCAGAAAGAGGACATGTCCGGGGAAAAGAGGACGTCTGGTCGCCTTAAATAAATTAATGGCCCCAGCAGAGATTTCTGTCCTGCCAAACATGTCCAGTGACCTAAGCCAGTAGCTAACAATGTTATTATTTGAATGCTATTCAAAAAAGAGATTCCTGCATAATTAGTGTATCCATATGTATATTGCTTGCTTTCAGTACTATTCCATTTGCAGTCATGGTGCACTTTAAGCATTTGAGTCTGTGACTGAGAAGTGCTCCACTGAACACTACAGAAAATCCTTCCTTCCCACCATCACACTATAACTCCTCCCTCTGTCTCACACTCACACAGTAATCTGTGCAGTAGCCTGTTGCTCATTTGTATATTTTCTTTCTTATATTTTCTAAATAATTATCATTATGTGAAGGCAACAGTCTACCATGTGCAATAATGTTCTTATCGGGTGTCATTATGTGCGATATAATGTAACATTTTCTAAATGGGTTCTAAATCATTTAATTACTTGCAATGTCCTATGTGCAATTGTCTTCATGTTCAATACTACTACTTAGGTCAATATTATTTTTTCATTACTTAATATTATGATTCTCTAATAAGTGCAAAAACTTACTCCAAAGTACCATTTACAACAATAGTTTTTCACTCAACTGTGTTACTTATATATAGTATTTATACCAAGCATTTCTGTATATAGCATAGTGTATTCATATTTAGCTTTTTTCTTTTCTACAGATTTTTTATTCAGTTTTCATTTAGACTTTATATTATACAGTTCCTGTCTTCGTGTGTCTTTGCAGTCACTACATAAGCAATTTCCTCCAGGTCAATAAAGTTTTCTGATTCTGACTCTGATTCTTAGGGATGCCTGCTGGCCAACATAGCTTTGAGGTTCATATATATATACACACACACACACACACACACACACACATATATAAATGGCCACAGCATCAGAAAGCTTTATTGATCCCTGAGGAAATTGCTTAAGTTATGACACGCAGAGACACAGGGAAAAGAACAGTAAAAAATAAAGGTAAAAAACAATATGAAGTCTAAATAAATCCAATCAAAAAAATCTCACAACCTACCAGGTAGTATTTCCTGCAGTTGGATCTGTCCTCTGGGTCCCAATCTTCATTCTTGGGATTCACTTGCCGAAAAGCATCACAGGTACCATTAGTATTATTTCCAAGGGTATTTACTCTGTTCCACCCTCTACCTCGTATTCTGAACTGCTGAAAAAAGTGTACACATTTCCATAAGCATCTATAGCACAAACACCTAGCACTTTGCCCTTGAAGAAAACCAATGCATTAGTGTTGACTTACAAATCCTCCACGTCCCTGACTCCTCTCCACAGGCCCAATACATTCTCTAAGCTGCAGCTGGGCCTTACTGAAACCCTCCTCAACGGACTCATCCTCTTCCTCATGAATAAGGGAGGAGCAAGAGGAGGAAGAAGAGTGAGACCGTTCTCGTTTTTTCTTGCTTTTTCTGAAGGATGAAACGAGAGAATTTAGATGAATAGCCAGTGATTTTAAAAGTAATGAAAAAAGGATGGGTAATTTCTTAGTTGTGAGTGTAAAGTATGAATAACACATTTATACAAATTTATACATTTTCTTGTAATGGTTTGTGGGAAAAATCACATACTTGGTGGGAAAAATCAATCATTTTTTTGGTCACTTTCCATTTAACATAAAATATGATGCTGAACTTACTTAGATTTTTTGTGGTGCTTCTTGGAGGATATTTCATTTGATCTCTCCACTCCTGACTCATTAGATTCCCCCAGTTCTCTTGTCCCTTCCTGTCTGTCATTTTTTTCTCCACTTAGGTACTTTTTACGCTGCTCAATATCCAATCGAAGGTCCATTGTATCGCCTTTCAGCTGTTTACCATCAACCTGTGTTGAGGAGACAGAAAGATGTTGTGGCCAGACTACAGATTAGTGCTGTGCTCCAGTGTCCTGCTAAAAAATCATATGGGATTGGTCCAAGACACAAGACTCCACAAATGATTTAGTCATGCAAGTGGTCCTTCGAACCTATTTGGCACTAATAGAGAGCTTCTTTTGAACAAGGGTCTTTAGTAGTACACCTACACATGAAAAAAAAAAAAAAAACCTCAGCGGTCCTAAAGGTTCATCATCCATTCACTTTGCTTTCCACAGCTTAAAACAGTATTGAGACAATGTAGAGAACAAGCATCGGCAGGACGTGAAAAAACAAATTACCACAGCACAAATACTTTCATTGGTGCAGATGAAAGTATGTTACGCTTTTGTCTGGCTTGGTGTGCTCTTTTCAGGCTTTGAAGAAGAATACTTACTATGAAGTTTGATAAGAGTCCTTTGATTGGCTTTGACATGGGAGCAACTGGTCACTTCCATTTATGACCTCTCATTTCTTGACTCAACTGCCTTAGGAAGGCTTGTACCCACAGTAAATCATAACCATCAATTGTTGTGGGGGAATATACAACAGAATAAACTTAATGTGCCTCTTTTCACATGTCACTTGCATTTAGCAGCAAGCGTATGTCTCTCTTGCAAGAGAAAAGCAGGGGCTTAGAGAGAGTGAGAGGGGATGCTAAAGATGCTCTGGCTGGCTCATTCTCGCAGCATTCTTTTCCAAAACACGTCATATTTCAAAATGTTCTGTCACCTTGAAGCTGCTATCCACGGAGCCTTTCAACTCATCAAACAGGAGAGAGTGCCTCTTAAAAGCACTGGGAGAAACATCAATTCTCCTGTGGAAACAAAGATCAAAGAGAGAAAGGAGTTTTTGGAACTTGCTCCATGGACACTGAGGCTATTTAATGTGGATATGGATCTCCCAGATGAAGTTTCTGAATTGAAATTAGTCAAGACAAAAAAAAAAAAGAGCACCACATTTGGTATACCTATGTATCTCTGGACTCTTTCTTTGCTTCATGATTTCTTTCTCAGCAGCTAGTCTTTGGTACATGGCAAATCGATCATTTAGAGTCATTCCAGAGGAAGGGAAATATTGAGCTGTGAGGAAGGAAAAAAAAAAAACAGGATATCTTTGGTTATTTATTGAAAACTAATAAAAGCAAATTTGATTCAAATTAAGACAAAAAAAAATATGAACACTAGGGCTGGCCCGAATTTAATATTATTTGCTCCAAAATTAAAGACACATGTGAGTCACTTAAAACAATGTTATGGCCCCGTCCTCTTCTAGAGTGACTGCACAGCTGTCATTTGTTTGGATTTTATGTATTATTTATTTCTTTATTTTCTTTATGCATTTGCTTCTTTATTCATTAGCGGATTAATTTTATGGTCCATTTAATGCAACAAGTATTATTTACAATAATTCATATAAATCATTATTGTAACACTGTTTAGCAGAAGCAATTTGTTTTTTCTGTGGTTCCTTTACTGTTGCAAAATATTCGTCAAAATAACAGCAAATAATATTTATTTAATTGAATAAAATTCATAATGTGGTAAATGTGTGTTGTTGGGCTGAACGGCTGGTGATAATCTCTTTCACAAAACATCAGCTGGTCTTGACTGAAACAGCGACATGAGTGGTTCCAGTTCCTTATGTCCATGTAGCCTCTCTTTTTAAATACGATTAGTCAATGAAGATGTTAAATTAGAAATATTACTATTATAAAAAATTATAATACAACACTACTATATAATAATAATACAACACTGTTTGTTGCTGGCAGCAAACAGTGTTTTCTTCCACTGCCATAACTATCCCAACAGGTCTTCGTCATCTTCACCAAAGACTAGTAGCAGTCTACACTGGACCCTAAGTATCTCTATTCTTACATATTTGAGATGGTTCATCAAACTTGTGCCTTTATACCAACCTTACCGTTCATTCTGCACTGAGCATTTTTCTTATCATCCAGTAACCAGATGGAAAATAATCCAATTCATTGGAAATCTGTTTTACCACATGTTTTATTTCTTGGCAGCTCTTTTAGCTTCATCAGCTACGTGAAGAGTGGTGCAGTTTGTTGGCCAATGGTGCCGCAATACGATGCGCTTTTAGCCTACAGATTTTGTGACTTGAAAAAAATAAAGCTTTAGGATACTAAGGATAGACTCAAATACCAACATAATGAACAAATAATCCAGTATTTCAATTTTCGGGCCAGCCCTATTGAATACGGAAACAACTCAAACAGATAAAGCATGCTAAATAAGAACATACCACCTTCGCAACACAAAGGCATTGGGTATCAATGCAAATGAAGCTGTTGTACAGTTTTGGACTGAAAATGTCCAAGTCCAAGTGGTGTGAGATTAGTTTTCTAACAATTTATCCCACAAACTTTACTGAAATACTTGTTGATTTTGATCTTCCTGTTCAGAGCTGATAAGGAGGTTAAGTGTAGAGTTTACATGTTAAGTGGACCACACATATAGCACATTGTCAGAGTCTGAATCTGGCAAACACGATTGTAGAGTTGAGAGTGATTCAAGTCACCTGTAATATGGTGGACGATCGCAACGACATGCTGAGCAAAGAGCTCTGAGGGACTCCGGCGCATATTATTACAAGGAAGGTGCTGGAAGATTGAGTGAAACTCCTGTTCATTTTCAGGATGCACAAGATCCATAGCATTCCTCCAATCATTAGACAAAACAGAGACTCTGTAAGGCAAAACAAACAATAGTTACAGGGCAGTGTTTACACAGGTTTTAAAAACCAAACACATTAATCAAGAACGTCTAAGATAGACTTTGTGAGTGAATGTTCAACCACTGGAACAAACTGATGGCAGTGGAGTGTACATGAGGTGAATGAGGTTAAGAACAGAAAAGAAGCTAGATTTCACAGGACCCTGGTGCTTAGTGACACAAATTCGCTTGTTGGTCTAGATCATCTAGTTTGTTCTTCAATACTTTATATTGTCATAACATATGTTCAACCAACTTTAAACTACTAAAATCCTTGTAATGTCATTAACATTGCATCTGATCTTTTAGATGCTGCCAGTCAAAGAGGATGTTGTGCTCCATTGGGATAGGTGCTCCATTTGACAGACAACACATGTTTCTCTGCTTAATAGGAGACTTGGCCAGCTCTACTAGATGCAACTATTGGGGATCAAAGGCATATATAAGCTTCATTTTAGCAACTCATGGCTTCTCTGCATGTCCTGTGATTGCTTGGAGCAAGAGTTTTGCACATCTTCATAAATTACCACTAAACAACTACAAGGTTCAACACCATTACTACGACGTGATATGACATTAGAAGCGAACGGAACAAACAGCCTCTTTTGACACCTGTTTCTACCACCTTCTCCTATTGTTGATTCAGTAATTTGCACAAACAGTCAAGAAGGTTATTCTAGGGGGGATATTCATGCTCTGTGGATATAGCCTTTACACTGTAGCCTCTGTATGAGCACATGCATGTGTATGGGGTCAGAACATATTTACCTTGCCACGTCATCACTAAGGGGATCCATTCTCAGATTAAACTCGGCCCCTTTTTTCCCAGAAGACCTGGGAGGGGACTCATCAATCATATTCAAGAACATCTCTTGCTCCCGGTTCTCAGAGCTTCTTCGAACAGAAGCGGTGTACGTGGGAGAGGGATTGAGCGTCGATTTCTCTTTTTGTTTCACCTTTGAGAGTCTCTCAGGGGAGAGGTCCCTGAACTTATGCACAAGCATCTCCCTCTTAGACAGAGCAGCCAGTAAACTCGCAGCTCTCTCCTGCTTCCGGCTTAGCAGAAAAGCCTTAAGCTCATCATCCCATGCTATATCCTCCAGCCTGCTGACATGTTCTTCAAGCAATTCACGAGTAGACTGGGCCACTCTGCTTTTGCGCTTGGGAGCGGCATTCTCCACATCCCTCATCTGTAAACGGGGCTCTATTTGTTCATTCTCTTCTTCATCTCCGTCTTCATAGATGAACTGTGGCCTGTTTAAGAAACTACTAGATGGCATGTCGGCCTTAACGCTGACATCTTGTTTATATTTCTCACTTTCCCTTTTGTCATTATGGTCTGCAGGCCTAGATCCCCCGAGACTAGAGGGATGATCAAAGACATCCTCAGACTTGTTGCTCTTTTTTTCTCCTGGTGCTTCCCCATTGTTTGGCATCTTCTGAATGCCATTCTCTACAGCAGCCTGCTTTTTACTCTTCTGTTCCTCCAAGAATCTAAGCAGTTAAATGGAGAGAGACAGGTGGTTAATTGTGCTTGCATTGCTTCAAAACACTTAGAAGAAAAACAACATTTGCAACCTTGAGGTCTCATGGTAGTTAAAGGCATGTTTTCAACATACAGCAAGATACAAACAAGTCCATACTTGCATGTTTGAAATGTGGGTCTAATTATGAAACACTAGGGAGGGAACCTTTTTTGTACAGTATACGAATAAAATGCCATGGCAGACACACTTCAGACAGTACATGTAAACCTGCAGTGTAATCCTGGCAATAATGTTTTTATTACATTAGCATTACTATTTTACCCTATCAGGAGCCAACTGTATTATGAATGCCAAATATTTCAGATTTTAGCCATTTTTATGGCTTTTTTGAAAAAAACATTAATCAAACTGCCACTTCGATGTTCTAGAATTACACAGTGTGCTTTAAATGCCTCTCTCACCATAACTACTCTCCTAAATCTAGATCCAGCAGAAAAGAGCTTTAGTCTTACTCGAACAGGAAACCCACAAGGGCCCTGTAATGTGTTATTTTTATTCATACTGACTCAAATAACAGGTTCAAGAACAAAACAATTCTACTGATATATGTATCAGTTTCTAAAGCAATTTTAACTTTTTCTTGTTACAGTATTTCTTACCTCCACCTAAGTTACACTAATTTGCTTTTGCTATCACTGACAATAACTTACTTTTTAAATGCAATGGACATGGCTACAGTATCCTCATTTTGCAGGTCAGCATCTGAAAAAAGCCCAAAGCTTGAGAAAACTGTTGTTGGGCTTTTCTTGGACGGGCTGTTGGTAGAAGGTGCTGAGGCAGCAGTCTGCCAGCAGGTGGAGCCATTGGTGGTTGCACCTGAACTCACAGGCACAGGGCCTGTTTCACTGGGGGTCGGATCATCTTGGACAGCAGAATTAACACGTGGAGAGGCCTTTTTTGGGCTGCTGTCATGGTTAGTGGGGCCTAACCAGCTGTCAGGGGCTCTGTCTCCACTCGTACCCCCTTCTGCCTCTGGGGGGCACTCTGCTTGCTCTGCCAGTGACTCATCTCCTCCGTTCTTCTGGCTTTCCTTGGGTGTAGACACACCCTCACTTGCAGCTTTGCAAATGCGCTTAGCAGAACCAGACCCTGGTCGGGAGGAGTTGGAGGAAGAGGAGTGGTGTGAATGTGGAGAAGAGGACCTGTCAGAGCGGCGTGAATGGCTGCGGGACTGAAGGGGACTGTCCGAACTTTTCTTGGGCGAGCGTGAACGTGCCCTCTTGGGGTTGTGGTCATACTGCTGTTGATGCAGCTGGTGCTTTTGCTGTGGATGCTGCCGATAATTCTGCCAGTTGTTTGACCTGTTATTGTATCCTCCTCCTCCTCCTCCTCCTCCTCCTCCTCCTCCTCCTCCTCCACGCTGGAATCGGCCACGGAAGAAGCCTCGCCCCCGGCCCCTGAAGTAATAAGGCCTCCGGAAGCCTCTGTGGTAGCCACGGAACTCACGATGGTTCTGAAAGTCCCGTGGGTGCTTGCGCTCCCGGTTGTGAGCTGGAGAATGGGATCTTGACCGAGAGCGAGACCTAGAGCTTAGAGAGAAGAAAAAGAAAAAGGCTGATTGAGACTTCAGAGCTCCTGGTGGAAATGAAATCACATGTAGATAACCTTCTACAGCAATACACTCATACTAAGAGATTCAAACCACAAAACATGACTTAATAATTTACGTTGTGAAGAGGGAGAACCTTTCCCCAGCATATTTACGGCATAAAAGCCAGTACATTTTTTTTTTTTTTAATGTGAACAACATTTAGTGTCTCAACAGAATTCTTCGTACTCTTACTTTTACAAAGACTTGAATGAGTTTGATGAGTATGGAGCTGCAGAGTCTATTTAATCCTCAAGGTGGTGCTGGAGTACCACTTAAGTCACAGTAACCATTTTCTCGGACGTGTTCCTGCTCCAACACTAACATGCCCATGATACGCATTTGGAAAATGAACCAGACTATTTTTGCACACCTTGGATTCTCAAAATTAAAAATTTCATCCCAGCAGCGGATAACTCCAGGCAGAACCGTGGGCACATCCCAAACTGAAAATTGACACAGTCCACATGGAGAACATATTACACTGATTGAAATCACAGGAACAACAGAAGACAGTCTGAAGTCTAGCACATTCATTCCCACATTTGTTTCCTCCCAGCAACCCTGGTAAAAAGCAAAAACCCAAGAGAAGCCACATTTCAGGTAAAATTAAAAGAGATCAAACAAGTAGTTTATGTTTGAGCCTGCAAGACCAGCTCTTTCCAGTTAGTCTGTGCTCTTGAGTTCCATTTTCAATTAATTTGAAACTATTAAAAGAATCCCAAGTGAAAGTTTCATAAATGAGTTCAAATGTAGCTAAATACATGCAGAGCACAAAGGAACAAACATGCAAAAATTGTGCTTTTTTAAGTGTCCCATAAATACTCACCCGGTGAGCTTTTTCATTGGAGTAAAGAGTTAAAGAATAGGACGCAGAACAGCATTGCTCTCTCACTGAGAAAAAGAGGAGCTCTGCATCTCTTGTACTGAGTGCGGGTGTAAAGAGCCAGTCACGTGGGTCATATGGGAAAGATTTCCACTCAGACTGGGAAGCAAAGAGGAGGATCTTTGACTGCCAGTTACACTACACTAGAACAGCACAGAAGAGCCAGGTAACGTAACAAGAAAGTGCCTTATTCCAAAAGACCTTCTGATCCATTATTTTGGAGGATTTAACCACATTCTACTGTGTGCAGTTATACATACCAATGAGTTTCAGGCTGGGTCTTTCAGGTTTCATAGACAAAGTATTCCAAATTGATTGGCTGTCATTGGATCACAAAAGGCCAATAAACAAATGCAGATTTGTTGAAATGCGTATCAAGGCAGTATTAGAAGTATGCATCCAGGCCATGAAATGCAAATGCAGTCCGTACATGAAGTATTTTGGACTTTGCAAAGCAAACGAAAATTTCCATAGCTAATAAAAGATACGCTACAGTTTTACCTGTGGCTTCACTCCATTTCCATGATATACAGGACCATACTATGCTGTTAAAAGACGCAGTCAGCCAGGAGAACGTGCCAAGAACTGTGTGGCATCTACAAATGCAGCAGTGTCATCACCTTGTCACAGCCAGTGCACATTTTGGCAAAGGTGCAGCAAAACCTTTTATATTTACAGGCCACTGAAAAACTTCTGCTATCCTGTGTCCGCATGTAAGCCCTTTTGGAGCCAAAGTAAGAAAGGGCCCTTTTTGTCAAGGAAAGAAAGTTTAGCAAGCACCCACAAATCCATAGCCTGAGGTATCAGACTTAATACCATGATGAAGAACTGCTATAGACAAGATAAATGTTGCTGACTAAGCTGAACCTTTAAGCCAAAACTGACATTTTCCACATCAGTCTCAATGGGAGTGCCTGGCAGAAGCAGGTTAATAAATGAGGGAGCAGCTGGATCCTGTGGGAGAATGGGCTAACTTTTAACTATGCTACAGAAGCATTCTAATTTTACTGTTTAATGACGCATTTAAGGAAAACTGAACATCAGCTTTGCATATGTTGGACTGCTGAATGTCCATCAGTGTGTGTGTTTTGGAGAGGATAGTAAAAGATTAAGTCCAATACAAAGAGCAGTTCTGTTCTTAAGGTCATCTGTCAAGTCCGAACAAACAGCACCAATTCCCAAAAAGCCATATTTAGAAACAGGATCCTCGACACACCAAAGTACCAAATACAATAGAAAGCAAAAAAAAAATCCATGAGTGATTCTCATGGATTTTCTGTTGTCTGTACCGAATGATATTTCTGCTTATCATAGCTGTCGTAACAGAATCTCTTATGTTCAAGAAGGAAGAACATTCCTAACTGTAACTGTAAGTTAACGTTAACGTAAGATTTTATTTCATGTACTGATAGATCATTTCTACTGATCCACTTATTATGAAATTTCTACACAACGGAAGAACAGCTGGAGTTTTTCATAGTGCAGTCCAGAAACATTTTTTCACAATCAGCAAGTTTTATGTGTAAGTGTACACTTGTTACTTCAGGACTATTAATAGAGACAGTACAAAAGAAGGGGAAAATATAAAAAAAGGATTTACTGTAAGCGGTTCTAGACTGAAACCTGAACCTGAAACTACGACACAGTGGGGTCTTTTTCCCATGCTTTATGATTTAAAACTGAAGTGATTAACCATCTGTCTGGACACCTGTGCATAATGAATTTTCATACACCGCAAAGGAACAAAAGATGCAGTCAAGCCTCTCTTTCACAAGGTTGTTAGGTGTGTGTGTGCGTGCGTGTGTGTGTATGTAGAAGAAGTTACCCGTAGCGGTGCTTCCTTGAGCGAGAGCGGGAGCTGCTGCGAGATCTGGAGCGGGAGTGGGACTCAGAACATGATCTGGACCTGGAGACCGAACGCGAGTGTGTTCTGGAGGAAGATCTCTGTGCCTTAGACATCACTGGAGGTGCTCTCACACAGGGGCCTGTCAAAGTATACAGCAGCGATCAGACTGCGTCACACGCAAACATAGAACACATGCTCATCAAACTTCTTGTTTACATTATAGATTGTGGTTGCAGGATTTTAACTAAACAAACTTTAAATAGCAACAGCAAATACTACAGGAGAAGCTCGGTGAGGATGAAATGTTCTCCCCTTAGAATTTGACTACAATATTATAGAAAACACAAGTGGCCAAACATGTGCATCCACTCTTGCAATTGAAAGATCTGTGGCTTAAACAGAGATGAATTTGTTTCCATGTATTTCCATTCGTTTTCCGTGTATATATGAAGCTAAAACTGACAGTGGAAACAGAAAGCAGAGGGGAATTAACCGAGCTGCGCATGCTCCTTCCACAAATGCATTCTTTCGTAACTCCCCTAGCAAGGTTGAACAAGTTTTACAGCAGTGGTTCTCAAAACGGTCCCCAGGTAACCTGAGACAGTCCACGTTTTTGCTCCAACCCTACTTGTATCTGTGGAAGGTTTCAGGACCGGTTTGAGAATCACTGCTCTGCTGTTCCAAGCTTATGAGAAATTGAAGCACACCGTTTTTTGTCCTTATGCATAAGTTACTCACTTTATTCTTCACCTCATTATACATAATTATTCTAATAATGCACAGCAGTCTTTGTAATTGCTACTATATCATTGGCTTTTCAGTTTTAAATACTGCGCTACTGTAACACATTTGAAGCAAAAAAGCATGCCAGCATTGGTTTGAATGTGTTATAAAAACTATTCACATCCATGTATAGAAAATGTTCAAAAAAAATGTAACACTTACCAAACTGAATGTGTAACTGACAAAAATTGAATCACTTTCATTTTTCATTATGCTGAATGGATTTCATGCCAACATTTTTTCAAGTTTGTCCAACTTCACAACATGCTGTGACAGAAGGTATTAATATTGGCACTAGCACTGTAGACAAGACAAGTATGTCTTATAAGTCCAAAGCACACACACCCAACAAATATTATCATTCTAAAGCTGGCAGTACTAAAACATTTAGAATCAGAGACAACAAACCAAATGCACCGGAATGAAGAGGAGAGAACATTCCAGAGTCTCCCAAAAATCACTTACAGGCATGATCTACCAAGCAAACTTTTCAAATCAGTGTGGCACTTGCTTGTTACTACGTCATTTACAGTCATTCAGTATTAAACAACCTTAACAGAAAATGGTGCGGTCAGTCATTTGTACGTCACTTATACGGAACAATTCATGTACTGTTCACCGGAAAGAACCCAATTTACAGTAGATACACCTAATTTACACCAGATTCTACCACTAATGTGAAGCTAATTAACCCAAAAAGAATAAAAACCTGAAAACATAATTAGTACAGAGTTCAGTGACAAGAGCTCACCAACATATCTAAGAGAACACTACAGGTTTGGCAGGCCGAAGGCAGGGTGAACTATAGCACTGTGGCGGCATCAGCGCTTTGTTGGCTCTTCAGTTTTATCATGCATGTATTTCCAGAGGTGTTGAAAAGGGCCTCTGGTGCTGTTGTCTGTCTCCAGTGTCCATCAGGCAACTAATGTGCTCTGCTTTTTAAACGGGCTGCAATTTGGTGGACTGGGAGAGACTCAGGCACTCTAGCATTAGTGAGAAAAAGAAGCGTTTAATTAAGCACTGAAAAGTGAAAGCCTGAGAAAAAGTCTGGGTAAAAAAGTTAAAAGACTATGTAGGGTGAAATCTTTAGTTAAGGATACATTTTTTATGCTTAAATACACCCTTAAAAACTGTGCCAAATAATATATATATATATGTGTGTGTGTGTGTATTTATTTTTTTTTTTAATGTACAAATGGTTCTTTGCACAATTAATCCGCTCTTCTCTGTGATGAACCTGTTGTACATGGTTCTTTAAATAGCTCATGTAGGGTTATATGCACCACCAAAATCATTTCACTACTATTACAAATCATAAAACATGTTTCTGTACTATATAGCCCACTTTTTGCTAAATGTGTAGAGCAAGTCTCACCATAAAGACAAACATCATTTTATAGGGTACATGCTCTGAATTTTTCTTGAATTTTGTTTCATGAGGTCCATTTATGTGGCCTTATTTTCCAAAAACAGACGTAACTCGGTTTTACAAGGCCACTTTCCTACCTCTCTTCAACCCTCAGAATTAAACAGGATGTTTTCGTTGCTGTGCCTTTAAAATTGATCTATGTGAAATGACTCCATGTCTTGACACCATGACAACAGTGAAAACAAAATGGGCTGTTTTTGTAACTTTATCTACAGACAGGAGAGGGAATGGTACGTTTTGAAAGTTTAGCAACATTTACAGATTACAGATACATTAAACTCTTTTATTTCAAAAATGCAAGTCAAATTTCCAAAGGTTCTCCATGATATGGGCATTAAAAACCCTGCAGTGTGCTTAAAGAGTACAACAGGAACACATCAAAATGGCCCCTTATAGTCATGTGTGAACACACCACACCACACAGTGTGAACAATGTGAAATTCTTTCTCTGCATTTAATGTGGTGCCAATCATAGCAGTCAAACGGGCTCATAAGTCAAAATTAGATAGTATATAAAATGGTTATTTGAAAAAATAGACCAAACAACAAGGCATATCAGTTCATCAGTTCATATTACACACAGACTATAAATGATGTGATTTCACAGCCTTAACGGGCAACCTAGAATATCCTACCCATAATGTACAGAGTTTGGCTGCAACATCTATAAAATCAGACACTTTCAGCTAGTTAGTGAAAGGGAAACTAGACCAAACACTGAAAGCTAACATGGCATCTTTGTTAAACACACTGTGGTTATAGTGCATCACTCATCTCCGTATTCACAATGATATGGATCCAACTCGTTTCCATCTTTCTTCATTTTGGGTGGCTGTTGCTTTTGGCTTACTATCCTTAATTTCCTGCAGCTCCCAGACAGGGAGGTTTTTTGCTTACTGTGAGAATTTACTGAACTGGGTTCAAAGGCGCTCCCCTTTCCATGTGGAGGAGAATGCCAAAAGCTTGACTTTTCATTAGAAGTCATTATGAATCTATCACCAGAATTAGAATCAGAATCTCTCCTGATTGCATTGATCCTGGAGAAAATGACTTATGTTACGACGGCACAGACACACAAGACACACAGAGACAAGGACAATGTAAAAGTTTAAGTAAAAGTCAAATAAAAAACCTCTGCAGAAACTCTCTATACATAATACACTAAGGTATATACACCAAACGCTTGGTGTAAACACTACAGATAAAAAACTGTTATACAATGTAATTTAGGAACATAAAACTAATCCACTGCCCTCTCACTGAGGAGGAAGTTAACCTAACGTTGACCAGTACTGACCAAAGAAAATGTTGAATGTTTGACCAGTTTGAATGTTTGTAAATGAATGTTAGAAAACCTGTACCATGGTTTTGCCAGTATGGATATGGTCGAATCTTCTTTCTTGAGGGGAGAAGATAGTGAGCAACTTTTTTAAGGGTGGAGAAAAGTACTGAGCAGCTGTCTCCAGTATGTAGAATATGCTCCATGGCCTAATCACCAGGATTTGACATCTAAAATAGACTGTGTCAAACACCGCAGTAATCATACCCATTATTTGTCTCTCTCCTCTTTCCCCTGTCCTTTGCTCTCTCATTCTCTGTCTCTCTAAAACATACACACGCGCACATGCACACACACCTCCCAAAAAAGGCATCTGAAGCTCAAGCCCCATCACCTGTTCCATCAAGGGGGTGAAAGTTGATGCAAACAATGGTGAGGTAACCCGATATGGAAGCACTAAGCACCCACCACTCAATCAACTGCTCTGTCATTAAGACCAGGAATGCCACACAAGCAGCTGGAATCACATTTGCTACCTATAAGAAACAAATGGGGTAACAGCACCCCTTATTACAGGCCAGGGCAACTGTCGTATGTACAAAACCTCGATCCAAACATGAACCAGATACTTTTCATGAGCCAGATCTTTTCAGTCTACTCTCAAAACACTGTAAAGATAAAAAAGTCAGTATGGTGGAACTACTTCAAGATCTGTATAACCAGTGTGCTTTCCCAAATCAAACTCACATATAATGTTATAAAACAAGAGTTTAAAGAATCATGTACCCATTAGCCAACCACAGAGACCTAGTATAGTGGGTGGTCCTCAAACTTTTTGATACAACTCACACAGAAGCTCAGTGAAGGTCATTCTGGCAAGCCTACCAGGCTTAGGTTCTTAGATTTATTTTAAGGTCTTTCGAAATATCATGAGGAATTGTACTTACTGGCTGTGGGAGAGTGTGAAGCACTAAATCAAACTTTTATCTTACAAATGGCACTAGAACCTCATTATGGTCTGCACTGAGGAACTCTAAGTAGATTGGGTCGATTTGAAGGGAATCGTTCCAAAATGCAGGAAAGACCATACTGACCATTTTCTTTTTTCATAATATTCACAATATACTTCTCTTTATTCACAGCACTGCAAAGAAACACAAATCACCACTTCCCCAATTTCACTGATTACAATAAGCTGATAAGTTCTCCTTGAAGATAAAAATAACTGACTGCTTTCCGTTTATCAGTATATAGAGAGAGAATTTGTGGTCCTTTGATGAAGCTGTCTTTGTGTTATAATCTCAGTTCATTTTTAGAAAGCTATTCTGGCTTGGAGTACACAAGTCTAGCTGTCTTTTCTCTTTTATCTAAAATAGAGTGGGCCTTACGCCGTGGATTCCCCTCATGAAAGCAGCAGAATCTGGCAGATGCAGTGCTAAGAGAAAGCTGAGCTGTAATCCTTATAGGGATTCAGTTTGAATCAGCCAGGATCAGAATGATCAGATTTTTTGCTCAAACCACACACTCAGGCCATGACCTGTAGGTGATAATATTACAAAGGTAGGAGCAGGTAAGAGCAGGTAAGTGCATATTTATACATTGGTAATTGCACTAAACTTCCAATAGCACTATGACTTTCGATGTAGCACTTGCAAAAGTGATTCGACACAAGCTGATGAAAATCACCCAAAGAGTTGGCCATTGGCTGTAAAGAAATCAAGATCAATGAAATTTCTTTATCAATGCATGTCTAATTCCCTCACAGTAGGGAGATCTCCCACGAGCTTGAAAGTGTCTCCGTCATAATTGCAAGTTTATCTGTTGATATATCCGATTATGACTTTTCAGTATGACTTTTTAATTGTTTGCTGTTGCAAATGTTTAGTTTTAACTGATTTCAGTGTTGCCTTCATGATGACTCCAATTTTATGAGCACACACCTACATGTTTTCGGGTTATTTATTTTTTCACATGCGATTTGAACGTTTTTTACATGCACCTCCAAGTAATGATCTAGAGGTATAGACAGGACACTGTACACACAGGCAAATATGTTCATTTTATAAAGAAAAGTCACGTGCTATTTTCGTTCGTACATCTTCATTTATCTAAGTACGTTTGCAAGCATACAGTGCTATATGAATGAGATGAATGGGGACTATCACATCCCAAAGACTTCCACTCAGTCTGGCCCTGACTCTGCTGCAGTCTTTACTGAGGACAAAACTTCAAGCCAAAACCTCCAGTCTGTTGAAGGCTGTAGCTCACGGTTAAACATAAACCCATTGTTAAAAGCAGCCTTCAACACTTGTCTCTAGGATGACACTCATCTTGGCTAGAACTAGATATGACAGCAGATGCACTGCCTGAGTAAGGACTTGAGCCTGCGAGTGGATGTTAAAATCTGAGTGGAATCATTTAGAACAGGCTGCTGAAAACCTTCACACGCCCCTTCAGCAGTGAGTTGGAGCTTTTCTTCATTTGGTGTCCAGATCTCTACAGTCCTGAAGCTCCACAGGGTTCCTCTACTCAGGACAGCCCCCGTGTCAAACCCATGTGCCCCGTCCAGTCAAAGGCTTGGACAGCTGCGCGTTACGCACCAAATAAAGTTGAACTGAGCTGTGCTGGCAGTCAAATAAATGCTTTATGGGTGTCACTTGAATGATTTGAATGGTGTAACCATTTCAATCGCTATTTCGCTTTTTTTTTAAATCACAATGTAAAAAATCTTTTAAAAAAATGCACTTACCAATTCTGTCCGTAAAAGCGCACCGGTGACGCAGTGCCGTTCTCTTCAGCAAGGCACTGAAGTCTTCTCTGGTTGCTTCTACTGTTTCAAATGTGACCCCACTCTTCAAATGAGACCATAACTATTCTCAGCAAGCGAGGAAGAAAAATCCAGTTTGGAAACCGACAATCCCGTTTCAGCTCAAACAAAGCAAAGCGCGAGAAATAATTTTACATTATTACGTTCACTTCAAACAGCAGCTGCTGAAAGAGCACACCGATGTATGGTGAGGGGGGCAGAAGGCTCGCTGAAGTTAAAGACGCCCACCCCGGGAGATGCGCGCGAGGCTCTGAGCAGCAGCGCTACTGAAGGGCGCGAGCTCAGGTTTCGTTTCTGAAGTCCCTCAGTCGACAAGTGCCTCTCCCTCCCCTTCTCCCCTTAAAGCAACAGGCGCCCTCACTGCAGAGCTTTAAACACTACTGATGGCCTCTTTTGATTACTTGTCCCTTTCGACTGGACAGAGGACGTGATTTGTTAATAAGATCTGAGTCTAGGAATTTCCTTCCTTTCAATTCCTAGGTTTAAAAGAATGCATTTAAGACAAACTAATGCATAACACAAGCAATACGGACGTGCTGTATCCTGCGAGTATATATATTTTTTTATTGGTCATATTTCTAACACTCATTATACTCAAATAATTTAATCAAAAGTTAAGGAAGGCCAGGAGGAGAGAGAAAGAGAAATCTGAAACCCATTACTCTTCAGTGAACACCAAAAAAAGCTGTGGGATTCTATGAAATCTGTGATGAGCTAAAAAGTCTTAAAGTGTTTTAAATGAAGATATGAACTACAGACTTTAATGCAAGGTTTGAAACAGCTGATTTCTAGCAGGAGCAGAAAGTGGCCTTCGATATATATCACCTGCATCTGACTGTCCAAAAATCATCATCAGCTGTTCCCACGCACCTTCCTTATGTAGGCCTTTGGCCCAGACAGCGTTCCTGTTGAAATCGTAGTGAGGTGATGGCAGAAGTGCCCCTAACTGTTCCTTCAACCTGTTTTGATTCCTGTTCCTAAACAAGCATCCTGTAGGGAAAATAATGACTATGGACCAGTTGACTTAAATTATTTAAAATGATCAATCTATTGGAAGCAGAAATAAACTGTTCACTAGACCATTTGAGGTGCAAGAGAGGTACAGACGATGCCACCACGGCCATAGTACATTTAATACACCTAAATCTACTGATTTGACCTCTTACGCAGCTCGCTCTTAGTTCAGAAGCTGGACGGGCCGAAAGTCAACCCTCTAATCATTAAACGGTGCCACTTGTTCTCGACCGGCTATAAACATTAGGTCTGCATTAACGGTAATGGTTAATGGACACAATGCTGTTTCGCCTAGGGCACATGGTGACATCAATGATACTCATATTTGGTTAATGAGCTCATTTGCTTAACATCAGTGGCTGAACCCTGCACAATGCATCTCAATGACAAGGCAAGAAAATGCATATGTTTGCATTTATTATTATAAATGACACACCTGAATGTCTTATTTTCATCCATATTGATCGAACAGCTGTTAACCCACCCCTCCACTCTGACTGGCCTCTTCCTCAAAGAATTTAACGTAAGATAAGTCCACAGCATTGCAGTCTAACCAAAGGTCACAGTAAGGATGCATAGAGAGTGCTTGTGAGACAAATGAGCACGGCTGCCAGGTCTCACACACAGAGCGTGAAACTCACGCTACATTTCCCTTTCCGTAACTCCACCCCACCACCGCCGAAACAAAAGTAAGCAAATCTTAAAATTGTATTTCAGGCAAATTGTGACATCTTTGTTCATTTTTTTGACTAAAATTCCTTAAACACAATTTTAGCAAAGCAAACAAATATAAACAAAGCAAAGAAAGAAAATATGTCAGACAGAAAAGCAAAGGCAGAGAAGCACAAAAGGAAATGTGCATACCTCATTAAAATAAAATACACCTGTAAACTTAATAATGACACTTAATTAATGGTAAGAGAACAGAACAAGCACAAATGCACAATAAAAAAAGCTTTACCCACCAACTGACCAGGCAATCAATGACCATCCCACTCCAAATGTCTTCAGATCGAAGCAGCACTGAAATGGCCACTGTTTCTTGAAATAAGAGATGCTTCTTCTATCACAGCACTTGCTCTTAGGTTTCAACAACAGTCTAAAATTGCAAGCATAGTATTATACATGAACAAAGTACCATTTACCTCCTTTTTGTGGAATCCACAGAGCATGGCAAAATAGGAACCACCAACAGTGGTATAAATACAAAAAAGCCAAACACTAACTATGAACAGATACAAAGATAGAAGACATTTTACACTGATTTTCTTACAAATACCAAGTGACTAACACCAGCAAGCCTAGTTAAAAGAGTCTACCCTGATCTGGGACATACAGAATACAGACAAAAATGTTGGGATGTCTGACCATTACACCAACAGGGACGTTGGTGAAACTGCTTTCAAAGTCATAGACTTTAGTATGGAGTGGGGGGGGGGGGGGGGGGGGGGGGGGGGGGGGGGGGGGGGGGGGGGGGG
>JBBJLS010000006.1:15053394-15068209 GCA_037577275.1 Bryconaethiops microstoma
GACTTTGGGGGGGGGTTCCCCCCCCCCCCCCCCCGGCCCCCTTCCCTCTTCTTGGAAGGCTTTCCACAAGATTTTGGAGTGTTTCTGTGGGAATCTGCGTCCATTCGTTCTGTAGAGCATTTATGAGGTCAGACACTGATGTTGGACGAGAAGGTTCATCCCCAAGGTGTTGGATGGGGTTCAGGTCAGGGCTCTGTGTGTTCCAGTCAAGTTCTTCCACACCAAACACATCCAACTATGTCTTTATGGAGCTTGCTTTGTGCACTGGGACGCAGTCAGGCTGAAACAGAAAAGGTCCTTCCCCAAACTGTGTCCACAAACTTGTAAGCACAGTGTTGTCTAAAATGTCTTGGTCTGCTGAAGCATAACAACTGCCCTTCACTGGAAGTGAGATGATACCTGAATGCAATAATTAAGTGTCCCAATACTTTTGTCTATGTAGTGTACATTGTAGGGGCAATCCTGTATTTTGCAGTACACAACAAGCAATTGCATGGTCCACTGTACATGTAGAGGTCATTCATGTTTGTTTGCTATTTTTTGTTTTGTTTTTTTTCCTCTTAGTTTTTCATTGCCTGTATCTCTCAAATATGTTTCTGACTATCTCACTTTACAGAACTTGAGTATGTTTTCAGACATAAAAATGTTTTGGAAGGTCTCCAGTAACTCTTTCCCATTGACTCATTCTCCATCTCAAACCACTAGATAATCTGTTCTGTTAATTGCTTTCAGCTGAATTCCTGAACTGAAATTCAGATTGCAATTTTGGGGAAAAAAAAGGTCAAAGATAAAATCGACTTGAAAAGAATGTGATGTGCACCTATCTGTAGGTTTACCACGGTGATCTTACAGCCTCCACAGAGCTTGTTTAGCCTGTTTTTGTCTAGGTGCGAAAGATGGCCTTGTCATCTCCCTCTAGGGCAAGTCCTGCAGCTGCCGGCAGACATCCACACTGCAGCCAACAGACACAGCAAGTGTCCAGTGGACTTTGGACCCGGAGCCCGTTGCACAGCCAGTCGCCGAATCAGAATCAGAACCAGAATCGCATTTACTGGCCGAGTATGTGAGCGACACATACAAGGAATGTGATTCCGGTCGATGGTGTCTCTCAAGCACAATAGTATAAAACAACAAGAATACGTAAAAATACGTGTGTACATGTGCCTACACCTCACTCACATGTCTCTTACAGAGCATGCTGCTGCTCTAATAGGCCAATAGACACGATTCTGATTCTGATTCTGATTCTGATGAAGTTACGTCAGTTGACGCTGTCAGCCGCTCTAGGTGTTAAGCGTGTTTTATTTTTATTCATAGTTTTTTTTTTTTTATTGTAGTTCAAAATTCGAAGATTATTATGATCTTGTAACACTAAAATACAATGTTTTTAATTTTTTGTGAGTTCTAAATGTTCAAAATGTTTTCTTTGTATAACATTTCACAAGCAACACACTAGCCTAGATAGCCGTCATACGTAGCATAAAAGTAAAAAACAATATGAAGTGTTATCGTCATTTTAGATGTCAAAAAAGGATTTGCAGCTCCCAGTGTTTTCTCTTTTGTGGAAACCGGGTCCAAATGGCTCTTTGAGTGTTAAAGGTTGCCGACCCCCGCTCTAGGGTGACGTCAGTCACTCCCAGGCATGTCTTACATTACACAACTGGACATTTAAGATTCTTTTCGATCGAGATTTCTGGCTTCACTATCTCGAGCGTCTCATTTTTGTGGTGCAGTAATTAAAGAGTATTAGTCTAAAATGAATGGTGTACAGTGTGGCCTGGGAGTTATGGTGTTGCTTGTAGGTAGAGCACGAGGACGCGCTTGTAGGAGACAGTATCAATGGCTTAATTAAAATGGTGGGAAAAGGAACAAAGGAAGCGTTGGGAAAGGCAAAGCTCTGACTTGTGATGGGAAAGCTTCAGTACAGAGTTCAGACTGCTAAAACCTTTTACAAGATCCTGTAGGCAGGACAGACAACCTCCTCCTGTCAGTCAGTGTGAAGCCAATGCCAACAATCCAGAGGGTAGCAGTCCTCTACTATGTAAAGGGTCCTCCAAGTGAGGGAAAGGTGTAATAGGCATAACAAGCAGGAATACTCATGGCTGAGAAGAAAGTACAAGACAGACACACAACAACACAGAGAAACATGACAATGAACAGACAGTGAGTTCCATGTCAAGGACACTTAAACAGGGAGAGGCAGACAAGAGGTAGGTGAAACCAAATGGGATTACGGGAGAAACCAACAGGGGAAGTAAGGACAGGTGTAGTCCAAGCTCGGTTGTCATGCGACTGGGACGGGGCATGTAAGATGAGACAGTGACGCCGTGCTTCCATATTAACCATCCGTTCATTTTCAAGAAATGTGACAAACTCTAGGAAGGTGGTGGTGTGTTTGATGGATTATTTTCTCTAAAGAACAAATGTTAATGAAAACAAGAAGAAGCCTTCAGTATATTGTATGTAACATGTGAAATAGTTTTAGGATTATACAGGTAAAGGTTAACATTGTGCTATATCATAACAGCACATAATGAAAATAATGCATCATAGAAAGGTTATACAGACAACAAATGTTTGGGGTACATTACCAGATGAATAGATTTGTGAAAAGGGATTTTAAACTTTGCGGGTTGATTATTTTACCATGCTATTAGGTATTGTTTTTTGTTCATGATCTAATGATGACGATTATTGCTGCTACACTGTCAGTTAGTCAGCGCTATTATTAGAGATATTAAATTTCATCCTGCAATTTAGGTGATGCGCTCAAGCTCATTTCAGACCTTGTTGTTGCGTAGGGTTGGGTTTGCGCAAAATTATGTCAGGCTCATGTGGGTTTTAGTGGTATTCAATTCCAGATAGTAAATACTGTAAATACTTTAACTAATGATCTGAAATAGTTTCTTATACAGTCTAAATATTATAAAAGCTAAACTGCTAAACTAAGGGTGAACTTAAATCCTTAAGTCAAATTCTGCTAATTCTTGTTTGTGACACATTGTCCTCACTGGAAATTATTTGAATGTCATCCAAGCATAATTAATGGATGAAAGATACTCAAACTAGGTGCTTTGCATTACCGATGCAAATCTTTGCGATCAATGATTTCCGCTGATTTGGATTCCAGACAAAAACTGGGCAGATGTCAGTTTCAGAAGTACTCATATGGCCAAAGGTTTGTGAACATCTCATCATGAAAGTGAAAATTTTGTCATACATGAACACATCACAGCATGAACAGTATGAAATTCTTATTCTCCATTTAACCAATTCTCCATGGGAAGCAGCGGTCAGCCAGGAACTCAGCGCCTGGGGAGCAGTGTGTGGGGATGGTACCTTGGTCAGGGTACCTCAGAGATGCTTAGCAGTCTTGGGAATCGAACCCACGACCGGTGTTGGGCAACTTACTCTAAAAATGTAATTAAACTACTGATTACTGATTGATCCCTTTAAAAATAATCAAATTACTAATGTGATTACTTTATTTCAAAAGTAATTAGTTACATTACTAGTTACTTCCCCACCCTCTAAGGAAACTCTTAAGTCAGCTCAAACACACTTAGTAAGTGTTACAAACGTACGTCAACTTACAATAATGTTCTTGCCTTTAACACAGATGAATTTAAAGTAATGGCTATATTTCCAGCTACTGAATGCGTACTTCTCACTCGCCATGCTCATTTTATTTTTGTTTGAGCTGGTGTCGCATGCATGTAGGTCTCCCGTAGATGACGTCACGCGTTGGACTGTCAGACAGACATCTGCCTGCCGCTGACGGGTTACTTTGAATTATTATTTCTGTTTTTACAATATAGATGTTAAAGATATCAATTTTAAAAATATTACTACATTACTAAAAAAGAATCAAATTACAGTAACGCGTTACTAAGTAACACATTACTGCCTGACACTGAACCAATCACAGTGTTTCTGACAGGGTGACCAATCATAAGCTCCAGGTAAGTTACTGGGTGTTTTGTAATCCAACAAAAATGTAATCTTTAACCACTGAAGGTGTTGGCGAATTGGTGCATTAATAGGTGGGACTAAGCTGCTATAGCCAGAATAAGGAGATATATTTAACTGTGTTGCCTTTGTGACATCACAAAAACTGTGGTTTGAAAATTGTAACGTTCCTGGTCAGCGGCCGCTAGAGGCCACCCTGCCCTGAAAGTCTTTAGTTGTGACGTGTACACCGGGTGTGGGTTTAGTGTTTTAGGTTACAGCTGTCCAGGGTTTCGGCCTAAGTGATTGTGCTTCCTTATTGGTTCAAGTGTGACTCTTGTTTTGTATTTAAGTGTCCCCTGTGTCCTAACCCAGGCTCGGTCCACTATCACATATCTATCACAGTTACCTAGAGTTTATGTTGGTTAGGCAGGGTTTTTAATTACAGTGAAAGTGATGATATGGGGTCTTTAATTTCTTGAAAGGCATCTCAATTGGAATATGCAGCAGCAAAATTGCATTACTGATATTTTGTCAACATCATGCAGCTCTACACACTGTTCAACTTTGCCAAAGCATCCTATATGAGATTCACAAGCCTTTGGTTGAACTGGATTGAGAGAATAGAACAGAATGACTTGTTTAGTTGTCAGGTCATTTGTCTTAAATATGCTCAGTGATTTTTGCTTACAAACTCATGTTTATCTAAATCTACATGACAACCTGCCATCTATTCATAAGACAGTACTGAACATGAGAAAGAACCACGTGTTATTTCACCTCATAGCAACCCTACCAAAAAGCATATGCATATATACACACTTGGAACTCCTGTGTCAATAAAATTTAGAAGCAGCCCATGCTTAAACAGGAATCAGTAACAGGATGTTCGCTAAGGGTTTTGACAATAGAGAAGCAGATCAGTGCTATTATTTCACAGCTTGAAAAAGGGTAATGCCCGCCGTACTATTGTTAAAGGCTGAGATGAGAGAGAGCCATCAAGTAGCCTACACGCCCGAGTGGAAAATTGCAAGCGAGAGAAATCCTGTTATCTGTAGCTCCATGATAGAAAGGAACAGTGATGACATTTTTTGTTTTTTTGTCTGCAGTGATATTTTGCAGCTATAATTGTTTTACAGTGCACTGGCCATTATATCACACACCTCAAATATATACCTCATTTATACAAGGTTTTCTTCCAACAGCAATGATACACATAAAATGATCAAAAGGCTGACAAAATCGGTGGAAATATCTTTCTGACCAATACTGTGATTGAGACTTAAATTAATGAGACATATTGTAGGCTTAATTTACAATAATACTGAGACTTAAATTTTAATTATTTTTTTCTAAGTAAAGACCCAGGCCTGTTATTTTGGCACAGAACAAGTACTTTTTCTTATGTGAAGCTGAACACAGTGGGTTAGAGTGCCAGTTAGTAGTGACTGAATTGTCCTGCACATTGGTAGATCAGTGTTTGCTTTTCATTGGTCTAACTAATCTACAGGCAGCTGCATGTGATGTATAACTAATAAACACTTTACACTTATGACAGTTTTGATAAATAACTATTTTATACATTAGAAATATTTCATGCAATAAATGGAATTATAAGTAATTGCAGCTCTTGCTATTCAAAAATTGAATTTTTTAAAATTATACTTTTAATATTAAATATGTAGAGCCCTACTCTACATGTTGGAAGAAGTTCAGGATCATTTAAAAGAAAAGTGATGAAGCAGAATGTGGTAAAAGAGTGATGTCTAGTATTTTTTAAGTACCGGGGAGCATCTTGAAGTCTCATCTGTGCAACCAGTCCGGACTGACTCATGATTAGTATTCTGTATTGGCGGAAGGTGGAACAAGGAAGCAGGCCAGAGGGTGTCCCCCTGTAGAGAATCAGAGCTCAACAGATGTTTCCTTTTTCATTGTTTGCATCTAAACAGCCATAAGCAGAGGAGGCATCCACTACTTCAGACCTGGGCATTTTAAGGCCCACGGGCCATATATGGCCCTTTTGGTATCCCTGTCCGGCCTGGGGTACGTCAGTCATAAACACGAATGAATAATGTTGTCAAAAAAATTGATTCTCAGATACTAATCAATACTAAAATTTTGTATCAAATTCGATATCAATTAGCACTGATATCGATACTTAAATGCTGGTTTTGCATCTGCCGGTTCACGGAAATCGCCGGCAGACTACAACAATTTTCAACAGGCATTGCAATGGGCAGCCCCTCCCCCGGCTACCTGGAGGACCCAATGTTTACATGACAGCCCGTTCGGGATTTAAAGGTGCATGCTCCTTTTTTTTCCTCAGTACCGAGCCAGGGGGAGCTTTGGGGGAGTTTTGGGGCTTTGGAGGCCTGAGGCTCTCCGCCTGGCTCTCTACTGAGGAAAATAAAGTGGCACGCACCTTTAAAAACGGCTGTCACAGAGCATTTTGCCCCGTAGCTCGGCCAGGGAACAACCTAGCGTTGCGAAATTTTACATGGACCCTCAGCTCCCCAAGACTTATTGAATGAGGCTGGTCGCAAAAGCTCTCCTCTGCAGAGAACTGGCGCGACGGCCCCTGAGCACACTTTAATTTATTTATTAAAAAGTTACTGTGTTTTTTCTCCCCCTGTAGTATCGAAAAAAGTATTGAGTATCGAGCACCATCCTTAGTATCAGTATCCAGTTTGAAATTTCAGTGTCGTGACAAGCGTAGTAGCAGCTTATCAAAATATATAATTTACTGCTTTTTACAATGGGAGAAAATTAATATTGAGCAGAATTAAGTTCAAGTTATCGTTGGTTCGGCCCTCCAACACAGTTCAGATTTTTCATGTGGCCCCCTGTAGAAATTAATTGCCCAGCCCTGCACTATTTCATGTCCAGTCTGTGCCAGTAAAAACAAATGCATTTACTAAAATGCATTTAGTGTAAGTTGTCATATATTCAAGGACATCCCAATTTTGCCTTTTTTTGGACCCCAGTTCAATATAAGTGCTGTAATGAGTTACGCCCATGGTTACATGGTCAAAACACAGGTACGCATGATATAAGCTTTGAAAGCCAAGGACATGCCCTGTTCACATTTTGAAATGGCCAATTTTGTCCCCACCGGTTTTTGTAGTCCATTTGAAATATTTTATAGAATAATATACTACGGAAGACTTTTCAGACATTCTAAAATCATCACTAAAAACATGCAGTGAAGTGTCTTTGGACATCCAAATTTTTCCAGTTTAGCTCACTGAACACTGGATGTACTATTACTAGGAGTGTCAAGCGATTAAAAAAAATAATCAAATTATTTGCAAGCTCTCTGATTAATGAATCTAAATTAATTACATACATTATTAGCGGTAAAAGTGTTTACAGCATTTTTTTTGCCCTGTTCATGTTCAATAATATTCACAATAATCAAAAATATTACCTAATATGCTGAGGGAAAAAAAAAAAAGAACTAAGACACGTCTCCCCCTAATATAATGGCTGAGGCGCCCATGCATACAAGACATTTCAAGCCACAATTATAACCTACAGGTAACAATAGAATAACACACCTTCACACTATTTATCCAATACTGTATGTGACAAACTCAGCAACAGACACCATTTTGTCATGGTGTTAGTGGGTCACAGGTAGACTTGCTCATTTTGGCTCTGAGTGCCTGGTCGAATGTGGCTTGCTACTGGTGATAGATCAGGCCTGTGCTTTCTCGGACTGACGGCTTAGCCCCTAAATGACTTTAGACTTAATGTACTTCGATGAAACAAACATTCTTTGTTGTATGAATTGCAGATAACGATACTCCTATACACCTTTCCGTTTTTAAACATAAACTTTTCATTCACTGTGCCAAGGAGAGCGTTCTTGTCTCCTCCTTCATTTTACACAGCACCCGTTGCCAGAACCGGATCGGGGCAAAGAGTCACCATGGCATGTGATTAATGCGAGTTAATTATTTTAGCAGTTTACTCTTTTCTGTGAGTAATTGATCAAAATTAACATGTTAATTCGACACCCCTAATTATTACCAAATTAATCACTGTAAATAGTTCCATACTGTAGATATTAAACCTGCTTTTTTAACTTCTGAATCTGTCACACTGCCACAGGTGGTGGATAATGTCAGTGTGTGGCACCTCCGTGACAATGGAATAGGACTGAGTGGTAAAACTATATTTCAGTTACTGAACTTGGAACAGGATTTTTAAACGTTTTAGTATACAGTAAACCCTTAAAAATAAGGATAAATAAGGAGTGTAAAATTGCTCCCAAATATGCCCCCAAATATGCTCCCAAAACACTTTAATTTCATTTTAAACCGAGCTTAATACATTACCCTTAAAAAATGTAAAGGTAAACCCATATCCGTACTGTAGAGTGTACACTGAACTGCTGTCTACCGCAGTGCTAGAATGTAAAATACCCATGTTACCACTATATACACTGTACTGTAATTCATGCAAGAGCATTTTCTTTGCGCTGTCATTTTCTTTGGCCAATCAGCAGAAAGAAGAAATGAATAATGTTCTCGAATTGGCTGCTTTCAAATATTCAACCTTTGAGTACAGGGGTATTTCGCCATCTTTCTGTTCTCTTGACAGCACTAAAAAATGATATTTTTCTTAATAATTTAGCGCTAAGATACATTAAAAACTATATATTCCCACGAATAAAGCAAAAACAAAATGTGGAGGATATCTGCATTTTCTGCAAATTTTCGGGGTTTTCCGTGAACAATTCGGTGAATTACTGCAAATTATCAGGGGTTTACTGAATTGTATTATTGCCTTACTAATAAAGTTCACAGCAAACTATTAGTCACCCAAATGTAATAAAATGTTCTCAATATGGTAATTTTTAAAAGTGTTTTGATTTCCTTCATTGTTGTAGAAACTACAACTTTTTTACAGTGGAATTTGCATGCAATAAACAGATGCAGAAACATGAAGCATAAAAGGGCCCACAAATAAATACAAAGCATAAAAGGACCAACAACAGTCAAAACTAAAAAAACAACAGAAAGTTTTATAACTACTGGAAGTCATTTGAGTAATCAGTCAAACCATCCTGTCATTGTTCAATCATACTCAGCAAGTCATCACATAAGCTTTTGAACCATGACAGCATTTGACTTTTGACACCAAAAGTTTCTCTAGTTTAGTCTCCAGTTTCTCCAGATGATGATTTCACTCTTTAGAGACATCTCTAACATTAAATATACTTTCAACAATTTAAAGAATTATATAATAAAATAATTATCAGTAGAGGATTACTGTATCAGGGCCAGGCACTAAAGGTCTTTGAAAAACGTTAATCCCCTTGTTTCACTTAGCACTCTGAAAATTTTCAAAATCAGAAGGAGAAGTTTTATGAGTAGAGAACTGATCTCTGACACCTCAAAGATCCATAGAAACAGAATTTTGGGTAAACAAATATTGAAAGATTTGGTTACCAGTGTCACGGGGGAGACCTGAATGACTGTAAACTGCCCAGTTGTGGCGTGAGGTAAGAGCCCACTCGCGGATACACACGAGAGAGCGGGTTTACCCAAGCAGTTGCTATGAGAACGCTCCGTTACAGAGTAGGGATTCCTACCAAAGGAACCCGCGTTCTTACTCGTACACAGGGAGGTATAAAGGGGTTTTGAGGGGAGAGAAATGGAGTACTCACGGTACCGGGAGGTACCTTCCTACCTTTATACCTGGCGTGACGTCATTTCCGAACCTGATTGACGGCACGTAACCTGGTGCACGTGACAGCATTATCCATTAATAACACTTCATTCTGAATGCCCCCTATAGATATTAAGTAGATTCCCACCTAGTATTTAACTAATATTCAACTCAATATCTATTTTATCCAGCTAATCATTAAGTTGAAGCCTAAACCTAAATGTAACACTAGTGCTCGACGTACATTCACCAGATGGTTTTAATAGATTTTTAGGTAATTTATAGGGACTTCTGAGCATAAAAAATGACCAAAACTTTGTACTCACTCCGAAGCCTTTGACCATATTTACACTTGGTCATTCTATGTGATTAGTGACTGGATTGTACTGGATTAGTGACTGATGTTATTTTAGCCACATGTATTGAATAGTATTAAGATGGTAAAAAAAAAATGAGGCAAGGTGAAGGTTAACCAAACTAGTGCTTTATTTGAGCTAATTGATTCATTTGGAGTGGACTCTGGAATTCAAATTAAAATTGATGTCAGGAGATGAAACACTATGTTTCATTAAATTGCAGCAGTCTGAGTGGATGGACCAACAGGGATTGGGGCATCAAAGAGCTGGGAGGAGTTGTTCAATGTGTCTTGGAGAGCTGGATAAAGCAACCATGTCTAAACGGGGTGTGATTTGTTCACTTGAAATTATTGTGTTGTATTCTCAATAAAAGTTAGCATCTAAGTGTTCCAAGGCATTTGAGCCATATCATTAGCCTATTTGAATGATTCAGCATAATGAAACATTATGCTCATTTTGTCAGCATTTCATTTTGAAAGTACTTTTAGACCATTTCTTTTAAACCATTTCTGGTGGTCAGTTCATCATAAAATTAAAGCACATTTTTAAAAATAATGTAAAAAATGAGAAAAATGGACATACAAGGTTTTACCCCATCAGCAACAACATTCCAAGAAGAGTAGGGTACTTATTTTGGGCAGAATTACTTCTTAAAACTTTCATTCAAAGCTCAGTCTTGGCCAAAGTGGTATTCACAGTATGACAAAAAGAACTGAAAAAAGCTGCAACTGAGTCTGGCCTGTGTCAGTGTCATCAGTTATACTGTACATGTACTGTTTGTGTAGGTTGCTTCACCCACACCAATGAAAGAGAACGACTGTCCCCATCCCCCAGAAGAACTGGTCATTAACGAGGTGGGCGGGATTTCTGGAGCTGGGCAGAGTCTCTTTGTGGAGCTTCTTGGTCCACCTTCAGCTTCTTTGCATGGATTGGTTGTAGTGCTGTTTGAGAGCGGGGGTGCAAGTCATGCAGTCCCGCTGAAAGGGGATTTCGGAGAGGATGGATTCTTCTTACTAAAGAATGGGTCTGGAGCTGGTGAGTATGTGGGGTATTTTGAGTTTTTGAGCGGCTGTATTTCAATAACCATTATCGTGTTATAATTTGCCACTTTTATTATTTTGTTAGTTTTATAAAGTATTAAATAAGGAGCCGTAAGACAATGAGGTGTTCGGTAAAGAAACTAATATCAAGGTAGTGCTGGAATGACCAACTCACCTCAAAGTGGCTCATGACGACTTCCTCAAAAGACTGGCTGATAAAGTGAACTGAGGACACCAATTTGGATTTTATTGATACACTTTTTGGGAAAGTTTTTTTTTTTCTTTTATATCACTAACGTGATCTGCATTCAAGTCACCATGGATCTATGAAGGCAATCAGTCAAATGTAATGTAAAAATAATAGCAACTTAATGCTAGCTCTTTCTTGTCTGTTCTTACAGTAGAGCTCCTTCACAAGAGTTCTGATATAGTAAATATTATAGGAATCAAAAGAAAGAAATATTTGACTTTTTTACTCAGCATAGTTTGTTTATTAGGTCAAATATATTTTTGTTTGTAAGATTTTTTAAGTGACAAAAGGGTTTTATGATTAAACAGATGAAGACTAACATCTTGCTAAAGCCTATCACCAACACACAGTATGAGAACTGCAGTGTGGAGAGCTAATCCAGACAAAAATATCTGGGATGTTGTTTGAAAGCACTGTTTGAGAAATAGATTTGTAATTTGATTATAATAAGTCACAAAATTATTTGTCTGTAATTAGTCCATGTTGGTTTTGTCTCCTTTTAGAATGAAGTGTATTTTAATAACCTGCTGTATTTTAATAACCAGCATTTCACCATCATATGAGAGTTTCTAACAGCTTTGCAAAGCAACACTATGCAGAAAAAACGGAATTTCAGTTTCTTAAATGATTGAATACAGAGTTGTATCTTACATAAATCAAAGCAACCTTGTCTATACAGCATGCAACATCATTTTTAAGGCAGCAGTTCTTGAGTACTTCTCTAGTTATACATGCTTTTGCTTTCTGGACCATAACAACCCACCTCTGGTTGCATCCTCATAGAATTTACTCCCTAAATTCTGAGCTTGATTTTCATTTCTATAAAGAAGTAATTGCTTTGGGAAAAAATTGCTAGTAAGTGTTATACTCTTCACAACTTCCTCTTCACCAAAAAAGTTTTCTCCTCTCTCTCTCTCTCTCTCTCTCTCTCGCTCTCTCTGTCTCTCTCGGACTGTTTTTCTCTCTCTGTCTCTCTCTCTCTCTCTCTCTCTCTCTCTCTCTCTCTCTCTCTGTCTGTCTTGCTCTCTCTCTGTCTGTCTGTCTTTCTCTCTCACTCTCTCTCTCGCTCTCTGTCTTTCTCTCTCTCTCTCTCTCTCTCTCTCTCTCTCTCTCTATCTGTCTGTCTCTCTCTTTCTCTCTCTCACTATGTCTCTGCAGATCAGTGTTTGCCTGCCGTGTCCCATCTTGGGGCAGTTTTGTTGTGTTATGATGTCCTCGGAGAGGTCAGTGTGTGTGGCAGAAATTCTCAAATTCAAGACCTGCTTGTTTTCTCTGAGGATCCAGGACTGCATGACATTCTTCATGGCGTTTCACAGCAGCACATACACCCACTGTCCAGGTGCGTATCCGAATGTATGTTGATTTGGACTACAGTTTTCGTTTTTGTACCTATGTAACCCACTTATGTCTGTGTGCATAGTTTTGACTCTGTCTCTAGATGTGCAGTGAACGGATCTGCCATCTGGATCACCTCAGACTCCCCAACACCCCGTCTCCAAAACCACTGCCCAAGCTCTGCTTACTCAAACCACATAGACCTGTGCCTGCAACTGGAACAAAGAAATTTCGGTATGAAAATAATCTTTCGTAATGTGTTTAAAGGGGACATATTATGCAAAACTCACTTTTTGCACCCTTTCGTATTTCCATTTGGGTCTCTACTGCTCCTATAAACACTCCAAGCGCGAAAAAAAAAAAACATCTATCTGTTTTCTTTAAATCAACTGAAAGATTTTGGTGGAATCATGCTTTTATGAGCCAAGGGAAGGCAAGTCACTCATGAAGTGTTGTGTTCATCCTGCTCTGGGTCCGACTTGGGGTCGAACATATAGGGCTTGATAGCGCCTCTGTTTCACGTGTGTAAAACGCGCCACGTTATCATGGGATAGGTGGGGCATGACAGAGCACTTAAATGGTTAATTTTGAAAGGGACTGAAACTGTCAAGAATAGAGCTGGAGACATCTCTTTATGTGAGAGTGATTTTGTGCATAGAACTTCATGAACATGTTTATGTCACGGCCGGTGCATGGGGAAGTGAGGTGAGGCACAAGTGCAGATTCCATTTGATGGAATTTTATTACAAAAAAAACACAGACTCTACACTACAAAACAAAAAGGCATAAAATTATAGTTATTCTATATTTCAATATGAATCCACATAGCATTGTTGCACTGACCTTTTGATTAAGGACTCTCTCTCTCTCTCAGATTGTCGTGTGGAAGGATTTGCTGCATTGTTTGAACAGTTTTGTCACTGTGGGATATCCAGTCTTCACCTCAAAGGTGACATATACACATACACACAAACATACACAGTGTAAGTTAACTTGTTTTGCTCATTTGATCATGTGAATATCTTTCTCTGTGTAAATTAGGTGTGAATATAACATGCTTATCAGAGAGACTGTATGTGGAGGGTTCTGTACTTGCACTATCTGAACAGCAGAGGGAGCAGGTGGCAAAGACACTGCAGAATGAACATTTACCCACCTGCAAAACTGGCCCAGAGCGTCTTTATGATAAAGGTACAGAGCGTATTTAACAATTTAAAAAAATGAACAGATTAACAGTAATTTTTTTGCCATATTTTGGCTCCTATAAAAGCTCAAACAACACCACACACACAAATACTGTTGCAGCATCATCCTGAAAGTAAATACTAAGAACAGAAAGATAGTTAGATTTCACATGAGTGTATAAATGAGAACATGCGTGATCATTCTTTCCTATCAGAGTCATCGCTGGAGCTGCAGGTGGGCCTTGTGTTGGCAGTGGTGATTCTGTTTGCACTCGGAGGAGCCATTTCATACTATTTGTACAAGAAAAGGTAGGAATAAATAATAATATTTCAACGTTTGTTTATAAGCTCCACAGACAATAATACACAGACTGTATTACAGCAGTCTCTTGAAAGATCTTGTCCATTTTAGCCCACCCTTCCACAATCTGTCCATGTAGAGCACAATGACACTCCCACATTCCAGAATGTCAGCTGTAGGGTGTCTGAGTGAGCTGTTTAACAGACATGATGCAACGCTGGGACACTTCGACTGACCAGCAGACCCCAATCCCAGTTCTCAATGTGAAACAGCAGAAGTGCTGAAATAGACATGACCTGTGGCTGAAATCCGCCTCCAGTCAGTGGAAGAGTGGCCTAGAATGGACAGGAAGAATCTCAAGAGACTGGTGTAATGCTTACCTGGCAGGATTTTGGCAAGTGGACGTATAACCAAGTACTGGAAATGAAAGGATGCGTGCTGCTAATTTCTTCTCTAGTAAGCTTATACAGTACTGTGCAAAAGTCTTAGGCACCTGAGAAAAATATGCTTAAAAGCTGTTTACTAATGGGCAGTGGTGTTAAGTTAGTGTTAAAACACTAACATTACAACAAATACAAACAACATTAACATGGAAGCCAAGTTTTACTTGCAGCTCCATCAAACAATGCAATTGCTTCCAACCATTGTTGGTTTGGCTCTATTTACTTCATTACATTAGATTAGGTGTGTTGCTTATGGAATTTTATTAATTCACCCAATGACTG
>JBBJLS010000006.1:15068309-15079254 GCA_037577275.1 Bryconaethiops microstoma
AATAATCAAATTACTAATGTGATTACTTTATTTCAAAAGTAATTAGTTACATTACTAGTTAGATTACTAGTTACTTCAACACCCTCTAAAGAAACTCTTAAGTCAACTTTATTACTCTATATTACAATCCTACGACAACTCACAATAATGTTCTTGCCTTTAACCGAGATGAATTTAAAGTAATGGGTATATTTCCAGCTACTGAACGCGTACTTCTCACTCTCCATGCTCACTTTGTTTTTGTTTGAGCTGGTGTCGCATGCATGTAGGTCTCCCGTAGATTACGTCACGCGTGCGACTGTCAGATAGACATCTGCCTGCCGCTGACAGGTTACTGTGAATTATTATTTCTGTTTTTATATAGATATAGATGTGAAAGCACTTGATTTTATTGGTAACGCAGCAGTAACCTAAAGTTACTTGAAATTTACTTAAAATGGTCATCTAAACGTTAATCTACTTATCAAGGTAATCTATTTATAACTCGTTAAATTACTACGTAACTAAAAAACGGAATCAAATTACAGTTTACTTAGTAACGCGTTACTGCCCAGCACTGCCCACGACTTCCTGATCACAGGGCGAACACCCTAAACACTAGGCTACCAGCTGCCCCTATATCAACAGTCTGGACATCCCATTCCAAAACCATAGGCAATTTTACGAGGTTGCCCTTGCCTGCACTCTGTCATTCTTTATGTTTCAGTAAGATATTAATCAAGCACATGCATCCCTTTGTTCAGTGCACAGAACCGGACAGTTAGCATTCCTTTAGATCAGGTCATTTACAGGAAACGTGGCAAACACTAGGAAGTAGTTGTTAAGTGTGTGATGGATTTTTTCTCTAAAGAACAAAGGCCAATGGAAACAAAACGAGACCTGTTTAGACTGTTAAAATAACACTGTTATTATGCTATCTCAGCATTAAGATATGTTCAGGAGACAGCAGACAACTACATTTAAGAACATCCCACTTTTGGCTGGCTGGTTGGCCAAAATAAAATGTTGCCAGTTGCTTTCTCATAATTTATACATCAGAAATGTGAAGAGACTAAATAGGAATTCAGCTTCTTACGTGGTTCTGAGAGAAATGGATGATGTGTAATTCCTCAGAAGACATGGCAAGAGCTGTGTAGTTAGTAAAAAGATCAGCAATCATAACTTACTGTTGGATTAAAAAATGAGGTATTTGCACCAGAATGACATTAATAATATGTCTTTTATTAGCAAGAACACAGTGGTCACAATTTTTAACACATTTCTTTGTGAAGACCAAGCAATTGATTACTGTTACTTCAACCAATGCCTTAAAGGATTATAACAGAATCCCTGGCAGACCATGTAGAGATTAAATCAGACAGGCCCAGCACTCATATTAGTTTGAATTGTACTGTGAACACATAGCAGGTTACATTTTCACAGTGACAAGGAATTCTTGTGTCTTGTCAAATTTCAGATCTAAGTCATTAGTTTCTCCCGTTATGTAAAGTTCCCCCAGTAGATGCAAAACAGAGATGGTAATGGCAGTACGTTCTCTATACTGAGTGACTGTGAGAGTGATTTCACAGGATGTCGGTGAATAAAGCATTGTTATGAGAAACAGAAGTTTAAAGCCAGAGCTCTTTTCCCAGCCATTTCTCAATTTGTGGGATTTCCAGCATTTTTTTTGCACACTATGGTTTTATAGCATCTTTGTCCATCTGTTATCTGTTACATCAGACTGTGGTAACAGCCACTACAGCCATACACAAAGTCCCATTGTTTTTTTATTTTCCTTTATGCTTTTTTTATTCGCCTCATTCACAGAATTAATACCCATCTCATAAAAATACAACTGAGCCTTTTTTAAGAAAGCTGTGGCTTTTTTAAGTAACTTGTTTGACCTCAAAATGATGTCCATCTACCAGAATATTGGATTATTTTATGTGTATAAGTAAAATGTATGCAAGTGTGTATATATACCTTATGCACTGTATAATTTGCATGTATTTCCTGCATTGTAGAGAAGCATTGTGAGGACATTACGGAACAGTTTTTTTTCTATCTGGGGGCTGAGTCATTTTATCCTCCCAAGGGTAAATTTTGGACAGCACCACTTTAGAGTGCTGTTTCGGAGTAAAGAAGGTCCAAAGTTGTAAAAGCGATCGTAGTGATACTATTGTGCAAGACCTCTGGAAATGAACTACAGCAAGAACTGGATCAACCACAACATTAAAACCACTGACAGATTAAGTGAATAACAGTGATGATCTATTTACAGTGGCACTTGTCAAGGCTTGGGACACATTACACAGCAAGTGAATAGTCAGTCCTCAAAGTTAATATGTCAGAAGCAGCAAAAAAGGGGAAAGTGACTTTATCAAAGGACAAATAAGAATGGCAAGAACACTTGGCCAGAGCCTCTCCAAAGCAGCAGGTCTTGATGAGTTCCAGGTATGCAGTGGTCAGTACCTACCAAAAGTGGTCCAAGAAAGGACGACTGCAACATGAGCATCCTAGACTCATTGATTGGTTGGTCTAATCCCACATAGGAGCTACTGAAGTGCATATTGCTGAAAAAAAGTTCATGCTGGCTGTGACAAAAAGGTGTAAGAACATACACAGTGCATTGCATTTGTTGCATATGTGACTGCGTAGCTACAGATCAGTCAGAGTGCCCATGCTGACACCAACCACTGCCGAAAGGTCTACAATAGGCACATCAGCATCAGAATGGGTCCATAGAACAACCGGAGAAGGTGGTCTTGACTGATAAATTACGTTTTATTTCACATCATGGGGATGGCCGGGTGTATGTGCGTTGCTTACCTAGGAAAGAGATATCAATAGGATGCACTATGGCAAGCATTTAAACCAAGTGTGATGCTTTGGGCAATGTTCCTCTGAGAAACTTTGGGTCCTGGCATTCAGGTTGATGTTATTTTGACCAAATACACCCCTTCATGGCAGTGGACTTCTTTAGGCAGGGTAATGCAGCCTGGCACACTGCAAAAAAATGTTCAGAGATGATTAGTGGATCATGAAAGAGAGTGTGTTGACCTGGCCCTTTTAAATTCCCTAGATCTCAGTCAGATCAAGCATCTGTGGGATGTGTAGGACAAACTATTCCCAGCACAACTTGAGGCTTACAGGACTTAAAGGATCTGCCGCTAACATCTTAGTTCCACTGCACACCTTCAGAGGTCTTGTGGAATCCATGCCTTGATGTTTCAGAGCTGTTTTGGCAACGCAACTGGGATCTAGATAATATTAGGCAGGTGGTTTTAAGGTTATGACTGATTGTTGTATATTGAAAGTCAGATGGTTTTACAATATTGTCATCCTGAATAAAGAGGTCTAATGCTAATACATATTATGTGTTACAGTAAAATGTTTGTGCCTCCAGTATTTTTTTTTTGTTGTGTATTGTTCATGTTCAATAAATGTTTGTGAATAAATAGGGAGAAAAGATCATGTTCGAAGAGAACATACAGGTCAGAGTTCAGACTTTTGTCCTCTAGCTAGAGTGGAGTGATAGCGACATGCTAAATTTGTATATTTCCTTCTAGCAATATAACCTACATGAAGTCCTGAGTAGACATCAGTGACACACACACTCTCCTCTCCTGCCTAGCAACTGCTGCTTATTGTGGCCAGTCTGCCTTCATGAGCCCAGCATCTGTAGCACCTGTTCGCAAAGCGCAGAACACTGATATTCCATTACAGACCTTTATGTATGGCCCTGAACTGCAGCCACAGAGTTCCGCTAGGTTGCTTTAATGTGCCGCCCTGGGAAATTAAAAGCATCCAAGTGGATTTGCATTTAGGTACCACAAAAGGGCACCTGTCCAGACTCCAAACGACTACCCTTCATCTTAGACCAGGGGTTTCGAACTCCAGTCCTGGAGGGCAGTGGTCCTGCACTTTTTCGTGATTTCCGTGCTCAGAAACACCTGGTTCACCTCGCCAGTTAATTGTTGGGTTTGGTGAATGTGTTTGAGGAGGAGAACCATCAAACTGTGCTGGACCGGAGTTTGATACCCCTGTCTTAGACAGTGTCTTTTATACATCAATGAAAACCAGTAAATGTTAGAAATACTTGCCTAAACCTGATGGGCTCCAACTTTCAGGCTGGGTTCAAACATTATTTGCCAAATATGTGTCATGCTTGGGTTTGGTTCAAATTCACATCTGGGTTCTCACAGCCCAACTCCCGTTTTTAACAGATTTCACCTCCTGGTTTGGTTTTCTTCTTACTTTATTCTTCCTCCAAGTTTTCACTACCTAAAAGTTATTTTTTTTATTCTGGCATGCTAGAGTAATCACCTCGTGTTGTGAGAAAATGCCTGTGAGAAAATAGATGTGCTGGAAATTCAAAAGCAAATCAAATTAGGAGATGAAAGTTTAGTGCAGTATAAAGGAAGTATGTAATCCATTCGTTTGGCCATTCAATGTGCTGTCTTTATTCAGTTTACTAAATGAACAAACTTTATTTTGAGGAATATTGCAGAGATAAACATTGTAATTCAATGACTTGCAATGAGCAGCATTTTCAGCTCACCCTGAGTGTGTATTCAGTACCAGCATTTCTCAGATATTACTTTAACTAATGGAATCTGATAAGATTTATTATACATAAAAAGGCGAAATTGCTGATCTAAGGAGGAGCTTAATCCTTAAAGTTAAATCCTGCTGATACTTGTTAATGATGCATTGCCCTTACTGGAAACTGAATGTTTGCCTGTCACTCATTCATAAGTAATGCCTTACAGATATTTAAACATTAAACAAGCTGTTTTGTATTGCCACTGCAAATCTTTCTGGTTAATCATTTCTACTAATTTGGATGACAGAAATTAAGTATCAGCAAAAATGGGTCAGATCACAGTTTCAACAGTCAAAAAAACACCATATGACTACAATCAATATGGGGTTTCCCATTCCCAATATGGAGTTTCCATTCATCACTCTAGAGAACACTGCCCCAGAGTCCACTGCTCCAGTGTCCAGTGGCGCCATGGTTTACACCACTGCAACTGATGTTTACTCACAATGCATTTTAAATTTCTATGTCCAATTCTGTGGTAGGCACTGTTTGTGTTTCTAGACAAAATAAAGATAGTTGATGTAGTAAAGATAGTTGAGGAGAATGCTGCCCATGACACCAGAAGGCTTTGTGCAGCTGCTCTGATCTTCTAGATGTTTCAATATGACATGACCCTGTTCGTTCATAATAACCTGTGTCAGCACCCAGCAGGATGGTGAGCGGAACCTGAGAAGGTGCCACAATCTGGAGGTATTTATCAGAGTGTAATTAGAGCCATCAGACCGGAGTGATGATTCAATGCATCAGTTAATCAGACTTTATTCATATCCAAACACGAATGGATTTAAGATTGAATGTGTGATGGAAGCAGCTGGCAGTTAAACGTCATCTTTTGAGTAGTTTGAGAGAAATTTGGTTTTGATACCAACAAATGGGAGTCATCGGATAAACTCTGTTGTAATAGACCTCATTTTGTTGTATATGATAAGCTTATACTACACAATTTTGTTCCTTATTTTAACAAACTTTGTGGTTTTTCAACAAGACCATATGATAGTCATTAGCCATTGTAGTTTTTAGGGTTTGTGGAAAAGTTTGACACAGTCTGAAAACATTCACAAATCCCACAGGCACCATTTCAGATTTATTGCGTCCGTTTAGTTCCTGGGTGTGTTAGATCTGTTTAGTAATGAATTTCACAATCGCTATTCTGAAACAAATACAGTGTACACCATTTCTTCACAATAAATAAAACCGAATCTGACATTAGCAAAGTAAACCTGCCAATGTAGATTTTATTAGCCTGCCTCTGAAATAGAGTGTTCACCTATGAATACTATTAAAAAGATGTTGCCAAATTGCTTGTTTCTCTGCATTGTGTTTGTCCGTCAAGTTCCCAAAGCCTGGAAAAAATGAACAGACTGTCGACATTCCACTGTCAGGCAAAATGTGTAAACTTACTGTCTGGGACATAATCTTACCCTTATTACTGCCATATTACACCTTTAGGCTGATATACTAAATGGGAACACTTTACAATAAGACTACCCTTATAAATTTATAAATGGTTTATAATTAGGTTGTTAACTAGGTTGTAGACAGTTTATAAATCATTAAATCATTAAATCAATCTTGTCCCTTTGTTAACATGCTACCACCAGTAAAACACCAGATCTTGCAAAATTGTGAGCCTGCATCAATGTATGTCAACTATTATAACTTGTTTATAACTGCTTATTAATGTTTAATAAAATGTCTACAGCCTAATTAACAACCTGACTATAAAATGAGTTATTTATAAGGGCAGTCTCATTGTAAAGTGGCACCCCTCAGTCCAAAACTGTTTTAAAGAGTGAGGAACAGAAGTCTGGACTTGCAGATGGGTCCTGGCCATTTAGGATTTATAATATTATACTAAACTTATGCTATGCAGAACACATGCTGTCAGAAATTTCTGAACAATATTGACTTTTTAGCAGACAAAATTCCTCCAGTTTTCGTGCATACCTGGTTAAATACTTATCATATGTCACACCAGGAAGTTTGTGTTGGGCAAATATTAGCCAGCTCAGTGAGTCATTCATTTAAACAGTGTGAATTATCCGAGTATGAGTGGTTTAACACAAACTTTGGAGCCACAGGCAAGTTGATAAGTCCTGTGGTGTTTGAAAGCGACATGATCTGTATGGGAGAAACTGAGAAGTAACCAAATATGAGGCAGAAATGATCAGTGACATTCCTTTAGATAATTCTGCGGACAGAGCTGTAAGTCCAATAATATTAAAACTACATGTCTAATAATGTGTAGGTTCCCCTCATGCTGCCAAAACAGGTCTGACCCAGCAAGGCATGGACTCCAAAAGATATCTGAAGGTCTGCTGTGGTATCTGTTCCCAAGACATTAGCAGCAGGACCGTTAAGCCCTGGAAGTTGTGAGAGGGGCCTCCATGAATCGGACTAGTTTGTCCAGCACGTTCCACAGATGCTTGATCAGATTGAGAGCTGGGGAATTTAAAGGGGCCAAGTCAACACTGTGAACTCTCTGTCATGTTTCTCTAACCATTTCAAACATTTTACATTACATTTACGGCATTTATCAGACGCTTTTATCCAAAGCTACTTCCATTCCCTAACTACAGGGGGCAGTCTCCCTGGAGCAACCTGGAGTTAAGGGTCTTGCTCAGGACCCAAGTGGTGCTGAAGGTAGGAATTGAACCCATGACCTCTTGGTCCAGAGGCAAGTACCACCACCCCAAACAATTTTTGCAGTGTATCAGGGTTCATTATTCTGCTAAATCAGGTCACTGCCATTAGGGAATACTGTTGCTGTGTAGGGGTCTGCAACAAGGAAGGTGGTGCATGTCAAAGTAACATCTATATGAAAGCTAGTACCCAATGTTTCCCATCATTGCTTATAGCCGTGAAATTGGCCATATAGCTCTTGAAAAACCATTTGGAATAGGTAACATTTGGAATAGGTAACATTTGGAATAGGTAACATTTGGAATAGGTTCTTCAGACTTAAAAAAGGTTCCTCACATTCACACATCTAATTTACAGGAATGTCTCAATAAAAAGGTCATCTAGTAAATTGAAATGTGATTTGTTTTTTAGTCATTGACTTTACTTCCTTCTAGTCTTCCACAGAATAGGATAGCTGAATATTTATTTGGTTACCATCCCAGCGTGATAAAGTCTGAGCAATATGCAAAAAAGAGCAATGGGCACTATTTGCAAATAATAGTGTTTGTTGCTGTTTCTGTCCTGTTTACTAAAGGCTCTCCCCTATCCCAACTAGGAGTCTGGCCTTGTCTGACTTTAGTTCTTAAGCCCCTACTTGTAGCTCCTTGCCAACCATGCAGACCTAAATAGACTCTTGGTATAATGCAGTGTGGTGCACTCATAAAAGCGGAGCTGTCCCTGTGAGACTCACTCGCAGCAGCTGGGTCAGGTGGAGTTACTGCTAAAGAGCAGCCTTTGCGTCAAGGGGTCTGGTTGGAGGATTCCACGAATGGGTTTTTGCCGAATCGTAATCTATGGGATTCCCATGGGGAAGCCTTGAACTAAAATGCTATTTAAAATATTTGATGCACATTAAGTCCAGACTGCTGGCTGCTGGAAAACAAAGGGTGCAAGTTGTGTGAATTCTTCACTACTTGGATTTATCGTGTTTATGACTTTGTTTGGGTTATAATTCAGTTGAGCAGGAAACAACAGTGCCTGGCACAGTCACTGGAACAGACATGAGGTGACAAACTTCTGAGTATGAATTTGGTAAGCATATAAGAATAGACCCTTGGCAGAGGAAATTGAACAGTTAACCCCCAATGTCCTGTATCCTCACTCAGAAAACGTGATGACTTAAATATTAGCTTCTTTTTGGTTACTGTATAATGATAATAGTTACTGAATAGTAAGTATATCAATCAGTATCTGTTAAAATCTAGAGTTTAATGAATTATCTTTGGGCAAATTTGTTGGATATCTCATAAAACTTTCCAGTTTGCAAAGCTACTCCTGTCTGTATTACAAATGCAGTGCGTCACCTACAGTGGCCTGTGCTCGATAAGAAATGCCTAACGGCAAGGCCGCCGGTTCAAAGAATGCACACAGACATTTCATGGACTGTCACCAGTGCAAGCAGTGCAGAGATAATACTGCACAGATGTGAACAGGGATTTTTCACGTACAGGAGCTAACGCATCAAATTTGCCTTTTTCTTATGCTGACGAACTACCTTCCTCTCCAAAATCATCACGATACTCATTTAAGTAACGGCTGATCCCAATTAAATTCTGACACTGCTGATTGGTAAAAGCTGTGTACATGCCTTTAATTGGAAAAAGAAATACTTAAAGTCCCAGCAAAAAGTCCTTTGTAGGCATTTTTTGCCCATTAGTACTGCTGCAGTTACACAAGAAAGACAACTGAGAAAGTCAACAGTAACAGCAAGTGGTTTTGAGTATGTGTTCTTTCCACTGACAGCGGTGAATCTCAGGCACGACAAAGAGCGCTTGGCTCTGCTGGAGAGCGCATTATAGTTCCAGGTTGGGTATAGACAAGCGGAGTGTATGTTTGGAGCAGTAACGTATGTGCCCGTAGGCGACACAAGCAAAAATGGCAAACACAGCTGGCGTTCCCCAATGAGAAGTCCCAGGGAGAGATAGAAGCTCAAAGGGAAGTGTTATTGAGTGAACATGGCAGCTGCTCTTGCTCCCTAGAGGAGAGTTGCTGCAAACTTAGCCTATACCTCAGTCCCATTGCAAGGAGCCAGTGAGCTGTTATTTCAATAAAGAAAATTACAAGCTGGATCTCTCGGGCGGCAGCAGTAAACAAGTTTCTGTACGGTTGAGGTGAAATCACACAAACACGCTCTCTCAGGACCTCTGCGCTCTACACGCAGCCGTTCAAGCACATCTTCACTCTTCACACAGGTGGCTCTTAGGGTCCATCTCTCAGGTGAGGGGTAAATTTAGGGTCTGTGCAAATCCCCCCTTCCCCACACACGCTCTCTCGCAGCGCTGTCAGTCAGCATTGCAGGCTGTTAACAGTCTAGCTTATGGTTAGCGTTCCAGCATATCACTGGTAATTCGAGATAAGGAGAGAGACATGGGCCAAGGGAGAAAGCCTAGCACTGATTGGATTTCCATCCTAAAATGCATCAAAGGTGCTCTTTTTTCCTTCTGTTATGGTAGGCCTTACATCTTATGATAAACAAAATGAAAGTCTCCCGGTTCTGACTGCTAAAATTAGTTTTTTTTAGTTGAAATGACTCAGTATGAGTCAGCATCTTTGGGAGAATCTGTTTTCCGACCAGCTCTCTCATCAGAACACATCAGAAGTACTACAGCTATCACTTAAAATGAAAGTAAAACTTAAAATATAAGTGTATGGATCATGTCTTTTTTGAATTCATGCAATTTGTGTCAGCAGTGTTGGGTGAATCATCTTTACTTGTTGATTCCCGTTCATTTATTGGTCTAACCTTTCCACAGGCCGTCTCTTTAGCTGTAATATAATATCACCAATCAACATGTGTAGATTGTTATTTATGTGAGTGTCATGAACTCTAGACCTTGGTTTCATGTGTGAGCTTCCAGGTCCAGGTGTCTGTTTACAGCAGACCTCCTTCAGGCCGTGCATCACTGATGCTAATAAAACAGGCTCTCATTTGTAGCACAGCAGGACACTTGTAACGCATATATGTGTCCCTCATCCCACCCCTTCCCTAGTAGCTGCTGTATTAAACGGCACCTTTTTTTTCTAAACCATCCAAATAGACTGTTTTTTAGATTGATAGTATAGTATTATTATGCTACTGTCTGTAGAAGCTACCAATTACTTGCACAATGCTGTTTACATATAATTTATGCAGTTAATCTATTCAGATCTGGGCTCTTTCGCAATATTCACATTGTTATACATTTGACTATCTGTCTTAGTCTTGTTCTTTGTGTGTTTGGGCAGCAATACAACAATACTTTGAGGCATTTTGAAGATATTTAATGTACATAATAATATTCAGGTTTTTTGAAGTACTGCCACATACAACAAACAAAAACTACGAGTGCCATCATTTTTGTTTAGTATTTCCCACACTGCACCACACTAAATCTAGTTTAACAGGCCTAATTTTGCTCACTTTATAATAAAATGTGCAGTTGGTTGTCTTCTTTATTGGCAGAATTCATGACATGCACAGAAAAGCCTGTTAAATTGTAACATGACCAGAGGCGGACAAAGTAGCTAACTTCATTACTTAAGTGAAAGTAGAGATACCCCTAGTCAAATGTTACTCCAATACAAGTGAAAATCATACAGTCAAATTTCCCTCACATTAAATTACTGAAGTACTTGCTTCCAAAAATACTTAAGTATTAAAAGTACATATTTCACTGCATTGTTGATTTATTGCCACCA
>JBBJLS010000006.1:15115459-15135777 GCA_037577275.1 Bryconaethiops microstoma
AGAGAGAGAGAGAGAGAGAGAGAGAGAGAGAGAGAGAGAGAGAGAGAGAGAGAGAGAGAGAGAGACACACACACACAAACACTGCATCTCATTTAAGCAGTACTGGGAGGGAAATGAATGACCTCATCCCCCACTCCACACCCCTCACCCCGGATGGGTGATGTAAGGAGGAATGGTGCCCCTCATGAGAGGGGGAGGGGGTGGGGAAAGACAGGAGCAGACTAGCTGGAGGCCCAGGGTAAACATCGGCCGCTGGATTAGAGCCAGAGAAAGAGAGAGACAGAGAGCGACCAAGAGCGAGAGCAACATCCGTACCCTCTAGCTTGTTCAGTTTTAACAAAAGCCTCCCATACAAATATGGTATAACCAATATTCTCCAGAATAAAAGAAAATGAAACAATAACACACGTATATGAGCAAAGTGGTAGAGAAGAACATCAAACATTCTAGTGTCCGTCTTCCACTATATATATATTTGTGTGCGTGTGCGTGTGTGTGTGCATAGAGAGACAGACAGAGACAGACAGAGAGACAGACAGACAGATAGAATGGGAAGAATGGGAAGGCCTTTATCAAGCTACAAGACTCTTTTGGCACCTGGGAGCTGGGTGTGTGTGAATGTTTGGGAGAAAGCTCAGAACAGGGTGTGTGTGTGGCTCAGGAGGAGCCAGTGTCTGACCACTGTGTTAATCTCTTCCACAGTTGAGAAACATCAAGCCACAGTACGTCAGCTCAGACCACCCAACTCATGCTGACCATGCGGAGTGTCCGCAGCAGAGTAGGAGTCTGCGTAATAAACTACGAACAATACACCGTGTCTTCAGCTAAATGTCTTGCGTTAGGCTACATTTCTTCTCATAATTCTTGCACGGTCAGTGCAGCTATGTTCAAAATGCCACTGTTTGTCTCCACATGGCACTGAGATCAACAGCTCATCGAAATGAACTGAATGTGCCATGATTCTGCTGCTGCGAACTTTCAGGCAGTGAGAGACAGAGACAGAGACGCCGCTCAGTGACTTGAACAGGATGAGTGCTGCAGACGGCAGGGCTTTAATGCGCAACACTAAATGCCATTCATAACTCTGCCACCTTCCACTCTATCACCCTTGGAGACCGACACAAAGAGTTTTTCCAAAGCCGTTAGGCAAGGTCATTCATTTCAGTTTGATTGATTCATACATGCACGGAGTGACTCATCAAACTGACAAAGACAAGCTACAAAAAACTACAACGTGATTGAAAGAATCAGTGTGTTTGAGCATAATAATCTCTACAAACCCAGTGAAACCAACTAATGTAGCAAGTCATGTTGTGTATATATATATAGTAGCTCAGTTATTTAGGCAGGACTTCAGTGATATGAAGTACATAACTTGAAAAAGGACTCTCAAGGTACAATGTGGACCCGGGAAGCTCCTCAAAAGGCATATTAAAGCAACTATGTCAGATCCCTGGTCCTGGAATGCTTTCCATGCTCTGAGGCAACTTTCAAAATGCACAGTTGAAGTGGCACCAATTAGACAATCTGACATAAATATGATTTCTGTGATGAATTCAATTTGAATCATTTTTCTTTTTTCCCCCCTATTATTTGTGGTCCTAGTAGGGGTAATCAATATGGAAAATATTATCTTAACATTTTCACAATACACAATGTGCATGACAAAATTGTGACACATATTTGAACTTGAAACATTGGAAAATTGCAATCAGAAACTAACTACGGTCTTTTTGTAACAGAACATTCAGCTTGTTCCGATGATATACAAAATACGATAAGACAATTATACTGATGTATGTATGATTTAGAACAATAATGATAAAATATTGTCATTTTGCCTCTACACAACTATCCCACCCATAAGATATGTGCCAATGTAACCACAAAATAAAAAGTCAGATTAGAATTCCACTTGCCACTGTACCTGCACATTACTGTCATCATGCAGTGGCGGCAGAGTAAGGAGTTGCTATCTTAACCAAGTTGACCAAACTTGCTAAAAAAAAAAAAAAAAAAAGAATGTGTCTAACCTTTCTCTGTCTTCTTGTCCCAAACACAAACCGATAAGTTAATCAGCCCTGTGACCAAGGCTTTTACTGGTAGTTTGTTGATGATGCATGTTATTGATTTCAGTAAAGAGAACACAGGCAGTTTCAGGGCAAAGGTCTGTTCACACTGATGGCAGATAAACTAGGAAACAATCAGAAAGTCTTATTAACGCGCGGGTGCCTAACCCTGGTCTTGGAGATCTCCCATCCTGTAGTGTTTAGTTCCAAGCCTAATCTAACACACCTGAACCAAGTAATTGAGGCCTTAAGAGACTGAATATTGGATCTAAACTCTGCATGGTGGTAGATCCACGCTCAGAAGTAAAGTGTTGGGTTTTGGTAGGTAATATGGTAAAAACATATCACATTGCTTTTGAAACGGCAATGTTACGTTTCCGACATCTGGCAAGTTGGAACATCAGTAATGCCACATATAAGAAACAGTCTCTAAGTAAGTAACTCGCTCACTCATTTTCTGTAACTGCTCACATGTGATTGCTGCCAAACAAAACGAAGTTCTGCCGTGAGCAGAGCGGAGCCACTGAGAGTGAGGGCTGAGCAGCGAAAGGAAATAAAGTGGGGAGCGCCTCTCACTCGATGGGAGTCGGCTCTTCTGATTCACTACAAAGCATCGGCTCTTAGAGATGTTTTTGCGCATGACACATCACTACAGGGAAGGTGGATTCTGATTGGCAGTTGTCGTGCACCTTCCGCCGTATGTGATGTACGTGATATGCCCACAGCTGATCATCGTAATCGAACTGAATTTAATCGCGATCATTAATCGTGATCGTATAATCGTCCAGCCCTAGCTTTCAACCCCAATTTCTACCTCTGTTGACTGATGTCTTTCCTACTGATTAAATACAGTTAGTTAAATGCATCTAAACAGACAAATAATAGGCAGTGAATATCAAATATCCCTAACGGCAGCATGACCTCCTCCTGAACAGTCAAACTGGAATTCGTGTGACTAAGTCACCACCACCGATGGCATGTTACTGCAGAAATGCTTTGCATCTTTAAAGCTGGAGGAGCAGGGAGTGTTTAAAATAAATGTGTCGTCCAACCCAAAAGAAAGCAGGAAACAGCTTTTCAAAATCAAAATCAGATTTATTGGATATTCAAACACAACCAAGAACACAATAATGTGAACCATGAAAACAGAATGAGATTGGATCACCAGAGTTGAGCAACGTACTTGTAGTGTGAATGTGGCCCAACACACCCGATCCACCTAGCCCGTTCTCAAGTTGAAGCAGATGTGGGGCTCAATAGCGCTTTAACAATACACTGAAATTATATTATAATGCAAAAAATGTGGTATTATGCACTATGGACAAGTGATAATACACTGTGGAAAATAACCATTCTATTAATTATGATATGAATTCATAGTGTTCAACCAGTGCCAGTCAACAGCCCATACATGTCATACATATCAACCCCCCACCTTTCAGCTTTAGTCTACAGTTTAGAATACAGTTATCATTTTTCAAACCGTGAGCCTTGAATAGTCTATCTAACCGAATCATGGGTTGACCATATTGTTACACCCCGAGGGGTCAGAGCAGAGGTGGCAACTCCAGATCCACTATTGACAATCACTAAACTAGACTCATAACACTTCGAACATTCACAGTAGAAGCATCCAAACTTTGTATTGTCGTTTGCATCCCTCACACAGTAGACAGACTTGGGCTGAGAGATTTTCATTTCAGCAAAAGATTACTAGTAATACTGTAAAAAGGCAAATGCACTTGGTGGTGTTGCTCACATGCAGAACCTTCAGTAAGTAAACAACTAAATGCCAACATACATTACGTGGGCACCTAACATGTAATTGTACGAGGGAATACAGGGATCTTCCTAAATACAGAGCTTTGGTCTGCAGCCCTACCCAGTCATCCAGTGGCTATCCCAAAAAGCTAGGTCTAATTACAGGCTCTGCAGGAACACGCCCAGCGGCAAAGCTAAAGCATTATTCACGCAGCCAATTAGCTCCAGCCATTAAGAGTGCATCACTGGGAGCTAATGACACGGCCTTGACCCCCAACTAGTGAATGTGAGCTCAACAATCGAGTGTGGGTTTACGGAGAGTTTATGAAAACATTACCTAATGGACTGAGTGCAACATCTGGAGTCCATTTTGGATCCCAGTGTTAGAGTCAGACAGATATAACAGAGCCCTTCAAGCAGTAATGTGGACAAGTAGCTACGTATACACATGCATAACAGTGGCCTTTAGCTGCACCTGACTGCCTCTAATATTAGAGGTCTGCTGACTGTCTGTCTCATGGTATGACTTTCTCACTTCTAGACTTCTCTTAAAATACACATGCTTGTGAATTCCCCCTCCCTCTGCCATCCCTCAGAATACACGGCCAGGTCAGAAGTGAAGTACAGCTGCTGAGGACTACATTTGGGCCACGTCATGAAGTCATGACATCAGAGGAACTTCAGGCAGGCGCTGAAGGTGGAGGAGAGGAAAACACAGGAACCAGAGAGAAGCCAAAACAAGTAGGAGAGCTATGAAATCAGATTGATTCCTGTGTTTAAGCTTCATATGCTTTAAGGGAGAAGTTACAAATGGTTCATAACACACAGTTTTTGTTTTTCCATATGATACTACGAGATTTTTGTCAGTCATCTAACATAAACAACAATATAAAGCTGAAGCGAACTCATATGGAACTCATTTTTACTGAAATCCTGAGGCTGAGGAAAAGTACGGGTCTGGCTGAGTCAGGTCATGTGTTCCTACGCTGACGCTGCACTGACAGACTCCCACACATTTGGGAATGTAATTTGTCATGGCTTTACTTTATTGAGGGCTTGACCAGCTTCCTTCATCTTGAGCATTTTATAAAGCTGGACTAATACACAAACGTGGTATGCACAATTGGCCTGCAGAACAGAGTTAATTCATCAAAAACTATTTGGTGACTTATTTTCATCTACTGGCACTAGAGCTAGTGGTTAAGGTCTTATAACACAACTGCCACATTCTGCCCAAAGTCCTTTTGGTAAAATAGCAAACAAATGCATAAAAGAACCGCTGGGTTTATGATCCGGAAGCCACTGGTGAATTTCGTATCCACATAAATCCAGTTTTGGATGCACAACCTGTACTGCAGATTGAAATGGATTTCCTGTACCTCATATCATTCTGTAAAATGTTCCTCTTGGGCTATACCAGGCGTGCTGGAGCAAGGAACACAAGAAACCGTGTGAGTAAGTGAGTGAGTGAGTGAGTGAGTAAGGAAGTAAGGAAGTACTTATTTACTTATTAAACTGAGTGGTGCAGGTGAACCACAGGACTGGACTTGGGAAACACTCTAATAATCTGAGTAAGTGTGTAAAGCATCCATTTGTCATACGTGAACATACCACCACAGTACACAGTGTGAACTGCACAAAATTGTTTACTGCATTTAACCCATTCACCAAGTGAAGTAGTGTGTGGGCACAGTACCTTGCTCAAGGGTAATTCAGCTGTGCCGCTAACAGACCTGGGATTCGAACCCACAACCTTCTGATCACATGGGCAGCTCCTTAACCACTAGGCCATTATTCGCCCCATTTACAGCATACACTACGTATTGTGTGGTTATGTTTAATAGTCTGGACTGTATTTATTTTTCTCCTTAGTGGGAGAACAGCGAGAGGCCACGACGCAGAATGACAGTCTGATGGCATGTGATTTACTCCACCTGTCTGCTGCACACCAGGCCGGTCTCTACTGATCACATTAGTAACTGTGAGTAACTAATTAACCTTTTTTTTTTGCAGTTGCGTGGACCTAACTACTCGTAAACTTCAACTGAACATAAACAAACGTTGCTTAAGCCTTTCAAATTAGGGTTGGGAAATATGACAATTATAGTGATAATCATGCCACTATATTTTAATATGCTATTCTTCGCATATCGTGCCATACTGATGGTTCTTAACCTGTCTGCTCAACTGCACGTTATTACATACAGAGCAGAGCTAGTCTTGTTCAATTTCAATTAATGCCGCAAAGGGTGTGTATAAAATTATTTGCATAGTTCTTCACGGTATTTTTTTTTTTTATGTGGCACCGCTGGTTCCTTGTTGGTTTCAGTTTAACCAATGATAGAAAAAAAAAACAAAAAAAAACACACAAAGTGTATACATATACATACACATATATATACCTATACATATATTACATTTATCACACACACAGACATAATGAAATATTGTAATGTGTAAAGTGTTAGACATAAAAAGAGTGGGGAAAATTGAATTGAACTTTGTATCATGTTATGCGATTTGCCAACAAATTATTGCTCTAATATTTACTGAGAAGATGCATTTTTACTGTTTTTAATGCCTAGAGAGAAACACAACCACACGCCCACACTGCTGCCACAATCCCTCTAGAACTTTTAGTCAGTTGGAATGGAACACCGAATTTGCTGATATAGAATTCTGTACGATTTACGAACTGTAAGCTACGTGTTAGTCCAACACTGGAAAGAATGAGATTTTGTGCTACTGGAAAGAGGATTTATCTAATCCTTTTCTCCTACAAACTTGGTTGCCTTGTGAAACAGAACATGGATTACGGGTGAATTCTGGAGGAAGGACATTTGATTTGCCACATATTCTTATAGTGAACAGCATGCGTATGGCATTAAGTGGATTACTGGGGGCAAAACGTCTTCCTAAAATAGGAAACCTAAATAGAGGTTTTGACATGGGTAGAGATTAAAGAGCATTCAATGCTCATGCCTCATCCTGTCTTTCATCAAAATGGCAAAAAAAAAAAATTCCTTCCTTCTTTTTGGCTCAGCTTAGCAAATTGAAAGCACCAGAGGGATTAGGCTAATTAATCTAGCTCTAGAAAGGAATACTCTACCTCCCATAGGCGTCCACAGGACACCGAACAGAAGAGCTGCCTCCAGTTGTGGGTTTAAAATGGTCTTGTACGAGCACACTGCGATGACATCACTGCTTCTGAGTTACTGTGTGATTTATGTTTGAATATTTAACATTCACCAAAGATAAGCATAAATTAAAAATAGGTAAATAATTAACTATAGATGAATTATTTACCTATTAGCAATATTCTGACTGCATTGGATTTGGTTAACTGTTCCTGAGAGGGAGAACATAATGGGTCACTGCATAATATTACAGTAGAACGCACTGATTGTGATTATGGTCTTTTACAATTCCATTTTATGGCCATTTCAATTTATTCTCAGTCAAACTGACGAATGGCCAATTTTGGGGGCAAAGGTTATTAGCTTTTTAAACCTGAGGTTCAGGCAGAGTGAAGCTAAATGGACATGTGAAACACAGACACATTTCTAGTACTTTATATAAGCCAAAGTCTAATAGAAAGTATAATATAAATAACCTCATTTGCTCTTTAACAGGCCATAAAGACATTAAATTACAGTTACTACTAGTAGTACTACTACTAAAGTACTACTAATAAATAATGCTGTCTCCTGACAGCAATGCATAGTCACCTGGATAGTTTTAGGTTACAAAATCTTATGATATAAATAACACCATTTGATGTTTAATAAGCCAAACCGACATTTTTAAACGCATTTCAATTCAATTCAATTAAACTTCATGTTTAAATAACATGAATCAACTAAAATGCTACATCAGACGTTAGCTGGATATTTAGCACACTGAGTTACGCTACAGTGGTTTAGCCTTAGCAGCATTCAGTATGAGAGCATTTACTCACCTTGTGCTCAGTATGTCAACACACACTGGCCAAAATCAAAATCAACATAAACTGGCCAATTGCTGACTAATTTGTTTAAAACAAAAATCGGTCAATTCTAGTCAGGCATCCCTAATTAAAGTTTCGAAAAGTATTTCAACCAATTCACCAAAAAGCACAGACAGCTGAAAGAGCTCAACACAAGGGGAAAACACTGGTATATTTTTTTTTAAATGTCACAGCTGATGTTACTACATTCCTGTGCTGTTTTGATTGTGTGCACTCGTGTCTTTATGAGTACGACACATAAAATGTACTGACAATGCTCATTTTAAACAAAAGTAATGTAGAAAGACAACCAGGTCTGAATGATAATCAGGATGCTGCCACAGCCAAAGCATGTCATAATATTCATCCCTGCAAGACACACTCTGCAGAGTCACGGAGTGACAAAGATGGATCTCACCACAGCAAAAAATAACTCTCAGACACGTAGGAAACAGTTAGAGGTTTTTTTTTTTTTTTAGAACAGCAACATGGTGTTTGAATAGATGACCTCAAGTACAAGCAGCATTACGCAAATACCATACCCAATTTTACAAGCAAATTTTTAAAATCAGTCGAACTGAATCAAATTCTGTGGGGAACGATTTTCACCTCATTGTTTTGAGTGTGTGAACTGAACCTCAGTGAGATCTTCCGCACTGCCAAATTACATCATGGCAAAGGATAAAGTGTTTACTCCTAATCGCTTCACAATAAAAAAACACCTATTCAGAGGTCTGTGTTTTGAAAGGCCTTAGATTTCCGTCAGATCTTACATATCCACTAATATTGCCACCACCGCCACCTCCTATTCACATCACAAAAAAGGGACAGTTTGCCTACTTGCTGTTCACCTAAAAAAAAAAGACCTCGGTCACTTCCGGGACCCTGGAGCTGAGTGGCACTGTCCCGCTGGCGCGACAGAAGGAAGGTGGTGGGGGACCCACAGCATGTTATAAAACAGAAGCTGACCCCTGCCAGGCTGCTTCTTCTCATTAGAATCAGCATGGCCACTTAAACACACCAACATGACCTGTAGTGACACACCATCTTGACTTGTTCACAGTCCATCACATCAGAGAGTAACGTGCCTCTTACTTAGCCTCATTTGACTTGCAGGCCATTTACAGGAGCAACTGTGTGCTATGGAGAGTACCTGAAATCAAAGCACACTTCTGAACACTGATCACTCAAACTACAGGCCAAAGTAGTTCTTATTGATCTTTCCAGTATTGTTTTTGTAAGAGAGATTTGTACAGAGGTAAGCATTTTTGGTTCAATTACAGTAGTCTAGGTCAGCACTGGCAGATAGGCTAGAAACAAAGAAGCCTCAGTGAGTCAATATTTTGACTTCAGTGTAAAATATGAAGGGTCCTTATTCACCTGGCAATAAAATGCAGGCTGAGCGAATAGCATTAATATTGTCAGAACAATAACCCATATTTAGCTAGATCCTAGTGTAATGGTGCCAGATACCACGGAACACACTTTCAAAGATCTTGTGGAGCCCAAATCTACTAAAAAAAAGCTCCAATCTGCTTTTGATTGTTAGGGCTTGAAGAATGCTATAGGAAGTTGATTGCGGTCAATAAAACCAGAAAGATGAAACGTTTGTGTTTTTTAGTTCCTAGTTAGAAGCACAACACCATACTTGAGTTGGCAGAAAAACGAAGAAGTTCTGTGATTAAAGCCTACTGTAACTAGACACCAGTCTAGAGACTAGAGCTCAATGCTGCTCCTCCAGCATAAGACCCCAAATAATCTTTGTGTGTCAGCTCACCTCTGCCAAACATGCTTACACCAATCACTGTCTGTACCAATGATTTGGGATCTGAATTGGGTGCATTTTTGCATAAAGGCCTTTTCCACTATCATGGAAAATTTTCAGATCTCTGCCCGTTCATTTGCAACAAACTGTCAAAATAGTCTGAGAACATGGTGAACCAGTGAGTCATTTCAGGGCTATGTGATGAATGGCAGAAGGCTCGCCTTTACTGAGGGATGAAATGGCCTTATTGATTCCAGTCCACTGGGCTCAGAATCTCAGGTTAGCAGAGGGGGGATTAAAGAGAGGGGGCAAAATAGTTGCAACTCCACAAGCGTGAAAGAAGTGTAGAGGGAGGGAGTGCTCAGCAGAGCCCACGCCTAATGCAAATCAAAAGAAAAGAGATTAGAAGATGTTCTTCAAAAGTACTGACAGGGCAAAATTCTGGAGAGGCAGTTCAAGCTCTGCCCCCCATACAAAGTAGAGAGGAAATGCCTTAGCCCACATACAAAGTAGAGCATGGTTGCTGCAATCTAAAACAGTATAATTTACTTTTCATGAACACTACCGGCATGTAATTGCATCTGCAATGCTGACTGACAAACCATGTATGTTATGAGGGCAGTTTGCCATATTGAAGAAACAGAACGAGCTCTCAAACAAATAAAAATTTCTGCTGAAGGACTGAAAAGACACGTCTTATTCCAAGCTCACAAGTGTGTGTGTGAAAACTTAAACATTCAAAGCATCTGGAGTGTTTGTGGTTACGGTGCATCTCAGGAATGCACAAATAAGAAGCTAGTTTGACATAAAAATACACCGAGTCGAAACTTCGCAAGAATGCTGCTCATCATGCAGGAGGTATGTGACATGGATCTCCAAAACAGCAGCTAGTTGACTAGTCCCTACTGTTTGGCACATGAGGAGAAGCAAAACACAGACGAGTGTCAGGACAGCTGAACACTGTGACCCTGTTAAAAACGGCAAGGAAGCAAGAAAGTTTAGAGCAAATCAAGTTATGGTACTTTTGAGCAGTTTTCGTGTTATAGCCTTAATCAAGAAAAAGATGGTCAGTATATATAAACATGTTTACACATGAAAAGCATGAAGGCTGATTAAGTGAATGGATGTGAAGTGTAGTCAGTCCCTTCTGATTTGAGTGAAACCAAGAAAACATGTTGACTTAGTAAAGAAAGTGCACTTATGATCAATTTGAAATGCTTGCTTACAAAACATCTGGTCAATCTTGGAGCAAATGGTATTTGCCCTGCGAGTCTTCATCCAAAATGTCATACAGACTTACGTGCTGTAGTCTGTCTCTGAAGACCCAAACAATGCTACAGATGTGCTGACCATGTACAGATGTGCTGTCCTAGGATGCTCTAGCAACAAACACCCACTGCTCTTTTCAATATGTGGTGATACTGGCTAAAGCTCCAACACCACAAGCCTCTGATTTCTGGGCTGACTCTGAGCCAAAAGCCCCCACCCAAAAGGCCCCCCAAGCACAAGGAAGGAAGCACAAACTTCTGCTGTTCACAGAGAAAGCTTCAACAGAAAAAAAAAAATTATTTCCAGAACAAGGCTTGAGGACAACACACAATGCAGAGGAGGTACTGCTCCCAAAATGCCACTGCAGCAACTTCTCCATGACAGCTCTGTAATCGGACATGGAGAGAGAGAGACGCTGACATACTGCAATGTATTCAAATCAGTAAAGCTTATCATATGCAAACATTCATCAAACTGTACTGTTCAGAACGATCTGACGGCACTGCTGTCACTGTCTCCGTTCATGCATCATAACTTAGAGATAACAGATCTTAATGGTCTTGCAATGTTATATGCAGCACAGTTCATACGACTAAGGTATGATAATACATCTCAGGGCAATTCATTAAGAAAGTCATTTCCTCAAGCACACTAGCTTTGCCTGTCTCAAAGTGCCATGTATCTCACTCACATAAGGGGATACTTGCACACAAAATAGTTAAATAGTGAACTACTACGCTGTCCTGGATATACAAACACAGCACATCCAAAGTCCCCAGTGATCAGCAATGGAAATCGGACATCGAACATTCGACGGGCCTGATCTGGGATCAGTTTTGGTATTTAGCATACCAGTGAACAAAAAAGAGCTCGTAGGTGACTTTTAGGCCATGGTCACTGCAGTAGGTGATCCTGAGCCTAGAGGTTGCTGATGTACCATTATAAAGTTTTGATGGGGTCTATAGTCAAGTTATAATCCAGTCCATCATCATATACAGTCTGTTCCGACCTTTCCCTACATCTATGCCAGAACCCAGGGTCCACATTGATAAAGCCAGACAGACTCTCAAGTCGTCGTGAGAGATAAATATCAGGGCAGCTTAACATACTTGCCTCGTTTTACCCATTTGACAACCGACTATGGCATTCATCTCACATGAATGTGTTAGTCTGGGATCAGTTTTGGCATTTAGCATACTAGTGTACAAAACAGATCTCGAGCAGCCTGTGGACCCATATTTATCACCACATTTAACCTTCCGCATTTAAGTGCTGACCTGGGATCAGTTTTGTAAACACAACAGAGCTCAGTGTTCATAGCAGTAGGTCATTTTGATGGGGTCTATAGTCCTTTACTGCCCATCATATACAGTCTATTATCTCTACATAGATCCCAGAATCCATGAGTCCTGCTGATGAAGCCAGACAGACTCTCACGTCATCACAAGATATAAAGATCAGAGCATAGTTGTCCTGCTTTAATCATTGAGCAACAGACGATCACACTCATCCACGACCTGACTGGGTGATCAGTCTTGCCACTGAGAGGGACTCACCCCAGCGTCAGAGAAACCACAAATCCCAACAACATGGATGACAGTGGAGAGAGGGACACTTGTGTGAACGTTTGTATGAACCTCCTGATATGAAGCCTTTTTAAAAAAGACATGGGTAATAAACACGCAGGACAGGAGCTGGACTCTCTGCACTGATGACCATAAAACCATCACAGAGCACAAAGACAGGAGACAACGTCATCTTTATCATCACACAGAAAGAAAACAGACTTACGAGCTTCTGCGGGACTCTGTCCGTCCGTATCCAGGTCAGAGCTGAAATCTTTCCTCTCCATGTTGTTGTGTGAGTCAGACGGATGGTGGTGGTCTTCTCCCAGACAGTATCCTCATTCCTCCGGGATTAAAACAGAAGAATTTGGGTTTATTCGCTTCGTTTGTCCCTGAGAGGAGAGAGGGAAAATGTGTGAGGATGAGGAGAAGGAGCTTGAGGAAAGTTCCTGGACCGATTCGACCCCCTCGTGGGTGTTAAAACTGGGGTAACTTTCCACAGAGTGCCCTGAACCTCCGCTCCAGCTGGTCGCAGCTCCTCTGCCTGCTGCGCTCAGAGCAGTCCTGCCTGGCCCAAACCTCGACTGTACTATTCACACTCAGAGGGGTGGATTTAGGCCCCGTGTAAATGGATTTACTTTTGTCGCTATTTTCATCACGTTTGCATTCATGTTGAACTACAATTATGCTACTTTCTTATTTGGGCCTGAAATCAATTTTATTTAGTGCCTTATTTAATCGTCCGAATGTGCACATGCTCTTTCTCTGAAATGGTCTCTACCAGTGTCTAGCATTCAAACTGTGCTTGGAGTTCACAGCTGATTGCAGTGCAGGCTAGATCATCCAAACTTGGGCTATTCATCCACGGGTTACCAAAGCTACTGCTGGGGAAATAGAACATTTTTGTGATTTTCTTTATCTAGAGCATCTGATTTAACTCACTTACCGATTTTCAAGCTCCTCATTTGCTGGGACATTGGCTTAATAAAAGGTAAAACAAAATGCAGAGCGTGTGGTCCCTAGAACTGACTCTGCTTTAAACACAGCTGGTCATTTAACAGGTATCAGCTCCTAGTCCATACACTATATGGACAAAAGTATTGGGACGACTGACCATTACAACAACAGGGCCTGTAATAACATTGCATTCAGATACATACGTTTTAATATGAAGTTGCCCCCCACCCCTTGCAGCTGTAACAGCTTCTTTCTGTGGGGAATTTGTGCCCATTCATTCCGTAGAGCATTTATGAGCTCGGACACTGATGTTGGACGAGAAGGTCTGGCTCGCAATCACCGTTCCAGTTCATCCCAAAGGTGTTGGATGGGGTTGAGGTCAGGACTCTGTGCGGGCCAGTCAAGTTCTTCCACACCAAACTCATCCAACCATGTATTTATGGAGCTTGCTTTGTACACTGGGGACAGTCATGCTGGAATACAAAAAAAGGTTCTTCCCCAAACTGTGTCCACAAAATGTTTTGGTATGCTGCAGCTGAAAATAAGGCCTGATATCTGGTTTTTCTTCACATTTAACTTACACTTTCAGCTTGTTGTCCTACACTAATCATCCAGGCACTGATCATGCATAAAGTACATCTTCTGTCTGAGATTGTTTTCCAACATAACCAGATTTGCTCAAAGATACGAAACAGTGAGGCTGAATTAAAAGATGGTATACCAAAATCAAACCCCATCATAAGGCTGTTTGCCACCTGTAGACCCACAGCATCTGCTGGAGAGTGGACATGGATGCAATGAGGTGGGGGTTGGAGTGGCAAACGGCACGCTTGAGAGAGGACATCCCGTCCCCCCAAAAAAAGACCCAGCGGGGCTCCTTTGTGCAGCTGTTGGCCCCGCGCTAAAGACAAACCCCCAAGAGCCACCTGTCACTGCAACTGGACACAGAGACTGAGGAGTCGGGGGGCTGGGGCCAGGCACTGAGAGGCTCTTAACAACAGACCTGGAGAAGACCACTCGAAGTGAAAGTATTGTGGCTGAGAGGCAGAAAGAAAAGACTCAAAACAGCCATGGTTTGGGGAAAAAAGACAAATAAGAGTTGATGCAAAACCAAAGTCTGAGTGTTAAATCACTGAAGTCTAATTTAGTTACAACTAAATTTAGTTAAACTGGACCACCATGATGAAAATTTCACAAGATTAAAATACTGATGAAATTTAGCTCCATTCAATGGTTCAACATGATGCAATGATTTGGAGATGAAAATGTAATTAAACATTCATAGGAGCGACATATAACAGCCTGTAACCTCAGTGGACAAGCTGCAGTGTTATAAAAAGAAAGTAGAACATCACATTGCATAGATTTAAGAAATGTGGGTTGGTTTATGATCTATTTTTGATGTTTGTAAGTAAAGACTAAGTACTGCTGCCACAGTAGTCCTTTTCAGCACTGTTCTTGTAATACATCTTTTAATCATGGAGCTCTTGGTTCAAATATTCATTCTCAGTTACTCTGGTTTCATCGAGTAATTCATGTCACTTTCACTTATTATTTTATTCTTTATTTGAAACTACTGTTGAGTAAGTGGCTTTCTACTTTAAGCCTTTTGCATCACCTAGAGAAAATAGTTCAAAGGAGTTCTTTTTTAAAGTACAATAAACAGGTCAAAGTTTAAATGGAGATCTGCATTTAATGGATACGCAGGAGAGTAAGGAGCTATTACAAGCCATTACTGTATTTAGTAAATATCAGGAACGTAGCTTCTGCATTTGCCCTACTACATTTTATATTTGTCTAGAAGGTAATGTTGGGAAATTATGAAAATATTTATAAGGAATGATTTTTCCAAATTCTAATATATTCCTATTTTCTCCTCAGCCACTCTGTACACAGATGTTCCCAAATCTACTTTATAGGACATGACCTTAGTTATGCTTTTAAATACTTTTTCAGGACACGCACAAAGAAAGTCACTAGTATTAATGGTTACAGAGTTATTTGTTTCTGTTTATATGTAAATGGAGTTAAGAAACTTTAATTATATTCAAAGTTCATTATTCTTTTAAAAGTATAATTGAAAATGAATCTGCACCCTGTGAGGTCAGGGACCATAATGAGTGGACACTTAGATCTTCAAAATGAAATTCAAAGTGATAACTCTGTCTAATGCCAAATCCTCATGTCATGTCAGTACAACATGATGACAAGGCCTTATGAAAAAGTCTGTTTACAAGTTCCAGAGTTGCAGAACACATGTATAAATGTATTTGGATACTTTGAGGAAATACAATGTTGCTTATGGAGGATGATAAAATAGCATATTTCCATCGTTTGGCTACAAGACTTCATGTCCTTCATAATAAACTGGATGATTAAATGCAACATTAGTAACATGCAGTAGTTTTTCTGCAAGTGGAATTTCAGGTTTCGGTGGTGGCGTGATTACTGCAATGCATAAAAAGAATCAAAAGAAGACTGACACCATTACTTACACACACACACACACACACACACACACACACACACACACACACATTCATTTGATGTTTGAAAAGAATAACAGATGGCAAAACAAACTTTTCAATAATAAAAGTGGTATTAATATATACCTATATGCATTGTTATATTCCAGTATTTTCAAATGATGTAAAAATACAAGGAGATACAGAAGGAGATACATTGTTCAGGCAGCAACGAAGTATTATGTGTATATGTATTCTATACACAACTGCTCAACAAATGAGGAAAACCTCATCAGGTGGCGGTGTGAAAAACAGTCACGTAAATGGTCTAACAGCGTGAATAAAAGACAACGGGAGGAGAGTGAGACGGGGGAGTCCATTAAGTGTCTATTCCAGCGCGGGGGCACAGGAAAAGAGACCCCCTCTGTTTGAAAGTGAGAGAAAAAGGCTTCATTTATAAGCGGCAGCTGTGCCACTCCTCTTCAAGCTCTCTCCCTCACTCTCTCTCTCTCTCTCAGACACAGAGGGAAAACATGTGTATATGAGCACACCCTGATGTATGTGCAATTTCTCTTTGCAGGTACTTAGAGGACATATACAAGCCTGAAGCTCAATACTAAGGAAGGGAGAACTGGGCTGGGAGTAAACATACAAACACACACTCACACACACACACACACACACACACAATAGAGCACTGATGTAATCACATCACCAGTGGAGCGGCCACAAGTTATTCAGTGGACAGCACACACCATTCACAAAAGAAGGGGGAAAAGCAGGCAAACCTGAAAACACCACCAGCTATCACTGGCATGGGGAGGGAAAAAATGTTATCAAGCTGTTGTCAGGAAACTTTCAAAAGTGTTTTTCTTTTTTCCAGAACAACTTTTCAGGTGTTTTTCAGTTTTTTAATGTGCTTAGGCTATTAAACGAGTACTCATTGTATAGGGGAAGAATGAAACTCCAAAGATTCTGAGTGAGCTGAATATATGAATATAGACCCAAAGGTTTGTCATCTGTTATGACAGGACATGTTTGCAAAATCTAACATTCCAACCATAATTGTTTAATGAGCTATGAATGAGCTGAAACCTTCAAGAAGCATCCAGGTTCAACATGCTCTTGCTGGAGAAGCCCGCTTATTGTCCCTGAATCTGAGGGTCAGCTTTTTAAACTGGCCAGGGTCATTCTGGCCCCTTAATGACAACACGATGGTAAGAAGCTCCAGATTGTCCCTACGTGTGCTCTCTCTCCCCCTCATCCCAATCGGTGTGAAACAACACAGTCATGGATTTGCAAAAAGCCGCAAAAGTAGGAAACCAAATATAATTTGTGTTTTTTGATGAAATTTTGCAAGGCTGTTAGCTTAAAGAGCGTGTTTTTGTTTTTTTTATCAGGACTGTTCATTCATACTTGTGAAGTAGAATTTCTTATTCAGAATTACCTAATGACGACATTGATTTGTTTTTGTTTTTTTTTTAAAAAACAGTCAACCTGAAACCAAACGTCATGTTTAGTCAACATTAAAACTTAGTTAGTTCATGTAATATTAATCATGATTCACTATATACCACTTTAACATTGCTTTTGTTTTCCAATCATCTTTGAGCCAGTAATAAAATGTTTCACCTTCCTCTCCCACCACTCCCACCTATCTTCAAGCGAGACACTTGGAAATACAGGTCAGTATGGAGGGAAAAAATGGGTTGTGACATCTGATTTATGATGCTAATTAATACATTAATGAGACCAAAATGGAGAATGATGTAAAATAATAAAGTTACACCTTCATCTACCTGACGCAACAGCTTAAAGGAACATAATAAAGCATAAGTATTAGTCAAGAAACAATTTGATAGTGTTAAAGAGGCATAGAATCTTTCCACTAAACAGTGATGAAATGGTCCGCACACAACTCAGACACATCCTAGACAAGGTTTAACGACTGATAAAAAAAAAAAAAAGATGACACATGTTCCACAATACCCCCCAAAAAAACACCCTCACACACATTTTTCTCTCTTCTATTGAGATAGAGTTGATGAGCATGAGGCCCCACATAGGGGTGTTTTGAGCCACGCCAATGTCCTGTGCACAGCCCCCCACCATCTTCTCCTCCAGCTTAAGATCCTCCCTTTTCTAACCTCCTTCATTACCATGATAAACAGAGAACTGAGAGGGGAGAGAAAGCAAGAGAAAAAAAGGGAGGGAAAAAGACAAACGAAACCCCCTCTAGGAACCTCTGGACACGAGGAGGCATCCTAACACTAATCATTTTTTTCCTAATTCAGTTTAATATGTTTAAAATTGCAAATAAGCTATTATTAGGAAAGTCATCTTTGGTCATGCAGCGACGCACTGCAGTATGTGTATGAACTTTTAGCAGAAACTGCTTGTTGGAGTTCCATGTGAATGGCGGGTGTTACAGAGTTAGGAAAGGCTCCTTTATTTAACATTAGATGAATAGAGGAGTGGCAGCAGGACACACAGGCTCAGATCATTCCAGGTGAAAAGGTCAAGTATCAGTTTTGATTCCTCACCCTTTCTTGCATACAACAAATACCATCATGTCATGTAAGCATGGTTGTAAGTGCAGATAACAAAATGCTTGCTTACAGCAATATCCTAAAGCATCATTCAAACTAGTGTAATGGTCAACTGCTGCATGCTTCACAGATCTGAGTTCTACTGCTTCTTACTAGGCTCTCTGCAGCCAAGTCTGAAACAGTTCATCACTCAAACAGGAGCTAAAGTTCCAACAATGACTCCTCTTTCGTAAATGTACATCACACAAGTAAATATCAACATAGTAAAAAAGGCTCAAAACAGTTTATTGTAGTATATTTTTTTTCATAATTGCTATATCACATCCTCACATATCCCACCTCTACAGTCTCAACCTTATGGGTCCTTTTGATGAAAATGACAACTCCTAGCTCTGTCATCTTCCGCTTAGAAGATAACACAGGTCAACAAAAAAAATTTTTTTTGTAATCATCAGACACCACAACACACTTTTCTAAACAATTTATTCATGCTGATTTCAGATCTTTCAGTTTTTTTCAGTCACATCAACTTTTTGGATTATGAGTAATATTAGATTTGCGATAGACTTGCGTGCGGTTCTTATTAAACCACAGGCACCAATCAAGTAACTGTTTTAATATTTTCAGTGTGAAGTCAGATAGGCGCACACTGTGGCATAAATATAATGATCAGTGTCAGTCAGCCACCACTGTTTCTTCAAAAACGCTTAAGGATATGATTATTTTATGCTAATTATACCACTATCATGCAATATACAACTAGCTTCATCACAAAAACTGTACTTGCGGGAAAAACTAAACACAGATTTGAAATCAGCATGAAAAACACTACAAAACGCACATAAACTTATCTCTGATGATTTTGACCTGTTGACCTGTGTAATAGTTAACACAGTGATGACAGTGAATGCAGTAATGAGGGTAAACACAATATCAATTGTGACCATAGTGATAATAGTGAACACTTTCATAGTAGGAAACATGCGAATAATCATGCATTCTATTAATGCCAGTTAAAATAGGATTGATAGTGAACACAATAATAATAAATGAACAAAGTAATGATAGTGTTCACTATTACTGTGTTCACTTTTATTGTTATGAACACAATAATAATGAGTAAACATTATGATAATGTAATGGCAATGAACACCCTAATAGTGAACACAGCAATAACAGTGAACATAATGTTAATAGTAATAACAGCGAACAAAGTAATATAGTGAACACAATACTAATAGTGAACACAGTATTAATAGTGAACATGATCATTATTATACACTAGAAAACCCATGTCTGGCACCTACTGTAGCAGAAGACAAATATCAGCAGTGAAATTAATATAATTAAAAAAAACGAAAAACAAATATGTACATTTCAAAAATATGATTTATTTTATGCTTTGTTGTTCTTTATTTTTTAAGTGCCACTTGGGGTGAAATGTTAAAGTGTAACATGTTACACAATTAACCAGGTTGCCCTGAAGACTTTTTCATACCATTAAACATTTTTATCATTGATATTCACCCCCACAGAGGAGGTTTCACCGGGCTGAGGGAGATCAGGTTTGGTCTGTTCTATGGTGGCTGGTGTTTGCAGATGTGTGTGTTTCTGACACCTTCCAGAACCATCCCCCTCAAACATAACACACTCGGAGAAGCAGCCGAGCTGCCGCGAACACACACACACACACACACACACATATATACACACACACACATACACACTAACACTAACACTCTTGCTGTGAGGGTCTGGCCCCTCTCTCTCACTCTTATCTAACAGGGGGACTTCCATCTAACCGAGATATTAATATCACACACTACTGCCTGCAGCTCTGTTCTTCTGCCAGAAAACACATTATCCAGCAGAGAGAGAGAGGGAGAGAGAGAGAGAGAGAGAGAGAGAGGGAGAGAGAGAGAGAGGGGGAGGG
>JBBJLS010000006.1:15135877-15148852 GCA_037577275.1 Bryconaethiops microstoma
AACCCAGTGGTGGTGTGCTGGAGGTAGGATTCAAACCCACGACCTCTTGGTCCAGAGGCAAGTATCCTACCACTAGGATCCCACCACCACCCCATTCAGGTGCCTTGAATTCTGCTGTCAAACATTTTGTGCTCTTTCAAACAGAGATCAAAATACAGAGGATCATGAGAAAACCTGTGCCACAAAAGGGTAAGGTCATATGTGCCTGTGGGGCAACATGTAGTTCACGAAATTTCACTTTTTAAACCTTGTGTGTACATTCTTCTGAGAAAGATTGGTTTGCTTACTATATATACTGTTTTTTCCTAAACAAGAAGCAAAGCTTGTTCATCTGTGCAATATAGCATATGATCTCCTTATTTCTTCCATTAGCTATAGAGTGGAAAGATGCCAAGAGGATCAAGCACCCTCGCAGTGGGCGACCCTCACGCGTTCCACCACAGTATCAAGGTACCTCAGCCCCCCCATTCATACTTGAACTGGGGGTTCCTTCAGCTTTACTGTCTCCTCTGAATCATCACTAATCACGTTATCACACCTAATGAGAACAATGACTTTCAGAAAGTGCTTCTAAATTCTTGTCCCTGAGGGCAACAAATAAGTTTCAGAGTTCCTATTCGGGTAAAAGTTGATTCCCATTTGGTTTGCAAATGTTTTATTGGCCCTCAGATTTTCTATTTTAAAGCTTATTACCCAGAGAGCTATTAAGAGTTCTCTTTTAAAAGACATGCCCTCAGCTGAGGGGACAAAGATGGATGCTATTGCCGTAGCGTAGGAAGCACAGAGTTCGGTTTCAAAGGTTTTCCTTCCTGTTCCTCTTCAGGGCATTTCAGTTGGGAGAAGTATCTGAAAGAGACTGGCGCTATAGCCGCCCCTTCCCACTGCTTCAAACAAGTGAGACTTTTTCTTTTATATGCAAACACAGGCATGTTTTTAAACAGGCTTCAGAATAACACGTTTAGCTGCTAAACTGAATTGCACCCTTAGTTTGATTTTAGCAACTTGTCAGAGGAGTTTTAATTATCACGTGAAACGGATAATACTGTTGTAGAGCTGTAAGGGTTCTGATGTGGTACTGTATTGCCCCACAGAGCACTACACCCCCAATAAATGAGTTTAAGGCAGGAATGAAGCTGGAGGCCCAGGACCCCAGGAACACCACGTCCACCTGCATCGCCACAGTGGTGGGGCTGACAGGCTCACGACTTCGGCTGCGCCTGGATGGCAGCGATAACAAGAACGACTTCTGGCGCTTGGTAGACTCATCTGAGATTCAGCCCATAGGCAGCTGTGAGAAGAGTGGAGGCATGTTGCAGCCACCCTTGGGTGAGGACAACAAACACACATGCTCACATGTACCACAACATTGAACTACTGGTGAACTACTTGGAACTATTATTTGATAATGTTTGATTGTTAATCAGTAAATAATTATATTTAGACTGCTTAAGAAGCAGCGGCTGTTAAGAAGGGAACACTGGCTTAGTAGATACTGGCTTTGTTGCCAGTAATTGTAGGAATAGTGTTTTTGTCTTTTCTTTGCCTCCCAAAGTGTGTGAGTTATGATCCTTTGGCGGATTTCAGTTTATAGTTCTTGCTTTGTAAAGCCTGAAACGTCCTCTAGATGTCGCCATTGATCAGACTGAGGGAGATATCGCATCGTGTTTTGTAGGTCTGCCCAATATATCGTTCATTAATTGTTACTTTAATTTTAGGCCTTAGCAGCACTGATTTTGCAAACATGCCTGTGAACTAATGTGAAAAATAACGTTTATGTTATAATAATGCAGGCTGATCATTAATCGTGTCGCTTCAGGTGCTCACTAATGTGTGATTAATGTATTGTAAGGTATTAAACAGATGCAACCTCTTGTCTCAATATGTACAATCTGTTAATGCCCGCGTTTAGACTTGGCTGGTTATGGAACTTTTTCCACACATGTCTTTAGTTGGATTTGAATGATTTCTGAAAATGTATCTTGTTCTTTAGGATTTCGTCTGAACGCATCATCCTGGCCCATGTTCTTATTGAAAACACTCAATGGTGCTGAGATGGCACCAGCACGCATATTTCACAAGGTATCTGTCTGCGATTCCAAACAGCACACACAACAACCCACATATTAGAACACTCATTAGAACACACATTTCACATTCATTTGCATTCAGATGTGATCGGTGTATAAAGGATCAAAAACAGTACTTGTAAACTCATTCAGATGTAACTAATCATCTTCACCATTGTACACCAAGCTAATTGGCTTCCAACTTTGATCAAGTGTAAATGTTTTGATTAGTTCAGTGCTCGTAATCTCAATTTAACATTGCCAAAACATGCATTGAAGATTCTGAGGCCGAGTGGGAAAAGTGTTTTAGTCAGATGAGACCAAAATCGAAATAGTTGACCTCAGCACCAAATGGTACATCTGGAGAAAGGTCAGTACAGCTCACCATCCAAAGAACTCCATACCTACAGTAAAGCAAAAAGGTGGTAGCACCGTGTTGTTAGCGTGTTTTTCTTTTGAACTTCATTTCAGGCTGGAAAGCAACAAAATAAATATTTTGAACATGTGATTCTTTTTTTATGCCCTCTCTATATGCGTAACCATTTAAATATTGCTTATTGGTATTTTAATTCAAATGTTACATTACTTGAGTGTAATGACCCAAAAAAGTGATTAAAAAATACAGTCAAATACAGTAGAGTAACTTTTGAAGATTTAAAACTTACTACAAGGTTGACTGACCCACATTTCCTTTCATGGTGATTTTTCTCTCTCTCCCCCTCACCATCTGTCTGTCTGTCTGTCTGTCTGTATCTGTCTGTCTCCCTGATACCCCAGCAGGAGCCTCCCTCTCCAGAGCAGAATTGCTTCCAGGTGGGTATGAAGCTGGAGGCAGTGGACAGGAAGAACCCACACTTCATCTGCCCTGCCACAGTGGGCGCGCTACGAGGCGTGGAGGTGCTGGTCACCTTTGATGGCTGGAGGGGCGCGTTCGACTACTACTGCCGCTACGACTCCAGAGACATCTTCCCTGTAGGCTGGTGCACGCTGACAGGAGACAACCTGCAGCCACCCGGCGCTAAAGGTATCTATCTCTGTTTCTGTGTGGACTCCTAACAGCTGCTTTTGCTAACAATGTAAAGCATCATATGAACGGAGGATGTTAAAGCTAGCTCATTTCATGCTAATAGTGTGTTAGTATGGACTACTTAGAAAGTTTGTTCTGGTTGGTAAGTGATGGTGATTTACTGATCAGACACAAGATCCAAGCATGAGTTTGACAGCTTTAGCCAGAAATTTTGAAATCAGCTAATGTTAGGTGAAAAAATTTCATCTGGACATGAATACTGCCCAGTAAATGGACATGAATGAACTGACACAGTTACAGGGGTGAATTGCATTGAATTTGCTTAACGGTGAATTCTAGCTAAAACACGTGCAGGACTTGCCAGCATTTTTTGCTTAGAATTTTTGGCACTTGCCCAGCTGGCACTCATACCCTTCTTTGATGCTCAGTACGCGGTATTGGGCCTCATTATGGCGCCTTCTCAAAAATTGGAAGAATGGAGTAAAGAGGAAAGGAAGAGCAACTGAGAGGCTTGCAGTCAGGTCAGAAGTGGGAGGAAGAGAGAGAAGGAGTGGCACATTTTTTTGGGTGATATTGTGGATGAGGGGGTGAAGAAGAGGCCATTGGGCCAGCATGTTTCTGCCAAGAGAGAGATAGAGAGGAGAAGTGAAACTCCATTAAGCTTGTGTCAAGAAAGCACTGAGACAAGACATTCTGGCAAGCTGTGTGTTGGTTTTGTTATGTGGAAGAGAGGCACCTCATAGGTGGCAATGCGGTAGTGCAGAGTTAATCGAAGCACCCAGGAACCGTGTTTCTTTGTGGTGTGTATACTTTTGGGCTGTCGTGAATGGTTGAATAAACAAGAGTGTCTGATCAAAAACGTAATAATCTTGTACAAATTTTTTAAAAGGTGAGAACTTTTTAGCATTGACGTGAATGCATGTATTAAGTTGCCTTTGTAAGTTACACTTTATATGCATTTTGTGGGCTATAGAGTCTTTAGTATTTTTGTGTCTTTTTATATATAAAACTCTACTTTTCCAGTTACATATGTGAAAGGATATGTCTATGTAGGTCCATTTTGATTGTCTGGCTTGATCGTTCAGTTATTTATCTAAATTACTGGTAAATTATTACTAATACAATTGATAGATACAGCCTGCGTGTACTTCACAAAGAAAATGTTACTCCTATAGTCACTCCTTTATTCATAAATGTAACTGGGATGAGTCTGGATCAAACACTGCTGTGTATATCGAGTGTTTTTAACCTCAGATGTGCCTAATTACACAGGTCTCAAAACTTAACGTCTGTAAATTTAGCATGGGCCGCAAATGCAAATTGTGTGTATGAGTCAGGGGGCCCCTCTTGAGGTGCAGATAGTGGAGAACGATGTGGTTTGAAAACATCCATATTTTGCCAACTGTTGGTATTTGTTTCTTCACATCCCTGCTTTGGCACAGCTTGGTGGACAGCTTGTGTGTATGAATCTCTTTCAGGACTACTGGGAAAAATCATAAACACATTGCCCATCACCTTCTCCTGCCTTTGTTTTGCAAGGTTTTTATGATCGAAACTGAAGTGCAGGAAGGAAGTGTGTAGAGCCTGTAACACCCCAATCGCGCACTCATACTAGAACATACTCTTTAGGTCAGGACGTCTTTTGTGTGCCTGTCTCATTTTGGCTTGTGAACTCGCCTGTGTGTGAAACTCTTCAGTGCTCTTTAACTTGGTGTGAACTGCAGACCTGGCTGCCTGCACAGGTGCGTACAGAGCTCTGTAAGCTGAAGGTTTGTGTGAGGGTTGTCTAGCAAAGTGTAGTGTAAACCTGACTGTTTTTCAGTGTTACTAGGCCTAATCTGTCAGGATCTAATAGGTCATGATTATGACATATTAGCTGACAATTAATTGTAATTCTTCTTCTTTTTTTATTGTCTTTTTTCTTTCATTGTGTACAGTTATCACAATATTGGCAGATTTGCTGACTGGCTCTCTTGCTTCCTAGCTGTCAATACTTAGTAGCTGTTAGTCTTAGCTGACCACAGTCACATCTCGGACTGAAATGTTACTCATCGTTGCCCTCCAAAGATGTTCTAGAAAAGAATAGTCACTTTATTTTTGTGCATATACAGTAAACCCCCACTTATGCGCGGATCAGCAGTCGTGGTTTCAGTCTCTAATCATTGTTTGCAGAAACTGCAGGTATCCTGCTTTTTTTTTCTTCTTTTTTTCTTTTTTTTTTTTGCTTTTGAGATGTCCGGGCCTCGTCCGCGTGCTGGTTGCTTGTTTGGGCGGCCGGTTAGCAAGGCAATCAGACACCTAAACAGATTGAGCCTCCGCTGCTCAGCATCTGGTTGCCTAGCAAAGAGTCACGCCCAAACATAAACAACCCAGCACGAGGATGAGACGGCATGGCGGACGAGGCACAGACATAGCTTTTTTCATGCCAATATATAATTTTTCATGCGTTTTAGTGCTAAATTATTAATAATATAATATACTAATTTGTAACATAAATATGAACATAAATACAGCTACATTTCATATAAAATATAACTATACATTTTTTGCTACTGTCCAGAGAACACAAAGAAAATGCGTCTTGAGATGGTGAAATACCGCTGTACTCAAAGGCGGGAAGTTTGAAAATAGCCAATCCTAGAACGTAATTTATTTCTCCTTGCTGCTGTTTGGCTGCTGCCCTGTGACGCTGCAGTCCAGAATTTCCCCCGTAGACTGTCTCAAGTGTTCTTGTGTTTTTCGATTTGTTCTTCTTAAAGCCCTGTATTTTTATTACTGTAAATTAAATGAATTTATTATTGTATGTACGTGCTTATACCAAAGAAAACGACAGCGCACATCAAAGAAAACGCGTGTGCATTAATTACAGTGCAGTTTATACAGGGGCAACATGGGTATTTTATATTCTAGCACTGCGACAGACAGCAGTTCAGTGTAAACTGTAGAGTACGAAAACGGGTTTTCCTTTACATTTTCTTTAAGGGTAATGTCTTAAGCTGAATTTAAAATGAAATTAAAGTGTTTTACCATTTTATGATGTGGTAAAAAAAAAAGCCTAAAAATGCCTATTTTTGTAGTGTAAACCTTAAATATGCCCCCAAAACACATGAATTTTATTTTACCATAATTCATGCACCCACATTTTCTTTGGTATAAGCAGGTAAATACAGTAATAAATTCATTTATATACAGTAATAAAAATACAGGGCTTTAAGAAGAACAAAACAAAAAACACAAGAGCACTCGAGATGCTCCAAGGGGGAATTTCTAGACTGCAGCAGCCAGAGATGCGTCACAGGGCAGCAGCCAATCAGCAGCAAGGAGAAATAAATTACGTTCTTGGATTGGCTACTTCCAAACCTCCCACCTCTGAGTACAGCAGACTGTGACGTCTGGGCTTCATGCGCCACACCCCCTATACACCTGCTGGTTGTTTATGTTTGGGAGGCTCATTCCGTTATTAGTTCGGTTCTCAGAAAACATCTACGAGAGACTGAAACTGTGACTGCTGAACCGCGATTAACCGGGGATTTACTCTGCGTGTGTGTGTGTACAGTAATCCCCAAAGAGTACCCGTGTATAGTGACAAACCACGTTGTTGTGTTTTGGTTTAAAAAAAAAAAGTGTAAACCTTAAATGTGCCCTCAAATATGCTCCTCTCCCGTCCTTCCCAACTCACTCACCCTGTTAAAGGAGCCACTAGCAACAGGAATGTGTAACACAACTCTTGTCTTTGTTCAGGCAACTCAAAGTAAAATGTGTCACCATGGCTCTGAAAACAAAAGCCCCGCATGCTGTTGTCTGACATTTGTTTGTTGTGGCCAGTGGTGTGATGTTTGTCTTATCATTTAGTTTGGGTCTTACTGTTTCCTCAGTAGTCAAGGAAACGTTTAGATGCAAAGGTGTCACAGGTTTTCAAAGCCAGTAAAAAAAAAAAAAGTACAATTTCAAATACTAAATGTTAAGTATACACATCTGAATAAGATATTAAAGTCTTCGTAGCTAGCACTCCCCTGGGTAAAGATATTGATAGCCTCAAGTCGTTCCAGTTTTTTACACTTATTCTTCTCTTCTCTTCTTTTCTCCTCTCAGTGGGATTACCAAAGCAGCTGGGTGCTTCAAGTGCCCTGCCTGATGGTGGTGTGGAGGGGACAGACATGCCCGCCACGCCCGCCAGGCCTCCAGCCCAGAAGGGACGGAAGCCTGGACGCAGGAAAAGCAAGCTGAACAGTCCCTGGAGCCAAAAAGGCACTACAGCCATTGTGGGTCTCCAGGCAGACCAACCTGGAAAAGTACTGGAACCAGTCAAAATTCCCAAGAAAAGAGGCCCCAAGCCTGGGAGCAAGGTACATCATGCACAAAGGCACCCAGACAATTTAATGTGGAACAGCTTTCAGTTCCATTCCTCAAGAGTAAACATTTTCATGCGTGAATTATTTTCATTCTTACGTTCTTCATTAATTTAATACTTCCATCATTTATTCACATTTCCTCCTTGTCCTTGAAAGTGTGTGGTATTTTGAAAATTGACATAAATAGACATGGGTAATAAAAAGGGTTTACATTTTTGTAGTATGTGCAGCAATAGAAATTAAATTTATTTTATATATAGTTTTTATATCTTTTCAGTACGTCTGTCTTACTCCAACTGTCTGTTTTATGCCCCACTTGTAACAGTCATTTGCATGCATGGAGATTGAATATGAATGATGCAGATTATAAAGGCACAGCCAAGCCAAAAAAAAAGAGAACAGGGTTGTTAAGAGAACAGGGTTGTAACAAAAATTCACATTGATTGTGTCTGAAAATTAACATTGATCGTGTCCTTGAACCGTGTTTTGGGTCTGCCTATTATATCTGAAGATTTTCCTTTCATGTTTGTTTTTATATGTGTGTTGTAGTTGGGCTGGGCTAAGCGGACTGTCTGGTTGGAAGGAGCGATGGCAGGTCCTGGAAGACCCAGAAGCCGACTTCCAGCCAACTGGGCTCAAAGACTGCAGCAGAGCGAGGCAGAGCCTGTCAAAATCCCAAAGAAGAGAGGTCCCAAACCTGGCAGCAAGGTCTCTCTCTTATCTGCTTTAATGCAGCACGTAATGATGTCATAATAATTGTCTTTCATTTGTGTCATTTGGATATTCAAACGTATGTATGAATAACTGGTGAATTTAAACTGACTGTGTGTATGCACGTATGTGTGTACAGAGGAAACCACGTGTGGTGCCTGTTCCAGTGCCCACTTCTCCCACAAGCAGCACTCCAGAGCCAGACACCAGCTCTGTGCCCCTTGATAATGCCACCATCCCTAGTGCTGCCCTCCAGGCCCCAACAGGTACTGGTGACATGTTCACTCATATTTTATATTGCTTCATTCTCTTTGCCAGGAATTAGTCTTAGTGTGCAAACAAACACCCAACTTTTATTTCTAATACCTTGCTCTGGCTGTGTGTGCATTGCAGTGTGTGTTTACCTGAATAAGTATGGGAAGGTTGGTCCTCATCTAGACACAAGGCGGGTGCAAGCTCTGCCAGATCACTTTGGTCCTGGCCGGGCGTCCTCTGTGCTGCAGCAATGTGTGCAGGCTTGTGTGGACTGTGCTCACAACCAGAGTACTGTCTTCAGCTGCCTCAAACCAGGCCATGGGGGAGAGCTCATCTCAGGTCAGCACATACAGTTTAGTTTACACTTTAAACCTTCAACATTCCTTGACCTTTTTTAACATCGCAAAAAAAAAAAAGTGCACACTCAAGCCAAATAACAACAATTATAAAATGATGCTTATTTACTGTATTCCTACAGTCTTCAGACATTGTCGCTAGGCTCTTTTCTTCAGTGTCTGTGTCGGTAGTTAATAAGTGGTAGTAAATGACTTGGTTAATTAACCCTGGCCTTTGCCTTTTTGCCCTGTAGCCCACTTTGACCATCAGCAGCACACACTGACTTTGCCGGCGGTGAACAGTGTTACATACGTGCTACGCTTCCTAGAAAAGCTCTGCCACAATCTGCACTGTGATCCACTGTTTGGCAACCAGCCTGTACCTCTGGGAGGGGTGCACTATGACAGCTACACCTACACAGGTATGCTCTAATAAACACACATGGTGCTCCCTCAAGCATGTGCTGCGTATCTTCAGTACTCCAGAAGATATCTGTACAACATGCTTCACTCACTCCCTCTGCTGAACATGTTCATTGGCTTTCAGATGCCTAAAGAGCTTTCAGATGCCTTTTTTGGAGGCACCTATGAGTCTATGGTCATTTGTGCTCTTTTCTCCTGTTTCTCTCAGAGAGACGGAGCTTTGCTGAGTGTCCAGGTTCAGGGCCTGTTCGAGGTACTAAGAGATTTTTTCAGGACTCATACAACAGTCTGTTGCCCCACAAAATGACAAAAAACCATCGTTCCTCCTCTGAAGGTACCCTACTCGTTATGTTTTAACAATCTCTCTTTTTAGTCCAATGTGTAGTGAATAACTTGTGCTGTTAGTGTCTCAGTTTTATGATAAGATCAATGTTTGTGTGTATGAACAGAGCCTTTTCTGGTAGAAAAGGGAGGTTCAGAGCACTTGGAGAAAGCACCTCAGTCCCCCACTAAGAATCTGAGCCTGCACCCTCACTCTCTGAGTAGTAGTTCCCCTGGCCAGCTACACTGCCTGGGCTCTGCAGGTATATAGACACACATTTAAAAATAATAATAATTAATAATACTAGTGCAATTCACACCACACAGTTCAGTTGTGCATAATGTCACATTCAGATTTACAAAACATTGTGTTTTATTCATGTATTCTTTGAAATATTTTGCAAAAGTGTTATGTTCATAGGTTTCAAAAAGGTCAAGTCATTTGAGCTGTTTTCATCAGTGAAAATCACATGATTATGCAGGCCTACATGAGAAATGATTCAGTAATTTCTCTATTGACTCTTGTCTATACAACGTACAGGTTCAGAGCGTTTCTTGAACTCCAGGGAGAGCCCTCGGCCCAGTGGCCAGGATCCAAACCTGTGGACAGTGGAGGATGTCATGCAGTTCATCAGAGATGTGGATCCTCAGCTAGGCCCGCATGCAGACCTGTTTCGCAAACATGTACGTATAGGAGCCCTGTATCTTACACATAATCCAAAGACATTGTTTAATTTTGCTCATGGAAATAGAAATTGCAGCTTCTAGTAAGTGCACTAGTATGTCCTTGGATTCACCGGGAGTGTGAGAATATGGATAGGACAAGCCCAGATAACTCTGTTTGTACATCAGTACAGGTTTAACGTGGATCCTGATTTTGTACTGTTCTCTTTTCATTGCCAATGGCACGTTTCAGGAGATTGATGGGAAGGCTCTTCTCTTGCTACGCAGCGACATGATGATGAAGTACATGGGCTTGAAGCTCGGTCCTGCTCTCAAGCTCACCTTCCACATCGACAGACTTAAACAAAGTCGCTGATCTCGAAAGGCTCCAGGGCCGTCTCCCTAACCATATAACCCCCTTATCTGCCCCTACCAAGCACATTGTATACTGGAAACGTTTGCCCAGTTAAGCATACTGAAGCGTATTGTAGCAACGGTCAAGAGGCTTTCCATCTGGCCATTTTTAAGTTTGTGTCCCTTTGTTATTATCTCTTCGTTATTGTCCTGTTTGGTGCCTATTACATGTAGCACACTTTGCCTCGGTCTCACGCTAGGGTCAGCTCCCTCGTGCACATTTCTTCTCATGCTGTTCCAGCCTGAATGTTCCATATGTTCCGGTCTCTGCCAAGGTCTCAAGTTATGCAGGATAAGAGCTATATGGACAGTATTTTGGCCGTTTGGGGCCTTTTTTTAAAAGACATTTTATCCACAATATTCAATAACGATCAGTTTTCTTTGAGAAACTTCAGATAAACACTAGAACTAGAACCATCAAATTTTGGGGACTGGTTCTAATCGATGTCTCCTTCAAAGAAATTTTTTCATACTTAATACTGTACTTTATACATAACTTTATACGTAACATAACTTGCAATTACTGCCATGATAAATTCTGTCTTTTGTACCGTCTTGACGTTTACATGTCTGTTTTGTACTTTTTTAAGTTTTTGTACTATATTGTTACTGTATTGACTTCATGCATTGTGAGCATTATTCTCAGTAAGGCTCAAAAAAGTCTTTTAAAACTGAAACAGTTTTGTGCGTCATTTAAAGCACTAGCTTTGTGTTTCACTCGGCACTTAATTAACCAACCTAACCTTTTTCATGATCTACCGAAACTTTTTTTTTTTAATGATTTACCTAAATGTGTCTCACTCATGCTGTTTGTACCAGCAAAACAACATGAGGGGGCAGCAAATTCTTTTTTTTGTCTTTCATGGTCTGCGTCCAAGCCTATTAGGGAAGAGACCAGCGAAAACAAATTTATACAGTTTTTCTCTTATCACACATGCAGTCAATAAGCCAGGAATGTGTTTAGAGCTCACATTTTTCTTATTTATTTTTTGCATGGGAGCTATGAGAATAATGTTTAGAATAAAGATTTTTGCATTTTTACAGTCCATAGTAAGTAATGCGGAATCCTAAACCACACTGATAAGTCAACTCCTCCTTAATGAAGACCTGTAAGTTGTTTAAGAGGGTTACGAGAAATGTTGGAGGGGTATTTTTGTTTTTAAAAGCTGTTGACTTCTTTGCCTCATAGCTCCAGTGCTAAACTAAACAGGGAACTGTTCAACTCCAAACACGTCTTCGGTGATTGACTATAAATGGGCTTAAAGGCAAATTGTATACATTTGTTGTTTTTTTTGTCAGATTGTTACTTTAAGAAATGTGTTGTTAGACTTGACCCTGAACCACTACAGTCCAGACAGAGCATGTTGAATATAAAGAGAACATTCAGGTTCCTTTAGGTGTGATGGTAACATAGCTTCGTATCATACTATGGCTGTCACACCATTTTTACCAAGTACACCCTTCTACAGCAGCATCTTCAAACTGTCATTAGCAGTGCCTAATGTAATTTCTTCACAGTTTCTCCTAAAAATCAAATACAAAGCTTGGCTTTTCAGTTGACATGTGGATCTTCACCACAATCCTAATCACCAGTAGAGTTCCTCAGTCAGCCTGACTAATGTTAGTATAAATGTATTTCCAGAGCTGTATTTTGGAAGACCCTTCATGAACTGTTTAGTTTGGTAGACCCTGGTAGAACTGTTTACATTTGATGGTGTTGACAAGGGAGCAGCCCACTCCTTTCCTGGCGTACGCACATGTAGACGGCAAAGAGATACAACATACTGTAAATCTTACCACATCCTCACAGCAAACAGGAAGGAACCTCTAAGAGCTCAGTTAACTGACCTAACCCAGTGTGTGTGTGTGTGTGTGTGTGTGTGTGTGTGTGTGTGAGAGAGAGAGAGAGAGAGAGTGTTTGTGAACTCCGTTGTAATTCATGTGCATGAATGTCACATGATTGGCTTTTATCTTTCAGCAGTGGATCCATAGGGAAAGCCCTCTGACCAGAAACATTCCACAGTATCCTCGTCTTGAAATCTGGCAATATTGATACAAGACCATATTGTGTTACCCTCATATTTCTCAAATGTGATGAGCACATGACAAAGGCCGGAACAGAGTTCAGTCAGACTTCTGGGAGTCATTTATATCCTTTGAATGGAAATAATCCAGAGTAAGGGGGAAGCACATGAAGGCTAAAATGGGTCCCAGTGGTGCGTAGTGTATTTTTTACTGCAGTAGTGTAAAACATACCTTCTTGATACTGGTAGTCATTAGTTGCCAATTTGATGAAAACAAAATTTTAAAATCTGTAATGGGATTCTATTACAGTTTATGTATGTAGATACATATATGTACACACACACACACACACACAGTCGTAAACAAAATTATTCATACCCCTG
>JBBJLS010000006.1:15159238-15174815 GCA_037577275.1 Bryconaethiops microstoma
GTGTGAAAAATATACCTACATAAAAGACATCCACACGTTGTAAAATCTCTCTCTCTCTCTCTCTCTCTCTCTCTCTCTCTCTCTCTCTCTCTCTCTCTCTCTCTCTCTGTCACACATGCACACATACGGAATGCCCTCTCTTTTTTCCCCAAATACTAATCAAAAGATTCAGCTGCATCATTTTTGCCTTGGTAAGTTCACAATTTATTGAATACTACTTTGTTGAATATGACTTATTAAATACTGCTTTGTTGGTATACACATTCATTGGAGCGTAAAGATGGGTGGTGTGCGTAATTGTATGTTGTGGGCCGTTCTACCCTGAAATGGCAGGGCCATTTTTTTGTCCCATTCCGCCCTTGCTCGTGTCTAGTATTGCAGATAACTAGTAGTACACCAAGCCTAAACCTTAACCTTAGTAAGTAAAAGGTGGTCTTTCTGCTACTTTGAATTTGTGAAGAAAAGAGCACGTTTCCTGCTGTCCAGTAAATGTTCCCACTTCTACGCATTTTCAGTACTACTATAATTATGTGAACATTTGATGTCCACAAAGAGTTAAATACAAGGCCACACACATGGACACGCACATATACCCTCCCAACAAACAAGTAGAAGCAAAAACAAGCAATGCCCTGCCCCCTCCCCCTTCCTGATGTCGAAAGTGTTTCCTCAAATGATCCTGCTCTGTGTGCTCTGGATTGTAGAGAGGAGACTGAATACAATGTAGAACAATACTGCTAGAATAAAGAATATAATCACATACAGATGCATAATTTAAATATGCCACTGGGCAATGCTGGTTTTGTGATATACATCTATAAAAACCTGATGCAACACAAGGCAATGTCTTCTCTTAATGGTGGATCTAGCCTGATGCAGCAGCAGAAAGCGTTTTGTGCACTCTTAAAATTAAACTTGCTATAAAGAATTCTTTGGAGTGAAGGCATAGAAGAGACACTTTTGCTTACCTAAAGATACAAATGTGGGTGGATGTCAAACCAGTTCTCAGGGCCCCCTAGAAATTCCACATTTTTACCATATGTATTGGGAGTTTGGACCGTTTGGAGGGCCCTGATGACTGGTTTGAGACCCACTGATTAAAATAACCTTTTTTGAGTGACTGTGAAAAACCTTTTTGAAATTAAAAGAAACTCCACATAAAATAAAGTTTCTGTACAAGTCTGTTTCCTATAACCAGTTACAAGGAAAGCACCATTTAGAGACCTATTTTTTTTTAAACTATGAGTTTTCATATAAGATATTAATAAAAACATACTAATGAAAGCATAGCCACATGTAATCTGTTAAAAAGCTACTGGATGGGTATATTGTTCTGCCAAAGTACAAACAATGTAAATATAGCTTCAAATTACCGCATGGTTACTTTCTTAAGGAACATACATAGAGGAAACTGAATGTAGTTTATTGTAGCTAAAGTTTAAAATTTAGTTTTGTCTCATTTTTAAGTTGAAATAAAAAACCTTGAATCAAAATAGGACTTAAAAGGTATCACCCTAGTAACAACATTTGTCCCCAAAAAAGTATAGTTCACTAGTTGGAGAATTTTTGGGGTTTACCTTTCAAAGCTGTGATTAAAAGAGTTAGTCGGACTGCCTTCTGCTTGAGGGTAGAAGACACTACGTGGGGTGCATCCGGCAGTGCCCAGCATTACAGGACCAATATTCAGCTGAGTCAGTCGCCAAGGGAGTAAGAAGGGACAAATGCATCTTTAAAAATAGCTGAGGGCAGCTGTCTCTAGCAGTCTTTCAGCAGGGCCCCTCCTGCATGGGCTGCAGCATGGAGGCCCTCTGCCTCCCTAGTTCCAGGCCCAAGCTTTAAAGGTTAATGTGGATCTGCAAGTTTCGGCCCAGACGTCTTCCATTACTGCTATACAACAGTATGGGTTACAGAATCGCTCCCAGTTGACATGGAGGTGCGCTAGTGTACCCACAGAGAGACAGTCATGGAAATAATTTACGGCCATTAGCTTTCCTGCCCCTACATGCTGCAGCGAGTCAGAGGAGCACTCATAATGTATTAATGGTTAGTAATTCATTTGATATGCTTTTGCAAGTCTCCCCCTAAAGCCCACCTGCATTTCGTTGTATGGTAACAATGTGTAAAATGTTTCTGACTGCACATAGCAGACTTTTCTGCCAGTATAAAGACTCGAGAGCTGCTAGCCTGTGTAGCCAATCAGCTGCAAGGTTGTTTCACAGAAAAAATTGGTTCAAAGAATACTTGCAGACAGCATTTCTAGCATCATTTTCTAAATCATGGCTATTATACTCTTACTATCACTAGAATATCAAGTGATCAGGACAGATTTTTAAACTGTCAGATTTTTAATTAGCACATATATTTAAAAATAACATTTCCGATATGGTTCTTGGCTAGAAGATATGGTTTTATGAAAAAACCTTTAACAGGTATAGAACCTTGACTTTGAAAAAGTTTAATTCACGGAAATGTACCAGAGAGGGTCTGAGTGGTTTTACTCAGTAGATGGGGTCAGAAAGGAAGGTGAAACATAATATTAGTCAATATAATTTTTCTCTGCCTCTGGTACATAGTTGGGCACTTAAAAACAAAACATGTTTCAAAGAAGCACAAAATTAATTACATTTAAATTTAATGAAATTATTGTAGGATTGTATTTAAAATAAACAGAAAAATGAACTAACAAGATGAAACAGGTCCATTTGACTTTATGGAACCAAAAACGATTCTTCGGTAACACTGCACCCTCTTTATTTGCCCATAATTTAAAAGCATATGTTCACTCTTACAAATAAAGGCACCCAAGAGGGTTAATTTAATGATAGAAGATCCATAGAAGAACAACTTTCAGTTCCTAAAAGAACATTTTAGTGGACTCTGAAAACACCCATGTGAGAGGTATTTTAAGGGATCTTTTTTTCTTCTGATTTTTCTCCAACATTTTTAAGGAAAAGCAATTTTGACACCTTTATTTTGAAGAGTGGTATACTTTTAAACTGCTCTGTCTGGCTATATTTAAGTCTTAAAGCCTAGATTCTAAAGACCAAGCAACTGGAGTACCCAAGAAGAGAACTGTCTGCTGCTCTAAGAACTCTAAGATTAATTGAAACATATGTGTTCTTAACTTCTGCAGTGTGTGTTCTCAGGCTGCAGGCAGATGCCCCCAATACTGTATTTCAGTGTGGTTCATACTCCAGTTATTCACCTGTCACTCAGAGTGGTGTTAGGCACAGTGTGCTGCATATCCCTCCTCCAGCACCCAACCACCCACCCACAGTGCATGTCACCTTGAGCAGCTCTTGAGGGGTCATGGCCATGCTCATTTCAAAGCTTTGTTTGGAATACTCTGGCCACATGTGTCCACCTGCTACTGACAAACTATGAGCAAGTGGTGAATGAGCTGCCCTGACAAAGACATTACCCAAACCCCTGCACCTCAGATCTTCATGCTGCGCCTCAACCCAGCTGTCCTTCTGAAGCTGCAGTGATAACCGCTGAGAGCGCAAAAAACTACCTCCCCAAGGCAAGAATGCACTTACACACACACAAACACACACACATACCCACATATTGTATATACACACATGTATATAAAGTGAATCCAATATATAAACCAATAAGTTGAAAATAAATATTTTTAAATTATTCCTAAAATGACTTATTTCATTTCATGGTTGTTTCTGGTCTTTTCTTTCTTTTTGCAGAGTTCAGGATGGTCATGTGGGCACACATGTAATTGGATATGTGGGTGCAGATTCTGTACCATTATAAAGGTGAAGGTCCACTATACTGTGGTGACAGAGCCAGAAGTGGATTTTATAACATCTTAGACAAGAGCTTCCTGTAAAAACAAAGCTCTTAAGCACCCAATTTATGACCTCCTTACATTCTGGACCAGTGCATGTTTCTCCTGTTACTGTGGCAGCCAACTTCTGGTTCACTGCTTTACATTTAAAATGGAAGAGAATCTATATTACTTAGACGTCAGTGAAACAGCACTGGTGTCTATGGCAGCACTGGCAGCCCTGTCAGAAAAGAGGATGTGGTTTCTGTCCTATATCCAGATATGTCTTTAATGGGGAACATAGCTGTACTTTGCCCAGTACCTTAATTATTTTATGCCATTCGTCTTCAGCAAATAATGATAAAAAAAATATTATCAATATGTAACGAACAGATTAAGAAGACAAAAACAGATAACAGAAGCAGTCAATGACTAATGATCTTTCATCTAAGCTCAGTTGCAAAGCAAACAAAGGTAGAAAACATCCTACTTGAGTGAATCTACACACAAAGTCTTCTTTCACAACACTGTAATAGATAATTCTGACGTTCGTCACTGGGAGATATTTACTCACCTGGGATCTCTCTCTCTCTCTCTCTCTCTCTCTCTCTCTTTATCTCTCTTTCTGTCTCTCTCTCTCAAACACACACACTCTCTCTTCCCACTCACATCTCCTTTTTTTCTTACATCCTGCCTGTTTGGAGTTTCACTCTGGTCGATCCCCTCCTGCTTGATTAATTGCCTTTGATTTGCAGCTACTGTGGCGATGATTAGTAGAAATGGAGACTTTGTTTGGGGGCATGGGCTGTCTTAATGGTCTGACAAGGTTCGTTTGAGCCTACTCACGTCAGTCGCTCCTCTTTCATCCCGTTGGCCCACTTCTCATTTGCCAGCAGGCCTGAGACTGTGCTCCAATTGGTTGCTGGGCTGGATGGAGCAAGAGGAGCTACAGGACAGGTGTCAGGTCCATCCTCCATGGATCTAAATTGTGTTTTCCCCTCGAGGGTGGCTGACTTCACACTAAACAGAGGTTAACTGCAGAGACCTCAAAGAGCACATTACTAGCACCGCCTCAGAGATCTGAACCTAAGGGACCTGAGAGACTGGATCCAGGCTCTTCTGACTGATATTGAACTTGTTTGGAGGCAGTAGAAGGGGGACAGTGATGCACATGTTTGTTTTTGATCACAGCACGCTTAAGCCACAATTATTTCCATTAAGGTCTTTTTCATGTGCTGAAAGCAGGTGGTGTTTGTGATGGGACAGATCACTTTTTAATGCCACTGATCTGAGTCAGTCTTCCCAAACGGCAGGAAAGGGAGAAAAGAAGGCTTATACTATAATTATAATTATATTGTAGGAAATCATTTGTTCAGAAAATGAACATATATCATTTATATAATTCCACTGTCCAGTGTTGACCAGAGAACAATTATTTCCTCAGTTATAAACAGTTCACTACAGATATCATACTGAAAACCTTTTTATTTTGAATTGAACCTCTTTTGTTAAAACACAAAAATATTACACATAATTAATATTTACCATTCATATTAGGGTATAAACAAATGTGCATTGTGCTGGTGTGCATTTTGCTGGAATCCAGTAGTATTTAGCTACTTACATACACATTGTTATGAATCCTGCAGTATACTTTACCTTATACTTTACATATATTGTATGACATGATTATTATTGGGTTTTATATCATGACATGTATTTATAAACAGTAACCATCCCAAACCATCATGTGCAAAGTTAACACAATATGTAATTTGACGGGGCTATTCAAAATTATAGAGCAAATTTCCAGAACTCACTCAGTGCAAAAGCATTTTTTTGGGAAAATCGTGTTTTACCTATTGGAAAGCAATTCTTACAGGAAATAATTTTTTTTAATTTTAATTTTCCAGTTACTTATCAATTTTCAATGCCTGTTTCTAAAGTGCAACTCCTGCATATTTTAGTATGGGCAAATTTGTTTAAAAAATATAATGAAAACAATTTTTAATTAAATCGATATTAATATTTATGTCCTACTACATGACACAGCATAGAGTCAGTGACAGCTAACTGCATAAAAATTGTAAACATACTTCTGTCTACCAGTAAGTAAGTACTACTCGCGACTGTGCGAGTGGACTGAGTGAGTTTTGGAAATTCACCTAATCTTGTACCGTGTTTTATGCAAGGACTGAGTGAGTTTTAGAAATTAGCATCTGTATTCTGCAGGCTTGTGCTCTAATTTGCATGACAGTCTGCTTGGCCCTCTGTCAAAATCACGCTATACAGCAGGTCTTCTGGTGTCGAATCATGTTCTAACACAGTCAGTATTTGTTGTTGGGGTTTTTTTTTTGTTGTAATCTCCTCTTATCATGTGGTGGATTTTCAAACAGAAGTCATTGGTTTATTATCAAACAGATCAAGCTAACCCCTAGCGCTTATTCAAACCATGCTGAGGCAAGCTAAAGCATGATAAATGCAAAACAACTCTGAAAAATGTGCTTGTACGGTTCTGTATTATACAAGAGCTTGTATAGTCATATACCTCACAGTGTCTTAAAAATCAATACCTGATTTGTGCTGACAATTCAGCAAGTAGATATGTAGATTAGTTCAAAACTATTGTTCAAAGAGACAAAGCACAACTTTGCTAACTCAAGCAATTTTTTGTATGTATTTTTACTATAGGCCTAATGCCTACTACTAAGGGCATGGATCTAGTTTGTGGGAAATAAAATTTGTTTGGCTAATATGAAATTATTTACCCATGTGAATATAGTATATATATGTATATATATGAGGACGAACAGGCCCAGTGTGTATTGAAATAATTTCAACACATGATTGTGTAATCAAACAGACACACCCTGGTATTGTAGCCTCCGGTCAGTTGTTTAGTGCCTGTGTTTGCGCTGTATCTGTCTGCTCTGCCGCAGGCTCTTCTTTAACCCTTTCTTTATGTGCAGTTGGGCAGAGCTGTGCTTGCTCTTTTCCAGGGCGCTTTCCTCCCCCACACCTGATTAACAAAGATACCAGAGGGTGGAGGAGGGGCCGGCCAACTGCCATCAGGAGCTGCTCCACACAGCAGCCAAGGATGATGTCTGTGTGTGTGTGTGTGTGTGTGTGTGTGTGTGTCTCTCTCTCTCTCTGTCTATTTCAGGCTATCTCTTTTTTCCCTCATCTTTAACTCCCGCTCGCTCTCTCTTTTGTACTTTCCTCTTTCTCTCTTTCCCCTTCATGTCTCTATTTTCTTTCTCACCATTCTTTCTTTCTTCCCCCCCCTTTTCTCTCTGTCTCTCATCCATTCTTTTGTGCTTGATTGGTAATGTGTTTTATTAAAGCTTACTTGTACAGTAATTTCATGAACATATTCTCCGCAGTCCTCATACAGCAAGACTGAAAATATGTATGTTCCTTGCTTGTAAGGGCGTAGGCCTAAAGAAGGCCTAGTGGAAAAGGGTGGATCACGGCTAGGGAAAGGCTTAAAATGATCCTAGATCCGTAGACGTGTTCTCCAAACCATGTCTACCTTCTACTGGTAAATGAAAGTGTTGTCATTGAAACACTGATTGGTTTGATCCAGAGGAACACGTCCGCCCTCCCCATCCCCCAACGCCTGAGCTCATTACCCTGGTGTGTCCACCTACCCAGTTTATTTACCTCCTGCATGACCTCTCGCCTGCTCTCTGTTGTCTCCCTTTCTGGAGAGTTTTTGTGAAGCAGGATGGCTCAGCAGGAGATCGCAGGAATGCCGTCGGCCCCTGCGCCCATGTTTATGGTAGGGCTAGGAGTAATGGCCCATATTTGTGTTCCTTTCTGTGTTTGGAATGCAGGCATGCCTTTGGCATGCTCTCTGCCCAGCTGGCCTTTAGCAAACAGGAGGAGCATGGAAAGAAAGGGAGAGGCAGCAGGGTCACATTGGTTTAGGGCGGTTTGGTCCTTGAGCTGGTTTGAACCTGACTATGTGTTTAACGTGCTAAAACTGCTGGCTTTTTTGTTGTTGTTGTTGTTCTTTTGTCTAAATAAGGTTTTGTTTGAATGATCCGAAAAAGTTCATTTCGGCTAACCATGACCTTGTTAACAGGCCGAATGAAGAATTGGTCATTCTGGTTGTCCTGTATGAACAGGTCTCTTTGAAATCTTCCTCTCCTTGGGACTTGTTTGAGGAGTGAGGGAGCAAGGCACTTCTGCCAAGGACTGGAAACCACCTTGGTAACTCCACCTCTCCCTCCCTCCCTCTCTTTACAGCTCTTCCCTTTCTGTTAAGTGCAAACATTCACTGGTGTAAACGAGTTCATGCTGCTGCCTACCCCCAACACTGCTATTTACTGAAAATGCCCTTTTGTTTCAGGAATGATCCCTTGGATTTTCATAAGTATTGTCATCTTTTTGTAGACTCGTGCGTTAAACTTAATTTACTTACGCCACAATTGTCCTACTCATTTAGAAAGAAAAAAAGTAACATGCCACCACCAAGTCAGCATACACAAACATTAAATCTTAAAATAAAGTGCAGTTGAAGTAAATGTCAACTTATTTTTGGAAAGTCCAACAACCCTCTCTTAAATAATTGCGTTAACTGTATTAAATAAAATGAATTAAAATGCGGGTAAACAAAGTAAAAACATAATTTAAAAAAGCCCAGAAAAAGTTGAATGATGTTACTCTTATAACAATATCAACATATGTTGACTAGATTTAATATGAAATGATGAATATCATGTTTAGTAATGTAAAGGTATTATCGGGCACCGATGATCATCTTACTGTTATGTATCACATTGAATAAAGCTATCATACTTGTGAGAACAGAGTGTTCTAGAGCTTCAGTGAAACAGCAGCACACCTGCTGGGTGTCAGAGAGGTTTCACTCCCCCCTCAACATCAGGGCGAAACTTCACACAGATGCAGCCTGAAAATGTCTTGTTTTTGTTCTTTTAGTCTTCTTTTCCAGTCACGAAGGCCACAGACTCCTTTTACTTTTAAAGATTATTACTCTCACAAATGTTTATACGTGAGCGTCCTTAAATGTAACAGGTTCTCGTCCTCCAAGGAAGGTGGGATAACACGGCCAGAGTTTCATTTTACTTCAGAAAACAGCTTAACAGCATGCAGGTAACTAGGCTGTAGATGATCCTGTAGTAGTTCACATACAGATTATATGCCTCTGAACACTCAAGGGTTGAAATTTTAAGAAGAGATCATTTTGTCAAAATAAAACCCCAATACCTAGTATTAGCAAATTTGTCCATCTTTTATGACATTTTGTTATTGTTATCAGATTGACTTTACAAACCACTAAAATGGTTCTGAATATTTCTACCATGTAAGGTCTTTTGTTGTCATTTTGATTGGATACATTATTTAAGTATCCTGCTCAATTTATGCGATTTACCTCGCAAACTATACGGAAAGAACCGTATGACTTGGAAGATAATGACGCAATAACAATCGAATGGAACAGATGAGACAGTATAAGATACGGCATACAAACCCATCAAAATTCATTATAAAGCTTAGTTAGAATGCAGTTATGATGAGTAGTGCGTTGCAGTTGTGAAACTTGTGGTTCCGTTATTTCAGCCTTACTAATATTCATGAGTATATAGTCCATGGCGTCCAGTCATTAGTCTAAAGATACATCTGGCGGGGATAAAAACTTTTTCTTGTTAGTCCAATATGTTGTTTACCCTGTGTTTGGCTGTAAATCTATGCTGCACATGTCACAGTATCAAATAAACAGACATCGACACATTTCTATGCCACAAGTTTGATGTTTCAACACCTGCTCCTCCTGTTTTTGTTCTGTCAAACCGATGTGTTTCATCTGCTGCATGTGCACCAATTTTGCATGATCTTTACCCTCTCACAGTGCAGATGACAGGCACAGCTGTGCAGCCCATGTGAATCGGTCCGCTCGTGTAAAGCCGTGTGTTTTTGTTGTCGGAGCTCAGTCTACAAGGCTCGGCCCATGAGGGCAGATTAAACAGGAAACCTGCTGGGTGCCCATGACCCTTACTGCAAGCCAATCTCATATTCGTCCACACATGCTGCTAGCACTTACATGAGGTGTGGAGTGTGAATTCAGCCATTAGTGTGAAGTCATAAGAAGCGTGCATGCGAATTATACCTCAAGTCTGATTTGCTTCTGATTTATAGGAGATTTGGTTCCACGAAAACAGTGAGAAGCCTAGAAATATATCACAGTGCTGGTGGTGCTGTCTAAAAGATATTCTCTGAAACATGCCTAGCAGATGCTGTACAAGTATCTCTTTTTTTTTTTCACAGGTTGTTTTCCCCTAATGAATGTCACACAGAAATCACCCAATTCCACGTTAGCTGTCAAAACCACACAGTAAAGTTTACCGTGTAATTCTGTAACTGTCAGCTCAGTCATGTACATTCAGTTGGGTTTTCTTGTTGACACAGCAGTGTAATGAAAGTCTGACCTACGCGCTACTCTTTTTTGTCAGGATGGGGGTTGGTGTTATTGTTCAGGCAAATGAGAGTTTCTATAAATACACTGAAGGCTTCCTCTTAGCAAAGCGAAGGCCCAGCGACAGGGAAGTGGAGGCTGCTGGATGTTTGAGTCAAGGCCGGGAGGTGGGTGGTGGTGGGGCTGAGTGGGAGGAGAAGAGTTTTCAAACTTCATATGGGGATTTCTCAGTGAAGATGCTGGTAAACTCAGGAGAGCAATCTCTGTTATGATCTTTTCATTTTTTGTTCCCCTTACTTTCTTAAATGGATCCTTCCATCATCAGCACATGATCCCCCTGTTCCAAACACTGTGATGTCACTGATGACAAATTAAAAGTCAGATGGGTTGTCTGGAAAGTTCAGCAGGAGCAACAAGAATAAGAGTTTCCACAAGGAATAGTTCTATTCTATGGAATGAGACAGCAGTGCATGTCCAAATGAGTAAACAGCAATAATCCACTTCCTTAATTTTGTAAGAGGATAGTTGCTACACTTGAGTGACTGATTTGAGCATGACTAATGTTTTAATCAACATTAGATCCAAAGGGGCATGCTTAACCTAGGGGTCGACCAATATGTTTTTTTCAAGGAGAATGGTGACTTATTTGGGACCAGTATACATTTGTAGTAAAAGTGAACATCATGGTGTCAAAACGTTGAATTTCCGACACAAAACGTAATTGAAACACCTTTAAAAAATATTTATGCCGGAGTCAGAAAAGTGCAAGACGTAACGTTATAGCCTTTTTAATTTTTTTTGGTAGGCAACTGGCAGCTGGTGGTCTGGTGGTTGGGGAGTTTCTCCTGTGATCTGTGTTAGCGTGTGATGGGTTCCAATCCCAGGACTGAAAGTGGCACTACTGAGGTACCCTTGAGCAAGGTACCGTCCCCACACACTGCTCGCCGGGCGCCATCGTTGGATGCCCACTGCTTCAATGGGTGACTGGGTCAAATACAGAGAACAATTTCACACTGTTCAGACTGTGTGACGTGCTGTGGTGTGTTCACATGTGACAAAAATAGCCACTTTACACTTTAATGAATGGATCAACAAATTTACTTGTCAACATTCTCTACAAGGCTCGACATTAGCTTTTTATGACCATTACGATGTTATTATGACCACTGGCCACTTATAACATGTAATAACACCAATGCATATGGGGAAGAAATTCGCATTACCATAGCTAAAATATGGAACAGTTGCACTGGTATCAGTGTTATAGCTATCACTACATATAAGTAAACTCTATTATCTTGTTATAGTTCACGAAACATTCATGTAATTCCTTGTAAATGTTGGCTAAGGAATCTAATTTCCCCCCATAAGATTTTACTTACTGAAAGGATGAAGTAAGGTAAGGCAAGTAAGTAAAAGATAATCAGTTTACAAACAACATTTTAACAAAGACAGTAAATATCAATGTTAAATTGTCTAGACCTAGAGAAACACCAAAATAACAGTACAGCTAATCACTAAAGCTATACAAATGAAAAAACTTGCTTGTCTTCAGTTCCACCTTAAATAGTGCATGGTTATGTTGTACCTAATGAAAGAAAACCCAGGTGGACTCTATCTGACTGAATCTCAGCCAAAGTAGCGTTATTAGACGTGTAACCAGTCTGATAGTTCTGGTGGTGGGATAACAGAGCAGTGAGTAATGACAGAAAGAAGATGAAAAAAGTTGGATATATTCGCTAATGACTGGTCAATCGGCAGCCTAAACCATCACTAATTTAAATGGCAACTTTAAATGATGTGATTTGACATTTTGTGACACTGTGATCTATACAAAATGACAAAAGCACGGTCAAAACACGGCTCCTACTATTTTTAGCTAAGCAAATACAAATATTAAACATTGTATAGACTACATCAAAACAGTATAGACTACCATAGACTATACCAATTATGGTGTATTCACCATACAGTGAAGTTAAGCTGTTCTTCAAGGAAAGTCCAAACTGCTGCTTTGAACTTTTTGTAATGACCTACAATGGTCAATCCCTGATTATTACAGCAGCCTCTGACTCAGGATTCTCACTGCAGTGACTTTCACTGATGATTTAGGGCTCCCTCTTTCTCACTTTCCAAACCATACTTTACTTACAACCCACTGAGCGCTGTGCTACCCTTTTCTTCATGCCAAGGTGATCGAGGTCCCCTTTATTTATGGATTTCGGAGACAGGGCTATCCATCACCCCCACTCTGTGAATGCAGGGCAGGAGCCTGCAGATCAATACCCTTCCCCCTCGCTGTCACAAAAGATTGGCTTTTATCCCTAACTGTCTCAGAATACTGCATGAGGCACTGAAATCCTCACACACAAGTACAAAACCTTGTGATATTGGGCAAGAATATTTGTCCAAAAAATATTCAGACACCCTTCCAATTTGTGAATTCAGCTGCTTGAAGGTACATCCATTGCTACCACAGACAGTTAACTGCACACATGCACGACTTATATAATCCAGCATCAGTGCCTGACCTCACTAATACTCTTGTGGCTGAATGCCATCAAATCCTCATGGCAATGTTCCAGAATCTAGGGCAAAACCTAGTAGAGACGATTACTGCAGAAAAGGAGGGACAAACTCCATTATAATGTCTTTTGATTTCAGGAGAAACACGAACAGGTGCCTGCAAACTTTTGGACATACAGTGTATTTCTTAATAATATTGCTAAACAAACCAGACAACTTCAGAAGAGAATTTATTTAATAGTCAAGCATATTTGGCTCGTCTAGTTAGTATTGTGGCAACCCTGTGTTCTGTGTGGTCACCAATGCATTTGCACGTTCTCATGTGCTCCTGTGACTGTTTACTAGAGCACATTTGGTTTTGGCTTAAAGTGTGCTCTTCTTCCAGTTCTTGTTTGTGTGTGTGCGCATGTGTGTATGTATTGTATGGTTTTGGGTGTTTTGACTTGTTTACAGCCACAGGGAAACCAGTGGTTTTAAATAACATATTGGTTTCTAGTCCTATAACTAACCACCAAGCACGTACTGTATGATTGTGCTATCAGCCCAAACAAATAGAAAATCCATTCCAAGATGCTTCTTGTTCCGGCCTCTTCCTTTGCAAAGTAACAGTATGTTACAGTACGTAACACAAGCAACACATGTGTAGTCCCAAAAACAAACTGCATGTATGTTTAGCAGATTCAGCTAAATGAAACTGATTCAGTTTTTGATTTCGATGAAGTCAGCCCAAAGCTTGCTCACTCAGGAAGGACACTATTTTAAGACTGAAAGTAATATTTGACAAATTCTTATAAAGTTCCATAAGAAACTGATACTAAAGCCATTTTGCTGACTGGAAAATCTACTTTACCAGAGAACTCTGCCAATAGAATCAGTAACATGAGGTCAGATTTTTATCACGCCTGCCAGTGTAATTAGGCACAGCGTGATGGGCCCTTCTCAGTCAGTAGAAACATCAAGATCTTTTATTTAATCTAAATGATTTTCCAAGGAATCTAATGATGAGTTTTTGAGCTGCAAAGAGTGTATTTGCATATGGGTTGCAGTGGAGCATGATGTTGATGTTTTACCTCAGGCATTGTGAGTGTTGACATTTGAGATCAGCAGTATTCCTAGTTTCCCTTAAGATTACAACCAAAGACTAGAGATTGGGTTCCTCAAAGGTAGAGGTAGTTCTAACTAACTGAACACACATATCTCTGTTTGTTTCTAATGCTTTTTTTGTTAATTCCTACCTGTTTAGCAGCATGCAGTGAAGAATCCTCTATGCCATTCTATCAGAGATTGGAAGAGTTGACTGAGAGGGGGGCTGTGTTCACAGTGGCGCTACGAATGGCACATGAATCTTTTATTACCTCAGCCCAGTTAATAATGAGGTGGCTGGGCTTGAATAATTAGCACTGCGACTGAGGCATATTCCATAGCATTCGCCTGGGGATAATTGAGGCAACAGGGAAACGGGACCGAGGAGTGCAGCAGAAACAGAGTGAACAGAGCCCAGCCTAATGTTAACCCAGCCAAACAAGAACTACTCTGAGAGAGAGAGAGAGAGAGAGAGAGCAAAATATATCATACACAAGCATGTAATCTTCTCCTTCCAAAAAAAAAAAACCAAAACAAAAAAAACAGCTGCAAACATGCAAGTGTGACAAACAATGCTTCGGTCAAAATCTAAATTTCACCCTTTTCCCTTACCCGAGTATATAAAATCTGCCAAGACATGTTTGGAGTTCAAAGTTCGCCTCTTTATTTTAGCACTGGAGGTCTGAGGATAATGGCACCATCAATGAGCTTATAGTGACCCATTAGCACAATGTAAACGGCAAGCTCAGTACACTACACACTTGCATAAAGGTATCAGATGGGCTTATTTATGAGCGTTGTTTTCAACTCGTCACGGGACTGCCCTGCACAGTTTCAGAGATTCTCTGCTCACCCACACTCACCTGGTGCAGCTCATGAAGGGCTTGATAATTAGCTGCTGAGCTGGATCAGGTGTGCTGGAGCAGGGAATAAGTGGAACTGTGTGGAAGAGGGAGGGGGGGTGTGTGTGTCACCAGGACTGGAGCTAAAAACCATTGCTGTGTAAAATACTAGATAAAACTACAGACAAAATTCAGATTTTGAGGTGGCCACTGCTACCTTTTTTAGCAATGCTGTGTAATTTTGTCGATCTGCTGTGTACACACACCAATGCCGACTAGTTACCAACCATTCCCAGGTTTACGTTATTGTGTCAGTGCAGGAAAACTCCAACATGCAGGGCAGGAGGGCTCCAGGATGGTAAACTATGGGTTAAGCTACTGACAGATACCAGCCATTTGTTATATGTTACATTAACAAGAAAACCAGTCCAAAGCTGTTGGCGTGTGATGAGATTCTTTTGGACTTCAGGTGCCAAACATGTCTTGGCAGATCAGCTATATTTTACATGAGGGAGAAATTCTGTGCATCTTGATTTTTCACTTCCCTACCACTTTGCGAAGGCCTTACTGATGGGAGAGACGTGGCCTCCTGGTTGTGAGTGATGAAGGAGCTCAGTTGTGAGCAGTGAACTGCTGCCTCACACACCTGACAGTCTGTGTATCCACTCTTGTCTCCCAAATAACACACAAAAGAAGCCACATTCTTGACACCCCTCCCCCATCTCCCCTCACCCCTCCCCCAACAGCACATACCCAGGCCTGCTCGCTCTCTCACACAGACGCACATGCACTGTGGTGGGCTGCCTGAGTGTGCTGTTTGCCCTCGTTTGTTGTGTGTGTGTGTGTGTGTGTGTGTGTGTGTGTGTGTGTGTGTGTGTGTGTGTGTGTGTGTGTGTGTGTGTG
>JBBJLS010000006.1:15180564-15193996 GCA_037577275.1 Bryconaethiops microstoma
TTACCTAACTTGGCATTTGTGTGTGGACAGCAAAGAAAGAATTTCATTGCACAGAGAAAATGCCACTTTTCTGTACAAATGACAATAAACGCTTTGAATCTTGAATCCTGAATCTTGAATTGTTTGTCTGGTTTCTAATGCTAAACCAACAGTGTTTACACTTTCCCTGCCCTGCTGTTGTCTCCCGCCTCAAAGAGGAATTATGAATAGTGGAATCAATATATGGAGTGTCACATGTTTTCCCGGGATGACCTTCGCACATTGCTGCTGAATGGTGTGGAGAATTAGCCTCGCGCAGGCCGCAGCCCACGTGGACGGCCCTCTCTGCATCACAAACGCATGTTTGTCAACCTTTACAAGTGGCTGACTGTTTCTCTGTCTGTTCCTCTGTGCCTAATGTTCTCCTTTAACCATTGGCAGTTAGGCAGGTTAAATCAATATGAGCATGGAGTAGAATGTGTTTCTTTCAGCAGCATCGCTCTGACCTTTTGGGCACGTCAGGCACATTACAATAACATGAACACTGTCATCTGGTGTCATGAGACCATAGGAGAAGACAAAGATATTTTTACATCAGAGCTGCTTTTGAAGGTACAGAGTGGAATAAATCAGATGTACAGTATAACCATGATTTTGTGGCCATTAATACTAATCACCCAATCAAGTGGTCATACTGTGATGTGTTTTATTGAATTAAAGCCATTATCAGAGATAATAAAATCTATTAAAGACACTTTTTAGCCCAGTAATTACTGTATTCTGCCCATACTTATAATGTGGTATCTTCACATCTGCACAAACTGCAAGTAGAGATGAGCTGCCTTTGAAGCGATTTTAAATCAACACACCTGCACTAGCACATCAGAAATATAAATATGAATATTTAATACTATGGTTGAAGCAACCTGTCACCTTGTCCTTTTTTGGTTGTTTTATTGGCTGCTTGTGAAACAGATGGCTGCTTGTCAGTAAGCAGCTCAGAAAATCTTTGGACTCAATCAATTTTCCTATTACCATATTATTTGGGTACATGCAAAAGCATTATTCAAACAGTGGGCAATTATTTGGAACGATTAACAGTAATTCCAAGTAACTGACATTTTCTGACCATTTCTTTTGCAATAATCAGACTGTTTCATGTAAAACACACTCAGAAATCTCAGACTGGACTGTGGAGATGAACAGATGAAAAGGTATGTGAGGGAGAGCCTGTAAGATGTGTGTGAACAGAAACACGGCCAAGAGAGAGAGTGGCGAGAAAATGGAGCGTGTGCTATCTATATGTTGACTGTCACTTGTCTGGGTGGTGATTTCCATATCAATATTTGAGTGGTGGTGAATAATTTATAGACCTTAGTGATACAATAGAAGCACTGCTGAAAGATGCCCTGTCCACCAACTTCCTATGCTCAACACTCCAGGGTTTGTGTGTGTGAGTGTGTGTGTGTTTGTGTGTGTGTGTGTGTGTATATGCGAGCGTGTGTGTATGTGAGCATGAATGTGTGTGTGTGTGTGTGTGTGTGTGTGTGTCTTGCAGTATGAAGGACAGAGATTGTCCACTGGTCAGGGGTCCATTGTTGAAGGGTCAGGCTGGTCCTGGTCACTCTCTCAGAGTGCTCTCTATCACTCTGCCTGTGAGAGATGTATGAGATTCTGCTTCTTTTAGTGTGAGGCTTCTGCAGAAAGAGACATCTGCTCTGTGAGAGAATGCCCTAATTATTCATGACCATTAAAGCATTGAGGATTTGCTCTGTGTGGCATATGTGTCTTTCTCCTTCAGCGCATTGCTCACACCACACTTGTAAAAGGCTCATTCATTGTTTGGCTTTCTCTGTCTGACAGTAGTGTTAAGTATTCATGCAAGCAGTGCACCATTCTGTCCTGCGGCCTATTTTTGGATAGCCTTTTCTTTCTTTCTTTCTTTCTTTCTTTCTTGAAGGTACAGAGTGGACTAAGTCAGAAATGCAGTACAACTGCACTGTATAACTTTCTTTCTTTCTCTCTTCATTTTATCTTCACCCTTTCCTTCATATTGCTCTACTTTCTTTCTTTCTTTCTTTTTTTCTTTCTTTCTTTCTTTTTTTCTTTCTTTATTGTTCTATCCTTGTCTTGAACACAGCATCAAATCTGCGATCGTCATCTTGCTTTATGGAGGTCGAGTATTTATCTTTCAGTTAGTTCAAATGCATTTTCTCAGAGTGGAATTTCAATTTCTCTAACACTCAGTTATAGTTCTCTGAGGAGACACGTCTGTTTTTGTTATCTTTCAGGGTCTGTGAGGCCGCAAGCACTGCATAAAGTGTGCATGCACAAACACACACACACACACACACACATAGACGCACCACTATTATCATTACATTATTGTCATCCACACTTCACCACCACTTCACCCACAAAAACAAAACAAAGGCTTCAGGCTTTTTTTGTTCTCTCTGCAGCCAGGACTGCCTGTACTGCTGCATCTACAACTATTACCCATACACCCACACACACGCACACATACACCCACACACACACACATACACGCACACGCACACACGCATACACATACGCTCACACACACACACACACGTACACACACACACACACACACACACACACACACACACACAGCTCCTGAATCCTGAAAAGCCCGACTTGATAGAGACATTGTATGTTACAAGGGGATGAACAACTAGCCCACTGTTTAATGATTCAAACAGGAGGCTCTTTACAAATAATATTAGGCAGAAACATCTAGAGCACTGATACTGCAGCTGCTTGTGGTCACTGTGGCCCCCTAAAGACTAGAGACAAAAGAGCCCTGAACAGCTGTGTCTGATGTGCATGTTACCATTTGATTGATTGATTGGTTGATTGATTGATTGATTGATTGATTGATTGATTGAATTATTTTATTGGACCATTTCATAACACAGTAGTACTCACACCTCACACACTCACATGCCATGCAAAAACAGAAACAGTCAAGGATAACGCAAAATCTCTGAGCCTTATTTCAATTTTGGTACTTAATTTTTATGTCTCTTTTAAACACTTTGTCAAGCTAACAGATGGGCAGGAGTCGTCACGTCCTTTACACACGAACCTGAACCACAGCTCAATAACAAATTAGCAGATCCGTGAGTAAGCCCAGTAATGGCTTGGTGTCAGTGAGAGGCATTTAGCCAACAAAACACCACTACTGTTCCTTCCCCCACTCAACTCCAACTGCATACCAGTTAGTTTTCTCTCTCTCTCGCTCTCTCTCTCTCTCTCTCTCTCTTTCTCTCTCACACACACACACATACTCCCTCCCTCCTACTCTTATCGCTTGTTTTGCTTTCTCTCCTTATCTACCAGTTACTCCCTGAAACAGTCTTATGTCAAGAACATAAACTCTTAGGTTATCTCTTTACACAGAATATATTATATACTCTTAAAAGTGAAGGTGCCAAAAAAAGGGTTCTTCCATTTCGATGGATGGCTCTTGAAAGAATTATTTTTGTAAGTGAGATGTGTAAATCTTTAAGAGTGTATATAGCATGGGAACACATTATATGTGTGCATACTAATTGATAAAATACTCCACACCCGGAGCGACACGGCACATTAATTCATAAAAGGTCTCTCTGTATGGAGAGACATAAACTCTAGTATCTGAAAATAACAATAACTGGCAAATTACTATTAAAGGACCCGAGACTTTATACACAGCTGGATATTTTTTCGGTATGTATTTAGTCAGAATGTGAGTACACTTTCTGTTCTTTCTGAAACCTACTTCTTCTACACACACACGCACACGAACACACACGCACACACACACACTGCCATTCATTTCCTGTTTATTCTTGAAACAACTGGAGAGGGAGAGCCGGGGAGAGCTGGTGTTAACCTCACATTTCCCCTCTGTAACCTCGAGCTGCAGCAGCGCTTTCAGTTCCACCTGCTGTGCTAAAATCTCTCGACTTTTGAGAAAGAGTCAAAGCATAAAAAGTGGGGGAAAAGTGAACAGTGGTTGTCCTTTTTAATCTCTTCTTGTGGAGACGTGGGCAAACTGAGGCAAACCTGTTGGCCAGCTGCTGCTCTGTTCAACTCTCTCTCTCTCTCTCTCTCTCTCTCTCTCTCTCTCTCTCTCTCTCTCTCTCTCTCTCTCTGTCAGTTTTCTCATTCACACTTCATTCCTTCTCCCTTTCATCCCTTGGCTTATTTTCCAAATACAGATCATAAAACAGGTAATTCCTGCTTCTAAAACATGATTCAAAGTGATTAAGGAATATGTGTTATTCACAGAATGGTTTCTGACCATTAGGTTGCTTGCATAAACATTAGGTTACTTACATAGACATTAGGTTGCACAGAATGTAATCAGACCAAGCATCAGGGTTTGTAAAGTAAACAGCCCAAAATTGTATGGAACACACTCTTTGTAGAAACGTGTTTTTGTTTAAACATATTCCTTCATCAATTAGATCTAGGGTAAGCAATTCAACAAATAGCTAACAAGCTAACAGGCTCCTCCACTGGTAGTTATGGTCAGATTCTGAATTTAAACATTTAATTTTCTCCCATAGTATTTTACTCCAGCGTTTTACAGTTCCTAAATAGTGTTTGACTGGACACAGGGCTCTAGAACAATCATTTAACCAGCAGAGAGCACAATATGAGGAGGTCCTGTAAATGCTCTTTAAACTTAAACATCTAATTTGCTAAAATGGTTCTTTAAAGAATCATCACTTAAAGAGTCCTTTAGGAAACGTTTTGCATCATTGTTAAGAGTGTAAAAGTGCTCTTTCAAGGAAATTGAATTAGTATTTATTTTGTACTTTATCAGGGTTAACATGAAGTGGAAGTAAAAACAACAAATGGAGAAGATTAAAAGGTCATTCTTTTTACATTCTCATTCTATGTCACAAGAATGGCAAAGTGTGTGACATATAAACAAACAGGTAATGAGAGTTATTCCTTTAAGAGACATGGTTAGATTCCGTTCCTGGTCAGAACCATCACACCAATAAGAGACCTTGGGCAAGGCTCCTAATACTAACTGTGTAACATGATTAAACTGAGGGTTGCTCTGATAAATATGCCATAATTGTAACAGAAGAAAAGTTGGGTTTTTGAGTAGTTGCTATGTTAGTACAATAAAAATTCTCATAATAATTCAACTAAAGACTTCTTTTAGTGTTGTCAGCACAATGACAGTACAACTACTCATGCACAGAAACTGAGCATATAATAAAAAGGTGGTGGAAACTGATCCTAAGATTTTTTAAATGGAATAATCCCTTTCTGAGAAGCTGACCTTAAGTAACATACAGAAAAATGTCTTTTGAGTAAAAAAACTTTTGGAATTCTCTTTTAACCTCACTGACACACAACTTGCATTCTAATCAGTTTCAAATATACCCTCATTAAGTTAGGTTCAGGTCCTTTTCAGTTCAGAAAACTCAAAACTCACAGTTCTCCATGTACTGGCTTGAACTCTTCTCTTGCTGCCTCTTCTTTGCTGAACTACCTTCTGCTCTAGTGCCTTTGGTGTATTATTTAGAGAGAGCAGCAGCAACATGTGTTACAAAGTGGTTAAAGACATTTTCCTCCAAGCTTGTCATTCCATATGTCTGTGGCAAACGAGTGAAAAAAGTGATTGTGCTGACTGGTAAAGAGAATTATTTATGTGTGTCTTCGTACAGTGTGGAATGTTCTCTCTGGAAGACAGTCTGTAATGTTTTACGCAAGTGTTTTACCGCAAAGGTTCCTCAATGTTTTTTGACTGGACATGTGGTTCTAGGTAAATATGTTTCCTGGTAAAGAACACATCATGTGGAGATCCTTTTAAACTTTAAAGTTCATGGTCTCGTTTGCAAAAATGCTTTTTTCATCAGGGGTTCTCTAGGGAACTGAATGTAGTTCTTTTATGGCATCATTGTTAAGAACCCCTTTTCAAGAGCGCTCTTTCAATAAACCATGTCAACAGATTCCAGCCTTTCTGTGTTTTTGTGGCCCTGCAATCCTCTGTTGCCAGCAGGCCTGTTGCACTTTGAACTCCGGACCTTGAGCAAACTGCTGGCTGATGTTTGTTTGCTCTCCGTTCTGCACAACGCAGACCCTCTGAAAGTTCAGGAGAGTGCAGCTGAATCAGGGCCAACATGATTGGCCAGAATCCCTACTTTTTGTCTGTGCTCCTTATTCATGTCTGTCTGAACGGACACAAGAAGGACTAAATTCGATTAGAGACCTGGGTGTCTCTTCGACAGGCAGCCGGGGAGAAAGCAGAATGTGTGTGCACTGAAGCCAACACGCATCTCTTTGTTTTCATAATTCACTTAGGCTGTGAGGCGCGGTCCGCCTACACGCGCTGACCGGTTCAGGCCTCCTGATGTGGCTAGGCAGCACCTTGGCCATGCAGCTCATGCGGTTTTCCACCCTGCTGGACCTGTGAGTTCGATGCTGACAGTGCTTTTGCAAATGCACAGTACCTTCAGGACAAGTGCATTCAGTCTGTCACAGTGTTACATCGTTAAGAGGTCAGGTTGTTCAAATGTAGTTTTATAATTAAATGTAGTTTTATAATTCAAATTTTATAATTCAAATAATTCCATTGAATTACAATGAATTACAGTGAGTGGGAGAACATATTCAGACACTTTTTTCGGTGCATATATGCACTTCCAATTTGTTCACATCATGCATTGTGACTTGAAATGAAATATTTTTAAGCATAAATAAAGACAAAAAAAGTAAAAAAAAAAACAAAACGAAAGTAATGGGCAAAAAAGATACAACTCATGAAAAACTTTAATACTTGTTTACAGTTACAGCCTAAAGATGTCTACAATAAGAACTCATTTTTGTAGCATTGTGGTTTAATTTTGGAACATTCCTCTTCGCAAACCCATTTAATTCAATTTTAATTCGATTTTATTTATATGGCGCTTTTTACAACCAAGTTGTCACAAAGCAGCTTAACAGAGTCCAGGTCCGAGCCCCTAGTGAGCAAGCTAAAGGCGACAGAGGTGAGGAAAAAGTCCCTGAACTGGAGGATGAAACTTCGGGAGGAACCAAGACTCAAAAGGGGAACCCATCCTCTGGTTGACCTGGAAAAGAGAGTCTCTATTGAGATAACTGAAAAAAATAAGACCTTCAAGAATGAACATGTAGACAGATTGGCCATCTACGCAAACAGAGTTGGTACAGTTAAGAATCAATAAGAGTAGCTGTGAGTCTCAAGTCCATAACAACAGAAACGACAATCACCGCTAGAGCTTTAAACAGCAGTTGCCCTTGGGTGGAGGAGGAGCATGTGGGGAGTCATAGCAGCCGAACCAGTCGAGGACATCTTGGCATGGGACACAAGTGAGTGCAGATGCCTGGGGTCCCAGTGGTGATCAGTCGAGCTGGACAAATGTGCAGCGCTTCCACACAAAAAACAAAGACAACAGAGTTAGTTCTGCTTAAATTTATACAGCAAGACTTATAACTGCAAGGAGAGCAAGTTGAGACTCCAGCATGACTCCCAAGTCTTACGTTCCGGGTCCCTCTGTTGGATTTATGGTTTTAAAATCCTGCAAACATTCTTTGTACCTTAGGTTGGGAAACTGACTAGGCCAAAAAAAATTGCTATCATTACGTTGGCTGTATGTTTGCTGTCTCTTTTACCCAGATTTAGTTTTTTTCATGAATATCTGGTTGCACTCCATTTATGGTTCCTTCTTTGTTACATAACTAACAGCAACATTTTCATACTGGCACAAGTGCAATATGCACAAAATCATTTTTGCAGCTTTGATATCATAAACAATGTTTCCCAATCCTGGACTTCTGCTTTGGACATTCTAGACTTTTCCTTGCTCCCAACACACCAGATCCAACAAATCAGCTAATTAACAAGCCTTTCCTGATTTGAAGTGTGTGTATAAAGCAGGGAAAGCAATAAAATGTGCAGGTCAGGGAGGTTGTTAAAACTGAGGTTGAAGAACCACTGATCTAGAACAGCAAGCATAATCATGTCATATATCACTGAAAAGCTCCAGTAGAATCTATGCAGAATATCTAAGTATGTCTGTTTCCTTTGTACTAATGACTACATTCCCTCAAATGATGCGCCTCCTTTGAGATCTTAGTTAGGGATGCAGCCCTTCCTTAAACTGTTATTCTTGAAATCAGCTTTTCCCTTCCTTCAGAACTAAAAATCTGTATTCAATACATATTATGTGTTCAAAGGATTTTACACAGGGATTTCTTTACATCTTGTTCATAACTGGATATAAGCTACATTTTGTGCAAAAAAATACCTGAACAACTTATAATAACAGTGCATTTTGAATTTACAAAACTTCTAATAAAAAGGCCTGTCAGAAAACCAGCAATAAACTGGCAGAAAATCGACGTGATATTAAAAAAGCAAACAAAAATATTCACCTGTGTCTTCCATTAATTAGTTGAATCTCACATTGAAAATATTATCAAAAAAATCAATGCTATAATTGAAGTAAAGTTAGTTTAATAAATCAAAAACATGCAAAAACGATAACGATTACCATTATAGTTTACAACAACCTGTCATGGTGCTACACAAAGGGAGGTGCCAGCACTCGACTGTGAGAACAAAAGGAGACTTCAATGGTAGACAAACAAAAGGATCAAGGAAAGTGTGGCAAAGGGTGGCAAACTGAAACAGGAGTGCTGCAAACAAAGAGCAGACGTATTCCGGTGTAACAGAAAAAGTCAATGAGCTTCAGTAACTAGAAAACATGTGAAATTACAACGGAAAACCACAACAGTGAACAGGCACTTTGGACTGGACTGGCTAATTTAACCAGCAGGTAACACAGGTGTAGCGCATACAGAAATCAAGGGGCAAAACAAAAAACAGCTCAATAGTCCAGAGTCCCGAAGCGAGGGAGTGTCCTTGGCGGCTGAGACGCAGGTGAGCGCATGACAGCTAAAGCTGTAATGAGCCTACGTGATAGAGTATGTGTGTTTATGTTACCCTCACACACAGTGAGGAGGATGCTAAGAACGGCAAAAATCATTGTTTATGCTTTGCAGAAGATGGTAGCATCCTGGGTTCAACAAGTCATCAAGAAAGTTTAGACACCACCTTTTTGCCTAAGAGCTATGCAAGAACAACCCTTTTCTTTCATCTAACCACAAACCACAAACACAAACTGCCTGGAGTTTTCTAGATTTCTGCTGAAATTTGAACTGGAACCATTGGTTTCTTCATTTTTCAGCATGACACTGCAATCCTTAACCTTTTTACCCACCTTTACCAAAGGGCCTATACGTTCATATAAAATACAGGGATAAAACACATTATGGGTGTACGTTTGAGTGGATGTGTGCACGGGATTTATTTTAAACAACAAATTAAATAAATAAACACACAAAATCTCTGTTTTCCCACTCGTCTCTGTCTACTTGGTTTACAATCTCCATGAAAAGTTCTCAGACGTTTGTCTCTTTTGGGCAAATGTGGTAAAAATGTTAATATAAGTTTTTATTGTTTAATTTATTTAAATCAAACCAAAATATAGTAACTTCTCCCCTACATAGAAACCCAAATATTTTGTCTGAATGTTTAGCATGAGTCATTTCAATGAGATATTGACGAGAAATAGTTCATACCATGCTTTTACAATTGCCAGTGACAACTGTGACATTAAATGGTTAAATAACTTTTCAATAGGGGTTAGAGTCTATGTTCTTCTTGTTTTTCACCCCATCGGCTTCTCTGATTACATCATGTAGCGTTAGCCAATAATGTCTGTAATAGTGCTGCATCTCTTTGAACAATACTCCTTCTTTCTTTATTGGCATTATCGTCGGTTATCCGCTGTCTATGGACCCCAGTGTGAGGTTTCTGACTGTGCTTGGTGGATTCAATATCTCTTCCAATCTATGGGGTAATTATGATGGAAAAACAGAATGGGCTCAATGTGGTCACTTTGTGCTCTGTTACAGTACTGGGGTTCAGTTGTGAAGATATCGTCTTAGCTGTCCTCTTGGAGAATGGAGACATTGTGAGGCCATAACAGTGTGACCTGTAGCTGTATGCTCTGAACTCTCAAATACAAAAAAAAAAAAAAAAAAAAAAAGAAACGGCATGGAGGTCACTTGACCGCCCTCTTCTTAGAAGCACGGGAATAAACACAGCCTTTGTTCGCTGAACTGACCCGAAAGTCATGTGGCAGTAGCGCAAGAAGCAAAGAACAACCAGGGAGACAAAGCAGCTACATTTTACACTTCCCCTGGAGCACACTGCGCTAGCTCACCACCTGCCTATGCAAAGACCATAATTAGCAATGACCTGATAGAACGGAAGATGTAATCTCCAGCATGGCTTGCCGTGATTAGCCACAGTGCAGTGTAGTACGGAAAGAAGCCATCCAGGTGTGACATCACCCCAGCCCTCCAGCAGGGTACTTTCCCCTTTGTTATATGGCACAAACACTACAATGGGCAGCAGCACAGCCTATTCAGCACAGCTGATGTTACACAACAGAAGACACATTCCAAGGGGTTTACTCCACTGGATCGCAGAACAAGCATAAAGATTAATTCCATCTGACAGCATTGTTCCATGTGTGTTAAAGAGAGTGTGTAAGCACAACCTGAAACATTTAGCTTCTTGTTGAAGAAATGAAAACACAGACTATTTTTCTTGTAGGAGTACAAATGTTTTAGCTTACACTACAGAACTTGTGAAGTGTAACAGACTGTGGGGCTCGTGGTAGTAACAGTTGGTAACAAAAATGATGCACATCCAATTCATTCAACCACTGAATAAAAAACCCGTTAAAGTATATTTCATTTACGTGATGCAATGGTGCATTTCTGATTAATCTGTACATTTAAAACTGTTCTGAATGTATATGTAGGGATGTAGGGTTGTACTTTAGCTCTTGCTGTAAGCTGGTTATGTGTTGAAAAATGCTGCTGTATTATAGTGGTCCAAGGGGTAATGAAATTAGCATAGGTTTGAATTCTGCGACTTGTACACACAACTTATCAGAAACAAATATGGTCACTTTTATGGTGTGGTATATCTGACCGGTTGCTGTGAAAACTCAATGATGGCATTTCTATGAGAATGCAAAAAGATGACCAGCAGCATGGCCTACTCAAATTTGTTTAACTAAATTAAATTTCCACTGTACGTTTTACTAAGTGTTAGTTTATGGCCTGCTCTCTATTTTTGTTCTATCCTAATACTATAATAATAGTGTTGCCATCGCAATGGTAGTTATTATGAAACAACTGGCAGCGATGATTTTTATACTTGCACTGTTTTAGCTCCTTTAAACCCTTAGAAGTTGCAATTATAACAAAAGCATGTTGTAATTCCGTAGTCATTTTACAATGTAGCTCACTGAAACAAGTGAGGGAATTACATCAGCAGCGCAGACTCTGGATTTGTATTATTTTATGGTTGTTTGATTTTGTGATGAAATCGGATCGTTATGCAAAAGGTCTTCTTTTGCTGACTTAAACCTTATTTATAGTTTCAACTGGGAAAACAAAAAAAATATTGGAAGTGCAGAATCAATTCTGATGATAGAATGTAGATGTAATTCGATCGGTAGCTACTATGTAAATAAATATATAATTACAAAATTACATTTGAATAAAGCAGTCAAATTAAAGCACTGACATTTGACTTCTAAGGGTTTACTTTAGAGGTCAATCGTTCTTTGTCATGGACCAAACTAATTAAGGAGTGACACCATTCAAGAGAACTACAGCTTGTATCACATGTAAAAAAGAAATATAACAGTTCAAAATGGAATGGTGGGACCACGATGACAAATCATTTCCTTGTGCAACAGCTGGGTGTAAGACTGTGTGTGTAATGTAGATGTCGGGGTTGGCTTTGACTTACTATACTATTCTAAGATCCTCTTATCTTATTCTCCTCTTGTAAATGAGGTCTTGCGCTGGGTCCAAATGAGTGTAGATTAAATGGTCTGGGTTTGTCGTGGCTCCTTCTTGTGTTTCAGTGTTCCCTGAAGTGGGAGATGATGGATATATAAAACAGTTGCTGTACAGGCTCGTGGCCTGTGCACCCCGCCTCTCCCAGGCCCATCTCGTTTAATCGCTTCCTGTCATTGTGTGCCAGAGGAAAGGGATGGGAAGCGATCCTTTCTCATTTCAAAAACAGCCTGTTTGTTTATGTTGCCGAGTGGCTCTCAAGGACTTGTAGGCTTTTTCTTTGCATCCCTGCAACTTGTTTGTTGTTCTATTTGCTTGTTTTTGAAGGATGTAGAGGACTAGGTGGTGCAGGTCAGAGAATCGCTGTCAGCGGTGAACAAGCCATTGATGTGCTGCAGAATTATAGCCTGTTCCCATTGATTATTTTAAGGGACATTTGTTTTGTTTGGCCATTGACCATCAGGTTAACATAAATAGTTTATGTGCATTCAGAGTCTGGCACTGGTTTACAGAATAACTTCAAAAGTGAATATCCTCTGGGAAAAAGGGGTATGTATTAGGTCATGGGTAATATGTAAGTGATAAATGTGGGGTTATTGATCATTGTCATTGGTTGAGAAACCTGAATTCAATAGAAGCAATTAGTTGAGTTCAAAACAAAGTGGTAACAAATGATAAAGTCATTTAAATGGGTTCACTATTCTTGCTTAATTGGTGAAAATCTTTCAGTTAATGAGGAATTATACCAAACAATTCTGTTTTTGTCAAAGTAGAGAAATTTAGAGTACATTGCTACTTTTGAATGAAACATACTATGTAAAAGGTAATACTTTTAGGAGGGAAGGTGTGATCATTTTCTGTTTTCTAGTTGAGTTCATGTTAAAATAGTTACACGTTTGTCATTGCTGTTTTTCAACCTGCATAGTTTCAATTAGCTATAACAACACGGTCCAGCTTGGCAGTTTTATAAGGGATTATGTGGCAACACTTATCAGATACGCACAGTCTCTCATTAGTTTGAGTTGGACTTATGCCAATGTTCTGTAAGTCTTTTCCAACCTGGCAACAGTTGCTATGGAAGAATATAACTGGGGCATAGTAGTACCCCTACTCAAACTCGCACACCTGCTAAACCTGGAAATTAACAGATGAGTTCATTCAGGTGACTGTGAGCAGGGAAATCAACAAATCGTTCTGACACCCCAGGAGGATTTGTGGGCCCCCTGTAGTAGAGTCTTACCATCCACTTTTCAGGAAAACAAGTCTTCTTGATTTAAAACAGTTTATAAATATGCTGTTTTCTCTAGATGTATTTGACACAGTGAGTGTGAAAAATCAAATTATACACCCAAATGACAGTGATGCCTATGAAGCAACAGAATATGAAGCAACAGAACAACAAAGCGAAGATTGTTTGTGTTTATGTGTGTGTGTGTGTGTGTGTGTGTGTGGGCAAAATAAAAAGTGTATTTGCTTTTTATTTTGTATTGTATTTATAGCTACAGTATATATA
>JBBJLS010000006.1:15217924-15232440 GCA_037577275.1 Bryconaethiops microstoma
TTATGGTGGAGTCATGAACACTGACCTTAACTGAGACAAGTGAGGCCTGAAGTTCTTTGGATGTTGTTGTGGGGTCTCTTGTGACGACTGTGATGAGTCGTCCCTGCGCTCTTGGGGTAATTTTGGTCGGCCGTCCACTCCTGGGAAGGTTCACCACTGTTCCATGTTTACGCCATTTGTGGATAATGGCTCTCACTGTGGTTCGATGGAGTCCCAAAGCTTTAGATATGTCTTTATAACCTTTTCCAGACCGATAGATCTCAATTACTTTCTTTCTCATTTGTTCCTAAATTTCTTTGTATCTCGACATGATGTCTAGCTCTTGAGGATCTCTTGGTCTACTTCCCTTTGTCAGGCAGATCTTATTTAAGTGATTTCTTGATTGAGAACAGGTGTGGCAGTAATCGGGCCATGTAGGTTTGGATTTTATTTCTCCCTTATTAATAAAATCCTTCACTTAAAAACTGCATTTTGTGTTTACTTGTGTTGTCGTTGACTAATATTTAAATTTATTTGATGATCTGACACATTTAAGTAGAAAAAAATGAGAAAACACTTTTTCACACCACTGTATTATTAAAAGCATTATATAATTCATAGTTTTGGTTTTATCTAAACTAGTGCCTGTAAAGTCCATCAGCACTGACATTACCTCTGTTGAAGACAAGCCTCTTATCTGACAGTGAACCCCTGTGAGAAAAAAAGAGGAACTGTGAGGTGAACTTCAAAAATCCTTCAAATCACATACTCAGGTCAGTCATTGTGGTTGGATTACCTACCAAAATGAGAATGAATGTTAATTTCTATTTAGTACTCTTCTGCCAAGTCTTTGTAACTCTGTTCATCTTATATATAGCCTGTTCCCAGACAGTATTTTTTTTTTGCCAGTAAAACACATAGCAGTTAAGGCAATGACTAGGTTTAATCTATGTCTAAGAAGGTATCCCATGGAGTAGTAAACTCACGTTTTAGACAGAATGCCATTGGCGAAACTCGACTCGTACAGTGTGATGCTCCTCTGCTGGGTCACATTGATCATGCCTCCCTGGCTGTCTGATATGACTCCTGCGTGGACAGCAGCTTTGCAGAGCACAGAGGTCTACAAAACACACACAAACACATACACCCACCAACATTACATTGCACATGTTCAGTGTCCACTCATGTATACTGTCATAAAATGCACAGGTCTGCATTTATTTGTATTATAATGGTATCACCATTTGTTTATATTTCATATAACATAGGAATTCCTATAAATTACAAAAACACAAGACCTTAACAATACTCTATTCCATGTATACAGCTAGACAAAGGGCTTACATCTCGGTAGCCTTGCTCGTGTTGACCCCATATTTCTCCTGCCACGTCCTTGCAGCCACCAGGACAGAACACACTGGAACAAAATGTGGATCAAAAAATCCAGGTCAGGTCATTTACTATGCACTGTGTTTGATATAAATTATAGATTATAATGTATAATGAAGTCTGCTAGGACATAATCACAGATAAGGTTGTAGGAATAAATGCAAAATATCCAGTGGTAATCAGGGTCCCTCCATCAAAATGTCTACTAAATCTACTGATTTATAAATGTATATTTGGGTAGTAATCTAACAACAGCTTGTGTGTAGGCTAAAGTTGAAGTTTCAAAATACTGTGGGGCTGCATTACCCTCATTGTTCCCCTATTATACACATTGTTGTGCTATTGCCAAGTGAATTTTGTTCTGAATTTAATTGTGATGTATATGATTTTCGGTTTGTGAATTTAATTAGTAGGTGAAGAGAAGGCCCATTTGAAATGGTAAAACCTTTTCTCCCTGATCTTGTCAGGCCTGGGGACAGTGACGGCGGGTGGCCGCTAAAGGCCACCCTTGTTTATGTTTGTATTTTGGGTTTGTGTTTGGTGTTTTTATTATTTTAGGACTTTTGTTATGACATCTGAGCACCGCCGGGGTGCTCAGAATAATGAGTTGTGTGTGTATTGGTTTTTGTTTCTGTGGAGTTTTGTATTTACCGTGACAGATCTCATACACATCCGTGAAATCTAGTTGTATTGACAGTGAGTTCATTATGTGCAGTGAGTTCATTAGTACAAGGTATCTTTAAAATGGGGATTTTTTATTATCTGTCTCTATTTACTTCTGCCACTTTCTACCATCTGTGTATGTTGAATTTATGTGAATGATAAAGTAGACCAAACAGAAAGGACAACATGTAACCCGAGTGGCCGGTTTGTTAGATACTTCTGCTTTATTCTAACAGTCATTAGACATATTATCAGGTACATCTAACAGATAGGGGCACTTTACTGATATATAATGAGTGACTGTATCCTGTCTAATACACACAACATACACTACTATGCCACATGCAGGCATCACTGTTGTGCTGAGAATGGACTACACCCCTGATTAATATTTTAACAGTTAGTTGTCTGTTCCCAAAATTGGGAACAGACAACTATCTGTTAACTTACTAATATGATTAGCCAGAGCAAGAAGAGAAAGGGTCAATTAATTTGAAACTACAGAGTAGCTACAGACTAGAGTGAAGTTGCAATAGTCGATGATCAAGAACTCTGTGTGCAGCTGTGCCACTAGAAAGAAGCAATTGTTAAAGAGAAATACATCAAAGAACATCTGGAGTTTACCAGAAAGCATCAAATGATCCAGCTAAAAAAATTGAAGTCAGAGGAGACAATTAAGCCTTTTGAACAAAATGCCATATGTGGTGAATGAATCGTTCATGCATAACAAAGGCCTGAACCAGTGAAGAAACAGGTGCAGATGATTCCAGATGATCAGGCGGTGATCAGTATATTGGTGCTGCACAGTGCTGAGTGGTTGGAACACCTTTATCTAGGCATCTTGTTATCTTTAGGTACTTTGCAGCCTGTCACAGTAAAACATTTGCTCCAATTCCTTTAATTAATCAACTCAGTATGCAAATTAATATTACACTACATACTGTAACTGGTAGCCTAGTGGGTAGGGCGTTCGCCCTGCGATCAGGAAGTTGTGGGATTCCCAAGACTGCTAAGCACCTCTGAGGTGCCCATGAATAAGATACCGTCCCCACACACTGCTCCCCAGGTGCTGTGTTCCCGGCTGCCTGCTGCTTCACTTGGTGAATGAGTTAAATACAGAGGAATTTTGTGCAGTTCACACTGTGTGCTGTGGTGTGTTCACGTATGACAGAATGGTCACTTTCACTTTCATAAAACTACAATAAATCTCTTTACTGCTTTCTTGTTTATTCTAATGTTCTAACTTTGCTTGCAGAAAGACACATCATCTATTTGCATACGTGATTAAGACTTTACACAGTACTGTACACACACACACACACACACACATACACACACACACACACACACACACACACACACACACACACAAAATCTGCTTGTGAATGAAAAATTATAACCCAGACAAATATGTTTTTTAAGGGGGCTGAGAACTGTGTATGCACATGATAAAACAGTCAATGAGTATAAGAACAATGTAAGAGTACTTAATAAACTGGCTACTTAGGGTATTATGCTGTTTGGCCTTGAGTCAGTATTAGATATTGTATTTTCTAGACATTGTATTGACTGAGGGAAGCCTCCTACCTGATCTGCTGGGAAGTGAAGTGGCTTCCACGGTGAAGACATGAGATGAGGTCTGGGAAAGGAAAACAGCAGCACTATTAGCAGCAGAATAATGCAACAAATCAGTTTAAATATACACTAAACCTCCCACACAGTTGGTCATACATAAACAGACTGCATGCCACTCATTAAGCTCTAAGGATGACCATGTAGTCACATGACCCCCTGTATACTCTGTAAGCCATGTATGGGACCGGAAGCATGACCCCAGTGAGTCTGAACCTGTGACGCAGCCTGACAGAGCTGTCTGGACAGTCTGACAGGGCTTAAACAAGCAAATAACAGGAAACTGTGTGTTCTCTTCAGAGAATGCAGCATGACTGTCTTCTTGGTAAATGGCCATTTGTGATTAAAGTTGTGGCTTCAGTGTTTATCTGAACGCTGTTCTGTAACACTATAAAAATCTGGAGAAGCTTATGCAGTTCGTGTATGTCTTGGGATTTCACGTATTAGTTATTATATGATATTAAACGTATTAGTTATTATATGATAACGAAAAGCATGGTGTAGCTCCAGAAGTGTGTAGCAGAAGAGCATAATATAGCTCCTTTCTGCACCACGTTTATCAGTAGGAAAAAAAGAAATGTAAAGTACTGTGCAAACATCTGAGACCTCTTTTCAATTTTTTAATTTCTAGTCAAGAAGGCAATTTCATTTCTAGTCAATTACATTTCCAATTTCACTTTTAATTTCTGTTTCAGAAAAAAGCAGAATTTGTGTATTTAACAGAAAAATAGACAAAAGCCTTCAACAGTAAGAATATTTCATAATACCTTTTTACTATTACGCACCGGCTGCTGCTTTAACTCTTCAGTCTAGTCAAAACTCAACCAGTTACAGATGAGTTCTCCCAAGTGAACATCTGTTACAGATGTTCTTAGTCTTTATAGAGACACTTACATTCACATATGCAACTATCCAGACACACCTCAACTGCCTCACGTTCAGCTTAAATGGTTACATGTGAGATTTACATAGAGATTACATAGAAGGTTATCCACTTACATAAGGTATAACTAAAACTGTAGTTCAGTTAAATCTGTATTTTAAAAAAATACAGCAGAGAAAATGGAAGTCCTAACCATTCAAGACATGACAGACCATCAAAACTGTCACCGTCACCGACTGTAGTTAAAACTCAATAAACGAAAGTGGTATTTTTATTTCAAATGAAAAGAAGCATAACTGAAGACTAGCTCCTAACTTTTAAATAAGCTTAGCAGTAATATGAAATGGCTTATATGAAATCACTTAAGATTGGGGCTACACTGTGGTCATGAGATGGTTAACGTGCAATGCTGTGGTTGTTTCTGCCACGGAGGAGGGGGCAGTTATTCTCTCACTTCGCAGTGTGTGGTCAGTCTCCGGGGCCTCTCTCTATTCAGGCCAGAAGAGGCAGCCTACTGGCCTGCTTACCAAGCAAACACTCTTCTGTTCAGTGAAGCAGTACAGTCGCATTCCAATACGTGAGCCCTACACTCACACACAAAGACCCATATATCAATGTTTCTCAGCGTCTCGTTTTACGGTCAAACGGTGTGTGCCGTCATAACGAGACATATAACCCTCTCTGAATCAAAAACTAGTCCCTATTAGAGGCATAAAGTGAACCCTAGAATGCATAAATGAGACATGTATCATTCCTTGGTATTCCATGTACTCCTCAAAAATCCTGTTTGTGAGCCTGACCTATGTCATTTCTGTATTTATTTTTTGGAACCTATTATGAAGTAAATTATGGTATGACTAGTCTAAGTCTTCATAGAGCAGGTAAAAATGACCCCTATGCATTTCTTGGAACTGAATTTGATACATTTAGTCATTTTTTTCCTCGAAATTCCATGGATTAATTTGATTTTGATTAGATTTTTTGGATTAAATGAAATTATACATCTTATTTCATTACCTAATAGACCTCTTCCATACATATCTCATTCTGTCCCATATCAATTACTACTCAGGATTAGTTTCAGACACAAGAAACACGCATTGCAAGCATAGATCCATTGTTCACATGACAGTCTGAGATAAAGTCTTGTTTAAAAATATGAATTTTTAACTCAGAAAATTTCAATTTTTGAAAGATATTCAGATATTCAAATAAGTTGGGCTGCAAACTACTAGAGGCAATGCATAACTAGTTAGCATATTTTAGTGAGTTAGGTAGTAGACTGTAAGCTTGTACTGCATTACTGGTAGGATCATTACTGAGTAACTGATTAATGGACTGAAAGATCAAATAAAACATGCGTTTTATTAAATTCTTACTTCATTACATTATGTGGAAGACAATGTTGGAAACATACTTTTTCTTAAAAACCAAACCAAACAAAAAAACAAAACAAAAACAACTTAATGCATTTGTTTTTTGGTGAATGCATTCTAGGATTTATTACAATGGGTACCTTGGTCAATGGATACCTTGGGAGAAGCAACCTTGTTTCAGTCCAGTCTAACATTATGGCACATGCAGCGGGCAGTTATTTAAGGATTCGCACACGCGGGCCGGCCAAAGGAAGAGTCACAAGTGAAGGGGGACGTGAGAATAAACAGCTTTCAGGAAGAGCGCTCCCAGTCTGCTGTTTACACTCCACTCCCTGGGTCAGCTGGAATGTCCTTCTTGTTGTTTTTAAGATGGATTTGGAGTATATAGCTTTCAAAGGTGGAGATGATCGTGAAGGACAAAAATAGTACTGACCCGGTTTGTTATCCCCAGATTTTAAAAATCCTCCTTGATAAATTGCTATGCCCCTTTCCAACTTTCAGGTAAATGTCCAAGTGGACCCACGACTTCATTTGAATCGAGTGGAGTTCAGGTTCTCAGGCCGCATTCAGGCTCAGACCAAAACCTCAAATCCAATTAAAACCTGAGCAGACATTATACTGAATATTATTGAAATACGTTATTCCTTAGACCAGGGGTGTCCAGCACAGTTGGATGGTTCTCCTCCTCAAACAGATTCACTAAACCTGACAATTAACTGGTGAGGTGAACCAGGTGTTTCTGAGCAGGGAAATCATCAAAACGTGCTGGACCACGACCCTCCAGGACCGGAGTTTAACACCAGAGGTGTTAGACCTTAGACCTTGAATTATACCTAATATTCCAGAAGAAAGGCAGATGAGTTGTCACTTTGGGTGGTAGTCATCTAGCGGGTAAAACACTTGCCTATGAACCAGTTGCTCTCTGCTGTCCCTGTAACTAATGACTGTAAGTCGCTCTGGATAAGAGCATCAAACAAATGCCCCCTTCACCTTTACTTTGAGACTGATGCATCCTACAAGGTGTTACCGTGTTAATGCTGCTGCACTGTTTGTGGTACCTGGGTGTTGGTTGGTTGAGTAGGACAGCAGGAAGCCTCGTCCGGACCGGTGTATGCCAGACACAAAACGCACCGTCACTACACTACTGTTCACAGACACTTCCCTGCTAGAGCGAGGCAGCTGCCCACACAGAGGTCCTGTACGAAACACACATACACAGATGCACAAACGCACACAAAGTTCAAAGACAGCACATTCAATCAGAAAAAAAGGGTTCAAAAATTCAATAAGAAGTACACATAAGATTACAAATAATCATCCCAGAAAATCCAGTAAATATTTTACACACAAACACATATGATAGCACTGTGGATTTTTAAAAATAATTAATGACTTATTTCTGCAACAAATATAGCCTGAAAAATGAAACACTCACACTGTGATGTCATGGTAACTGTGTATTTCTCGCTGTGGGGTAGCAGAGTGTGAGTAGTAGTCTGAGCCTGCTTTTAGATGCTCATCTCCCGTGAATTGCTTCAATTAAAAACAGCTCTTAAAATGTAAATCTTAAATGTTCATAGGGAAAAAAATATGGAAATGGTATTGTATTACACTGAACAAGTATCGAAACTGGTACTGGAAAAGTGCAATTTCTCTTAAATATAATAGATATATATAGATTTCTGAAAGACTTGCATGAAGACTGATGCGTTTATTTAGGAATGCACTGGTGTGAGATTTATAGACCACTGTCGATATCTAATATTATTTTTCATGCAAATATCTGATACTGATATGATGGTTTTGAATAAATAAAGAATATTATATGTTATCGGAAATAAAGCTACATTATGAATAAAACTAATATAGGTACAACTAATATGTTACACCTTTCTCTTACTGATCCTTTTTGTTTCTTGGTAGCACTTCACCTACAACTATTTTTGCCTCAGTTCAAATTGTTAGCACTTAAAATGTAGTCCAGCTGGTGGTAAATGACCCTCCAACTGACAGACATAGCACACCAACAGTGCTAACAAACCTCGTCTGTCCCTGCAAGAACTGCACTGAGAAACACACAAGGTTCAGCAGAACAGCCTCAGGGCGTACTAGACTCATACACTCCCATACACTCACGCTGCCAAAAGTGCCAGACATTATTACACCCACAAACGCATGAATACATTCAGCAGAGATGCAAGAGTCCCCGGGGAGCCTGGAGGTCTCACGCTACATCCTATCACTTGTCCATGCACTGCGTGCAGTGTGACTGCATTTGTGTTTGTGTGTGGGGAGGTGAGAAGAGAAGCACTGTCACGTAACTGCAGTGCTGCAGCTGAGTGGTATGCAGAGCTCCTGTGTGGGCACATGGCTTGGCTGGAGCTGTTGAACAGCGTGAGGTAGAGCCTCTGGAATTTGCCAATAACAACAACATAATAAGTCAGGTAACTACAGAGCGCTTCACTGGAGGCACAAAACAGTCTGAAACCAATATACAACACATTGCAACACCAGTCAAAAGTTTCATCACACCTACTCATCCAAGGTTTTCCTTATTACAATTTGGCCACATTTTAGGATGAAGACTACTATACTATACAGCCTTACTATTAGATTTGTCTCTAATATTATCTTTTTTTAACTTTATCATCCCATAGAAACCTTAGACGCTCCTGTCCTGGCCCACTATGGAGTAAATGTGCTAATAAACCAGAGGCACTTTAGAATTAGCCAAAATTAATGAGCCAAAAAAAAAAAAAAACCCCACACAAGATATGTTGTAGGAATAGAGGACTGGAAAAATTCTGTTAATTATCAACAAATACTGGAAGGATATCAGTGAAGAAACGGAAGAAAAAAGGTAAGACGACAAGACAATGACAAAAAGATATCAAAATCAACCTTAAAGTACTTCAACAAACAAAGGATTAAGGTTTTGAAATTGGCACACCATCCCCAGTCTTGAGTATTATTACAAAATCTATGATTAAATCTTGCTGTGCATGCAAGATGGACTGGGAAAGTGAAAAAGAAACTAGACTAGAGACTTTTAAGGTTAACCTTTAAGGTTATTTCAGCCCAAGGAGGTCTTGCTAAGTACTGACCAAATCTTGCAAACTTAAGCTGTGTCATATAGACAAAATATCAGTTTTGCGATTTTTACTGCTACATATTGTGAATGCGATGTCTTTCAAGCGATTAAAGGACCCATATCATCACTCTTCTGGAATTAAAAAGACTTGAAGTCCGTAAATATTGTTTCATATGGTACATGTACGACCCCTTCCACTGCTGTTTAAATGTCACATTTAAGTTCTATGCACATTCTGTCCACATCAAAAATTAACATATGTTATCTGACCAGGGATACACACAATATTGCAATGGTCTGGTGAAAAGCTGAAAGATCACATATACTGTACATCTAAACAAAATTTTAGAACTTTCACATTTTTGAATTAACACATACTGAATTATGTGCTGACCAATAAGAGTTAAAAAACAGAACGCCTTTTCATTTCAGATTAATTGCCTCTCGTTGCCTCGGAGCACATTTGCTCACTCTTGGCTTCCTCTCAAGTAGCTTGAGGAGCCACCAGGAATGCTTCTCCAACTTGAAGAAGCTCTCAGTGTGTAAGGCACTCAAAAATTGAAAGTTTTTGCTTTGCAAATAAATTCATTAATGTCCATCGACTTTACTACTGTGATTTGCCTTACAAATCTATTTTAGCCCTTATAACAGATAAGTTTAGTAACACTTGCAGGCCCCAGTGAAAGTAAGTTCATGATAAAGTATATGGATAAAGTATATGGATGACGGATGGGATATTCAGGTGTTATCATTTTATGATGACTTCTGACAATATCAGCATGTGACCTTTTGTGAGTAGGTCCATTAAGGATGGACTAATAGGTGGGCTTTTAAAACACACTTGAAAAATGCAAGAGACCTAAAGCCATTGTAAAACTGGTAAAAATGTTTTATTCCTGACATTTGCGCCAGTGGCATGTAGCTGTAGGATGTGTGTATAAGACAAAGATGAACTCCTTACCCAGTACGATTACTTCACTTTTATCAATGACTGTGAGTGAGCCAGCTCCGCAGTCCTGGCTCCACTCCAGGTCAAAGTCGCCAAAGGTCAGGCGCAGTGTGTGGCCCTGTGGCACCCTCAGGCTCCACTCACAGGATGTGCGGTTGGGGTAGGTGCCTGGGTAATTCTTTGAGGCCACTGTCCCGCTCCTGGAGCTTAGAACAGTGTGCCCACACCCATCACCTGCGGAGCAGAGAAAAGTACGAGCTTAGGTGTTTTTTTCGCTTTGATGTATGTTAGCATATGTTCAAAAAGTGATTTCAGTAGGGAATGAAAACGGATCTGAAACAAAAACACACAAAAGCTGTTATGGAAAAGAGTTTCATTTAAAATACTTAACTCTTGAGGCAGAATTACACTGTCCTATGTATGCTGTGTCCCGAATGGTTCACACATTTACTTCTTCACAGACTTAACTAAACATCAACTACACTTCTGATGCAGCACTGGCAGACATTCTAAAATCCATATGACTCACGAAGAATCGCGAAATATCTTTGTTCTGTATATGGAACAAGCTATACCATTTTCATGTAGTAGGTTTTCTCAATTCGGTGCATATCTCCTACAAAAATCGAGGGCATTAACAGCAGTACGACACAAAGTATGCGCGCACTGTTAAACGTCTGATGATACGAGTATGAGTTTACTTCCACACTGTTAGCATGTCGAATCGAACCTGCATGGTTGGCTGCTTAGCGTGGGTTAAGCAGCTGAGGCCTGGGTGGAGAAATAGTCTAGTAAAGTTACAGTATGACTAACCCCACTGTTAGTCACTCTGCAGGAGGGTTTTAGGTTCCGTTCAGTTAAAGTGGCAATTAGTCTAAGGCTCTGGGTTCAGGAGAAGGTGAGCAGCAAAGTGCGTGTTCCACCAGCATGACATCACAATCTCTAAACAAGTCTAAAACAACCAATAATGATCAGTAGGACCCACACAGTACAAACATTTGGTCATCGATAACAGTGCAGAATCACATGCGGCAGGTGCGCTTACCTATTTAAACGGAAGTTATATAAAGTGTTTTGGGCCAGCATTTCTGCTCAGATCAGTCAAAAGACACAGTCATGTTCAGTCTTAAAGGCACTGTCATCATGGCTGTTTAAACGGTACCATAATGATGACAGTTGTCCTTTGAGTTGTGATAGAAAAAACTTAAATATCAATCATAATCAGCCTCATATCAATCAGCCTTTTAATCATGATTTAATCAACTAACCAATACAATCATTTGGGCCTTTTCTGAGTATCTTGAGACTTTGGGTTCTCTGTTTCTTATACGGTGCACTAATGACTTGACGCAGTCTCCCGAAACCACAAAGCATTATGAATTTCATTCTTACTCTCTCAATTAGTCCAGGCTGACATTCCTATGTGAGGTTATGACTATGCACGTTAAGCTCCTGTGGTCCATTTGGTTACATTTAATGTGTTCCATTGCTAGATCTACAAAGTATTTGTTGTCATGAACAAGCCTTCATCATCACACAGGAAAGCAAGAAAGCATTGTGGTCAGACTGTTAATGAGTCTCTTCATGAATTTCAGCTGCCACTGTTAGTCTGACTCACTCCTGCCCAAAGGGCTGAATGTATGGTTCGGCTGGGAATTTCACACAGAGCATCTGGATCCTAAATCTTTAGGAGTGCTTTTCATCTCATAAGGGCCATGATAATGTCAGGGCTGGATTGTGGATGTGTGGATGTAAACTGCGTTCCAGTCGTTCCCGTCACACCACTGAGTCTATCTCATCCTGTAAGTCATACATTCGCCAGCCCCCTTCTGGCCCCGTTGACCCAGACACATCCCCTGAGTTTCCCTGGAAATACCAGAGCCGTGGGTTGTAACCATGGGTGACAGGGTGGCTATTAATGTCACCATCCGAAGTGAACGGACAGTTTTGTTGCTGTAGATTAGTTTTTGAAGTTGCTTTATTGTATATCTTCACCCTACATGGCCCAGCTCCAGCCAGTCTCGTTAGGTGGACTTTCATTCCCTCTATGCCCCAATAACTGGAAATAACCGGGGTTTGAACTTCCTGGCACAATCACTTTGAGGGCCCCCAGTCATGCAGAGAGATGTTTGGGCGTGTTCCATTTTGTGATGCTATCCAGCCTGTCTTACAGAAAAGCCTGGCTTAATGTTAACCATCGCGAGCCAGCAACTGCAAGTGTTTTCACGTAGCAAAAACCGACATTACGTTTCTGAAAGAAAGACGCTGTAAAGTTTGGAACTATATTTCAAAAGCACAAGTTCAGATGAACGTGTGGTGCCTCATTCATATTAAAGAGGAGTTACAGTGATTTTTACAATGTAAACTAAGTCATTTAGAGTGGTCTGATGTGAAATTATCTCGAGGAAACTGCAGAATTGTTCACAAAGGTGGTGAAAGGAGCAAGATGTTCTGTAATGTCTCACAGGAATCTATATTAAATTATAATGAATATAACACCTGCCGAGTTTTATGAAAGGTTTTTAGCCTTAAACAGATGATGCTAAGGTACAGACAGGGCATGAAAGGTAAACAGTTTCCAAAGAAATGTAAACTTAATACCGTTTTACCATTGCTAGCATAACATAAAAATTCATAAGGCATGTGTAAGTTCATTGGTCATGTCAGATGGCAAATATTTGCCTTGTAGACATCACAACCCCTGGCTCCTATCACCACCACTGTAAAGAAAGTCTAACATCCTCTCATATGTGACCGTTGAATGATGCAGACATTTTGACGACTTTGTAAAATTCCTACTTAAAGTTTGAAAGGATGAAGAGGCCTTGTCAACATCTCAGGATGGCAAGTACCATTCAGGCTGACTGGAAAAAGACTATAGATTTCAGCCGGTCATCACTTACACAGATTCAGGCAACATGTAATTTTATTTTCACCTCAGGGTTTTGTGGACACGTCCCTGCAGGCCTGAGGTATTGCCTAACAGGATGTTCAGCTGTTTAGGCGATCACCCCTCTAATACTCCTCTGTCAATCGTATGGTGACAGTAAATGATCTAAGCTCTTCATCCCTGATATCATTTTTAACCCCCCTTACTGCTCCTTATGCCTCTTTGACATGTTAAAACAAATGATTCATATACAGTAATGACCCCAGCATCAGTCAGCGTGCCCTGTGATGCTGCTGGAATCCGGAGTCCACTGAGTGCGTCTGAGTGTTTTTATCCTGCGGTGTCTCCTTAGTCTGTGGCCACAGTGATTCACATCCAAGTGGGAGAAATCTGTATTGAGAAATCCTGACAAACTGCGGTACATGTGTGTGTGTTTGTACAAGAATAAACAGAGATGAGCTCCAATGGCTACAACAGTCCATCCTGACAGCATATTTCTGTGACGACTGCTTGATTTCTGTTTTCATCGTCAATTTCTCATTTAACTACACACTTTATAAGAGACACATGGAAAAAATGACATTGTCCTCTATTCCACTGAATGATAAATGTTTTTGTTAAAATATTAATATGTGTTATTTGTGCATTGTACCAAAGAACCCTTTTCGTTGTATTTGGCACAAGTGAGGGCAATATGCCAGTATTTTATCAGTCTGTGAGAAATTAGGTCACGATATGTTCAGAGCATACCGTGCATGACGTCTGTACTTAAGGAACACACGCCACCGCTTAACAAATAGAGAGTCATTAGTACTGTTCTGCTGCATTTAGTACAGTGCAGAATGTGTAACGGTGGACACATTTTGAAAGTACTTTTAAATGTGACTGTTGTTTCCAAGGTATCAATTTTCTGAAGAATGAAATATTGCAAAACATTTGGTGATTTAATCTTGTATCATATTTTATTTTTGCCCTGTCGCTATTTGGCATTTGTAATAGTGGAGAATCTGGATAAGTATAGAACACTGTTTAGTAATGAAACATTATTATGAAAGGGAAAAAAGCTGAGTGTATACTCAGAAAGAGTTCAACAAAGTTGACTAGCTGTTGTTAATGTGTTTAGCACTTGTTAAAGTTTAAATATCTAAGAACTCTGTAAGAGTGCAGGACATGGGTACTTATATAACATTTTAGTAATGAAACTTTATTATAATGTGAAAAAAGGGAAAGCAGTTCTCAGCAGAGTTTAGTCTCAGAAAGAGCTCAATAAAATTGACCAACAGTTATTAATGCGTTTGGCACTTATTAAAGTTCACAGATCTAAGACCTCCTATCACCAAACCATCTTAATGCATTTAATGCATCAATAACTTATTCACAGACATGCAGCAGAAGCAATTGGTGAGTAGTCTTACCTTCTTGGCCGTGGACCAGCAACGTCTCCAGGCTGAAAATAAACCAAAGTGCAGAAAACAGACCAACAGCATCCCAGCAGCTGCGCCCTGTTACAGCCCCCATGGTTTACTCAGGTAGCCTTCACTCACAGTGTGTGTGTGTGGTAGTCTCCATGTGAAGAAGCCAGAACAGTTTTTACCAAAGTCTGAACTCTTCCACAGCTGCCTATAGAGAGAGAGATAGAGAGAGATAGAGAGAGAGAGAGCGAG
>JBBJLS010000006.1:15239756-15277335 GCA_037577275.1 Bryconaethiops microstoma
AGAGAGCGAAAGAGAGAGGGGGTGGGGGGGTGGGGGGTGGGAGGGAGAAGGGGCGGGAGAGAGACGTTGTGGGCGTGGCTTACTGTTTTAGCTATCACTCATTGGTCTCTGCGGATGCCAGTTAACACACATCCCCCAAAAAAGGCTGAATTAAACCTGTAAACAACAGCCCTCCTACAGAAAAAACACCCTATGGCAACAGATTCCACTAATATAATAGTAAGGACTACATCAGTTTAACTGTGTCAGTTATATGAGTCTAAAAACAATAACGAGGCTGAGCTGTGGACTACAATGGACATTAGAAACACATACAAGGACTTCTCACACAGACGGCTCTTCTTCCGACGTGCTGTCCGTTTGTCTTCTGAATCCGGACAGAAACTCACTAAACAGCTCCCAGTGTCTGCAGGGAGTGGAGGGTGTATCTGTGGCACAAACTGACCCAAAACAAACTGTTCACTGTCTGAAACTGTTGCGACTGGAGACGCAGGTATGGTGATTTACTGCCCTCCTCTGGCATAAACACGACCCCAGTCATTTCTCGCACACCTAGAATTCATGTTGAAATCAAAGTTTAATTCAAAGTGTACTTTATTATCATCTCAACCATATCCAAGTACACAAAGAGAAGAAATTGCAACGCCAAGGTTGCACTGTGGACACATTGCGCAGAAAAAATAAGACAGTTGGGGACCTAGTGGTTAAGGAGATGCCCATGTGATCAGAAGGTCATGGGTTTGACTGCTAGTGGCACCATTGAGGTACACTTGAGCAGGGTACCGTCCTCACACACTGCTTTTTCTTTATTGAATACAAAATAATATGATGTACAAGATAAACAACAAGAACACAGAAAAAGATGTAATCATATTTTTCCCATAATAATTCCATAAACTCAGATTAGACAAATATATTTACTCCCCCACAGACATATAGCATTTTAGATCCCTAGAATTCCAGTGCGAATATATATACATATATATATATATATATATATATATATATATATTAGTTAGTATATTTGTGTGTGTATCGTATATACTAAGATAGTAATACAACCCTCCCTACACACACGCACGTGCGTGCGCGTAGCTTTGTTCAAAACAAAACAAAATATATTATCTATTAGTTCTGCAGAAAGCAGAATTATGTTGGAGGTCTTCATGACTAGGCGTTCATCTATGTCCCTCTCTACTGGACAAAAGAAGACCCTGCTGAACCTGGTACAGGTTTGAAGAGATTCTTCATACCACCAGCTTAAGTTAAACATGCCAATTTAGACTCTAATATCCTGCATGCATCCCTATGCACATTTATGTTTGTAATTGAATGTTCACCCAAAAGTAATTCATACTTGCACTGTGTTTTTATGAACGAGAGAAAGACTGGGATATTTTACATGGTTTCCAGTGAAGATCAAAACGTGCAGGAAAGTTGCATTCGTGCATGACAGGTCATTGCACCGTACCTCAGGAGACATCACAATTCATATTCGGAGCCGCATTGTATTTGTGAAACGTGCATAAGTATTGACTTTCCGTTATCTTGCTCTGCCTGTTATTCAAAGCGTCCTCGTGCAGGACCTCCACTCCTGATGATCCTGTGCATGATCCTTCCTGCACACTGGGTGAGTGTGTGCTGCTGAGAGGGGCAGATTGAGCTCGTGCGAGCGGTGTGTGCGGATCGCGTGCGAGCCTCCGCTCCTCGTGCCAGCGCGCCAGCTGCCTCCAGTGGAGCTAGGCGGCACGGCGCAGGCGCACAGAGCCTGACCAGCTCGGGACGGGAGGAAAGAAGACAGAAAACAGGGGAAAAGGTAAGAAAGCGATATTCCCCGTCTCTAAATTGGTGTTTGGTATGTTGTTTCTCTTCCAAAGTGTGATGTTTGTGCAGTGCAGTGGGGCGCGAGATTGCGTGCAGGAGCGCGAGATTGCGTGCAGCGAATGGAGCGGAGAACAAAAGTCCAAACAGCACAATATAGGCTGCAATAGCACTCTGGACTCAGAGTGAAAAAGAAAGAGCAGGACAGGGGCGTCGGAAGCATTTTTAATATGAGGGGTGCACACCGGTGGGCGGAGGTCTACGTCTCGAGTGTTTCCCTCATACTAATCATATGCAAAATATGGAACAAATGTGCCTCCCGGATCAGCACAATACTTTATCTTTCAAATACGGAACAAATCCGTATTTCACGAAACGCCTGGCAACCCAGTATATGGCGAAGTGATGGAAACAGCTCGGTGGATAAGTATGGGGGGGGGGGGTGATTTCGTCTCCCCCTACTTATATAATTATACAATAACTAATGATATGAATATACTATGCGTACTTATACTATATATAATTATAATAAATACAATATACATTGAGAAAATTGAGCCCCTTTACCCACTGTGTTTATACTCTGCTAGTAAACTGGTTTACTGAGCTCGAGAACCAGCACGAGAGACTACAGCCCCCATTAATCTACTTTCTTTACCGGACTGTTTTAAACTTCAGAAACTCTTTTTTACACTAAAGTGAGAAATTTATTTTCAGTCTATGATAAGGGGTGCTTTTAATGTACAGCACTGTGCAGAGGTCTTGAACCAACCCTCATTTCTTCTTATTTTGCCTTCTTGTATTTTTAATGTAGTTATCAGGAACAGTTCTGCAAGCTTCCTGAAGGACTTTCAAATTCTAGGGAGATACTGTTTGTGCCGAACCTACATACATTAATACTGAACACATTATTCTATTTGTATTCAGTAACATTCTGTTACAGTACATTAAGAATACACTTAATAAGCCACCCTTTGGTAATTTGTAATTTTTACTTACTTCATGCCGTTCCTCACTGTTACTGGTCAGTAGTGATTATCATGTAATACTCCCGTTAACACATTTGATGAAAAATGCATTTGGAAAATTCACTAGTTCATTTGCTTTCATTGCCACTTCTGCTTTCACAGTTCCCTGAGCATGAGTCACTGGGTACCAGAGACAGACACTTTTATTTTCATTGCTGTCAAACCAACAAACGAAATGTTTTTTCCAAAATAATACCACCAGAATAATAACTTGACAGTAGCAAGCAAAAATATTCTAAGTTTCTGATGCCAGTTAATGTAGAAAGTTTATTCCAAGTTGTATTGGTTGATTCTTCCAGCTGTTGTGTAAAAAAAACAAAACAAATAAGATATATGTTTCTCTTGACTGCAATGATATGTATTCCCAAATAATTTATTATACCCCCCCCACCCCCCAGGCGTATCAAATTTTTTTAGTGTTGTGAGACGTCCCAGATTTGCTGCTTACTGTCAGAATGTCACTGGGGGACGTTGTGATGATAAAGGGCGAAGAGGAGGGTCTCAGTAACACTCATAAGACGGAGCTCATCCTGCAGCTCCAGTCCATCACACAAAGGTAAGATTCACAGCGAACACACAGTACTTAGTATGAGGCACTGCTGTTACCGTTTGTTTCTAGGATTTTAATGTGTCTGAACTGATGTGTTCTAATGCCATAGATAAATAGTTGGATGCCTTTGCATCACATCTCGAATATACAGTGCTTTGCAGTGGTCTTAGGCCATCTGAGAAAAGGATATGTGAAACTAAATATTTGGGTAATAAACATTTATTTTTTCAAAAATACACACATAAATATACAATAAATAATGCTTTGATTTTATGTGTGAGTTTGTTAGCTCGTCCCTTTTTCATCTCATCAAGGAAGCGCAGTATTTACAGGTTCCATCCAGTAGCTTTGCGTGAAAAATGCAGTAGTTGGGGCAGCTGGTGGCCTGATGGTTAGGGAGTTGCCCTTGCATCAGAAGTCCATGTTTTCGAATGCCAGGACTGCTAGTGGCACCACTGAGGTTCCCTTGAACACGTTACCATCCCTACATACTGCTCCCCAGACCCTGTGTTCCTGGCTGCCCGCTGCTTCACATGGTGAATGGGTTAAATCCAGAGAAATAATTTCACACTGTTCACACTGTGTGCTGCGGTGTATAACAATTGATCACTTCACACACTTTAGTTGTTCATAACTTGTTATTCACTTACGTTTTCCTCTACAGGACAGATGAAGATACTGGCCAAACAGCTACAACAATTCTGGCTGTAGAGACTCAAGGTATGACATTATATTGCCTTCAGCACAATTAAGAGTCTCCTACTAAATATTCTACAGGTTTTATTATATATGCCTTCGTCTCTAGCTTACACATCCTCCTACCCATATAACTGACTGTGTTTTTTCTCCTAGAGGACAGTTCTGAGGGAGAGGAGGTTGAATATGGCTATCCGATCACCTGTGGTAACAGCAAGGCAGTGCTTCTGTTCAAGAAGTTTGTATGTCCGGGAATCAACGTCAAATGTGTTAAGGTTTGCTTTCTCATATCCCTCATGATCATTAGACTCCCCATCCAAAAAAACTCACAATATCTTGAGGGTAAGACAGCCAAAAGGAATTTAAAAAAGTTTCAGTGCTTGTGTGTCTTTCCAAATCTTTTGTTAACTCACAGTCACAATTTATCAACCCAAGCAATTTAATGTTGCAACACTGTTAAAATTTTATCATCCAAAAATTGTGCTGCTCTATTGTTATCTTACCTTTATAATTGGTCATTCTTTTTCATTTCATCCAACACCTGAGGTTTAATGAAGCAAACGGTTTCATAATTCATGCTATATGGCACTTTTCCCAGACCTGTAAAGTGTGTTTGGACACTGAAGTACAACACTCTCTCTCGCTCTCTCTCTGCTGTCTAGTTCAATGATCAGCTTATTAGTCCCAAGCAGTTTGTGCACCTGGCTGGCAAAGCCACGCTGAAGGACTGGAAGCGAGCCATCAGGCTTGGAGGAGTGATGCTCAGGTGCTTCCATTTGCTCTGCCCTTTTTCTCTTTACCACAACCTAATCATTTGTGTCAATTAACTTGGGGATCATTTTTCTTCCTCAAACTCTTCACTTTTTTTCCCTGGTAAGATCAAGAGTGTGATTTTGCAGATCTTCATAGCTGTGATATTTTTTGCGCTCTCTAGTGTTCAGCTGCTTTTATACACAAGTTTTGTAAAATGAAGCAATAAGAAAAGCAAACAAAATCAATCATTCTTTTAAATGTTTCAAATATCGCAGTCTCTTTCACCAGAAATGTTGTTCCATCACTTAAAATAGACGGTATGATACATAAGTGCTGAAAACTTGTTATATTTGAAATAACAGCATGGGTAGAATGCAACCAGCCAGTCTGACTAGTTAGATTAATATATCTAATGATAATAATTAGTAGATTATTACCATTAGGAGTGTAGCAATGCATCAAAACACTGTGTAATTGCAATGCAAAATCTTGGCATTGTATATCATGGGGAATGCACAGTTTGTGAATTATATTATCTGATGGATTGATAACATAGGCTGAACATTAAAGTTGCAAATGGCTAGCACCAATCAACTGCCCACTCTGTCACGTTCATGCTGTGCAGACCACTCCTCCTTCAGTACTGTGTATCTAATCAATTCATGAGTGTATCGCTGAATTTTCAATTAGTATTTCAATAGTTTATAGAGAAAAGTTTTCTTTAAAAGTAATGAAACTTTTGGGGAACCTTTCCAGAGCAATATAACTTTTGCTTCTTTACCTTTTCATACTCCTAAAATGTCAAATCTCTGGTCAAAATGAGCTAAAGATGCATTCTAGACTGTGTTCCCTCTATCTGATTCAGTGCACAGTTTGGCTCATCTGCTTAACATGCAGTATGCAGCTACTCTGACTGGGTTTTATATGACTTAAACCTACTTTCTTGCTTCTCTTCTTGGTGGTCTTTGCAGAAAGATGATGGACTCAGGTCAGATAGATTTTTACCAGCACGAGACTGTGTGCACTAACTCGTGCCGGAGCACCAAGTTTGACCTGCTAATCAACAGCACGCGACTCGTCCCCTGTATACTGCAGACACCCTGCTCCCCAACGGCAGGTACACAAACTCATTCCCAACACACACACACACACACACACACACACACACACACGGTTGATTGTTACTTCTTCTTGACTATCGGGAAACTGCTACTGCTCTCTGTTTTGGAATAGCTTTGATTTGTGGAGGTCCGAAAACATTTCACGTTCAGATAGTTGGGGGTTGGGCGCCAGGACCATTATAGCAGCACTTTACAAAAATAATTTGTTTCCCTCTCCCACTTTTTCCCTTCCGGACTACAGCCAAGACGTTGAGCCCTGCGTCCCCCAACATTACAAATGCTTCCGGTGCTCCTGGGTTCGGGTATTTTGTGGACTCTGCGCTTCATACAAATAGGAAACTGAGTGTGATATTTAATGCCACAGTGACATAGACACACTGCTTTTGTCAATCACCAGTGTGGGAAATGCATGCTAGCAGAGAAAGCTCACCAACTAGAGTGAACCTAATCATCATGTTTAAGAATCAAAACATGTTTGATCTTTTTTCCCCTAAATGGAAGAGGGAACGGCCTAGGCCTACTTAACCACTTTAATAATAGATACTCCCACAGTAATGTAGAGCTGTTTTGAGTTTAACCGTGATGTTGTTAGTGAATAGAATGATGATGTAAATCAATAGAGGGCCTAGGCTTTGACAATAATGACATTCTCCTGTCAGTAGGAGAAATTGCGCATCTTGTATTTCAAATAGGCTAAATTATAAAGCAGTGAGGGTAGGCCTCCACTGAGTGATGTAATAAGTTGGACAATGTAATAAGTTGGAATACTGTTTCATTTACTCCATTTTTTTAATTATTTTGAAAGCAGCTGTTTGTAAGTCCTAATGCAACATTAGTTTGGGTACATCCAAGTTTACAGCGAGACAAAGAAAGACAGGTTCTCCAGGTTACAACCTAAGCTAAACATTCTGGTCAGCTCAGTACACAGTAAATGCACAGTAAACTCTCCTTCATAAACTAAACATTTCATGATAGTCTTAGACGCAGACTGCATACAGATATACATTTAGAAAATTTCTGATTCTAATTTTTAATGAAACAATCTGATATGCAATCAGCATGTCTGTGTCTGCTCTTCTGTATGCCACAGATATCTGTATTAATCCAACGGGAACCTTTTGCAGGCAGTTCTTCTTGATAACCATTAGACTTCTGTGTAAATTAAAGTCCCATTTGAGCAGATGCTATGCTTAGACACAGCTCCATCATGTCGCTACTTCAGTCTAGAAGTTTTCTAATGAAAGTTTTACAGAATGTTGACAGCAAAAACAACAGTTTTTATGATTAAAATATTATGATTATTCATAATAATAGTCATTAGCACTTTTTGTGATTATTGAAATGATCACAAGTTCTTACCACTGTTGATCAACACATTTTAGTAAATTATTTTAAATCTAATTTAGAACATTAAAGAATTAATTTAAATGTATACTTCACTGATACATGCTAATGAAAAAAAAGACTACATAAAAATTGCAGCAGGATGCAAGGGCAGGCATTTTGATAGATGTAAGCCGCGTGTCTATTTCAGCGGGTGTGAACTGAAATGTTACATTCAAATGGAAGCATTTGGTGACTAAAAACACTTCAGAGCCTCATCTTCTGTGAATTGGCTTTCAGTAAATTGCCTTCCCTCTCAGAGTAGGTGATTCTTAGCCACGCTGGTGCAATACACCAGACTCTCTGACAACAGACAGATGTCTGACTTGAGAGACTAATCTTGTGATGGGAGTACCCCATTTTACTCTGAGCTAGGGGGTAAAAGCAATTTTAGCTATAGGTCCATTACATATTTCACTTGACACGGCAAAATGGTTATAAAGCCTATGAATTGGGGTGTGTAATGTGGCTTATGTGGTGTTTGTGTGCAGTCATAGGTCAAGTGAGCAGTGCAGAGGAAAAGCCTGAGGAAACACTCATTGATGTGATTGACTCCTGCCCACGTCAGGCGATCCCTGCATCAGGCAATAGAAAGGTCAGAATGGACACAGTGGGGATATCTGGTGAGCAAAAAATACAGACACACATACTTACACTATGTGGACAAAAGTACTGGGATGCCTGATCATTACACCAACATTAATGACATTGCACTCAAATATATAGTCTTTCATATAGAGTTGGTCCCCCTTTGCTGCTATAACAGCTTTCACTCTTCTTGGAACACTGTCCACAAGATTTTGAAGTGTTTCTGAGGGAATTCATGCCCATTCATTCTGTAGAGCATTTATGAGGTCAGGCACTGATGTTGGACGAGAAGGCCTGGCTCACAATCTCTGTTCCAGTTAATCCCAAAAGTGTTGGATGGGGTTGAGGTCAGGGCTCTGTGCAGGCCAGTCAAGTTCTTCCACAACAAACTCATCCAACCATGCATTTATGGATCTTGCTTTGTCTACTGGGGCACAGCAGGGCTGCCAACTCCTACGCATTAAGTGTGAGACACACGCATCTACTGTCATCTCACACTTTCACGCCTTACCTCCGATTTCTCACGCTGAAAATCTATTTTATCTGTCGGATCTAGGCTGCCCATTGCGTCGGGCCAAACACCACTTGTGATCGATCAATTATGCCTTATGCCCGGCTGAACAGGCAGAGAGTTGTTCCCTCTTGTGCACACTCCTCTATGGTAGGTGGCGCACCTAATGATGCTGCCGAAGAAGCCCCCCCGCTCACCGCTCCCGACATTGGCCACACATCCCAAAATCTTAATCCAAAGTTTTTGGAAAAGTTGGCAACCCTGCCACAGTCATGCTGGAACAGAAAAAGTTCTTCCCCAAACTGTGTCCACAAAGTTGGAAGCATGGCGTTGTCCGAAATGTCTTGGTATGCTTTAAGCATTAAGATTGCCCTTCACTAGAAGTAAGGGGCCTAGCTCAAACCCTGCAAAACAGGCATGTCCCAATACTTTTGTCCATAGAGTGTATGTGCAGTCATATATCACCCTATGTTGTGTAGTATTGCAGGTTTGTGCTTTATTTGTGTCAATGCTGCAGATGAAACTCTGAGTCTGTGGAAGAGCATTGCTGAGATGGGGCTGATGGGGGAGGTGGTGTCCACTATTCGCTCAGAGCTGCTGGCCATCCTGAGAAGAGTAGAATGCCGTAGCGAGCAGGCGACCCTGCAGGAGGCAGGTGGGGACTTAGCTAGGATGGCTACTTTCAGGATGCATAAAGTCACAGGTTTATGTACAGTGTTAAAATATATCACTGTGTTCAGAGTCTCTTTTCAGAGAGCTGCTGGAAGTGCTGAAAATACATGTAGGATGCTCAGGATGTACTGTAGGTAGGCCTATACTGTGAATAAGTGAATTCAAGCATTCCATTGAATGTGTAATAACAAGAGACTATTGGATTATAAGACATCTGGAATACATCTGGAATAGCTCCTAGAAGTTATAAAAGCACACCTGATTATTATTGCACATACCTTATTGAAACAAGCAGAGAAATTTGAGCATGCATAAATAAAAAACAATTGCTAGAAGTTTATTATTTTAGAAGATAAAAAGATTTTATGAGGCTCTGAATTTGATGAAAACGTTATTGCTGTGCATACATTGTTTTTGTAGACAGAATAAACATCACAGAAATGATCATATTTCTGTCATTTTTTGGCATCCTAACAGGACAAAGGTTCAGACTTGCAATTTGAATGTCTGTGGAATGTTAATGCATTATTGCTTTATTCCCCCATAACTCACTTTGTGACCAATTATGTACTGTATTTACTGTAAACAATTATTTTATGTAAATTGAATGTTGAATAATATGAGTGAGAGATAGAGAGAAAGAGATAGAGAAATAGAAAGAGAGAGAGAGAGAGAGAATGCAGTGACCTTACACCTTTCCTTAAAAATGAAATGAGTGTTGGGCATGGCAAGCTTTTTGGTATTATAAAAATTTCAAAGCGCACTACTTTGGTTCTGATGCAGACAACTCTAGCTCTCTGTAGTCCCCATTCTGTGGTTTACTGCTATGTCCTGATCACAGGCGACATAGCACTCCGATCACAGGGGACATAGCACTCAACTGATTAGTTACACATCACGAGTAATAGGCTGTCACCACTGAAGCTTACTGTGGCACAGACAGGCACAGATTTGTATAGTGGAGCTCACTGGAGCTGTGTTTCACAGGTAAGGCAGCAGATATTGCCAGCGTTGCAATCAATATCACAAACCTCTGTGACAATGTTGCAAAAACAACAGTCGACTTTCGTGTAACTTACGCTGTAAATTAATGTTCATTCATATAAGACGTCTAACTACATTTTTATAAAAGATAGTTAAAAGCACAAATCTCTAAACATCTTTGGCCAGTGACATATTTTCATCACCAGTTGACTCGTTTACTGACTAGAGACTCAAGGTTTTCTTCCTTGGCTAACCAAGTGCTCCAGGTTCTTTACCATTATTTTTGTCAGTTCCAAGTATCTGATTCATTTATTACTACTAATTGGTATCAGCTCTGAAAAATATATCGGTCCACCCCTGCTGTACATTGGTTTTTGTGTGGACTTTAGTCAGGTGTTGTTTGTGTTTAATTGTGTACCAGATGCAGCGGTTTTGAACGCACTAACACAAATGTTTGGGCTGCTGGATTCTGTGAGGCAAGTCTTGGACCTGCAGCGGAACAAGACTGGTGAAAACCAGTCCACCACGCTCAATGGTGAGAACATAAAGCTACTAAAATATCAGCCCCTGGTCTGAGGTGTAGTTTTCACATAGTGCAAGGTAACTGTGGTCGTGTAAACTGACACAGGGTTTAACCTCTGTCACTTCTTCCTGAAGTTCTTGCCAACCAGCTGGATAAGCAGAAGAGAGTGGTTTGCGGATCCAGGCCCACGCATGTCAAACGGCCCCGGCTGCAGAGATCTTCTTCCTCATCCCCCCTCACTGTCCTCTCTCCCATCACCCTGCCCTCGGCCAGCCAGCCTCTGACCAGCACCAGCCAACCTGTGGCCCTGCTGGCCCAGCTGCCCACTGGTGCCCAGTTGCTCCCACACCACACCACCAGTACAGCAGCCAGAGTAGAGGCCATGACTGCAGCTACTCCTGGTGGGATCACTGAACTCAGCATGGGTCTCGCAGATGGGACCACCATAGCTGAGGTGCTCCATCTGAGCCCAGGACTGAGAGGGGATGGGGGGGAGGAGGAGGAGGAGGAGGAGGAGGAGGAGGAGAAGAGGTCAGTGTTAGATCAGCAAAATATTGACTGGAAAGATAAGACAGATCAAGAGAGGATTGAAAAAATTGATGTGGAGAGTGCTGTTGGTAGTTATAAGCCATGCAAAAAGCGAGGGAAGTGAGAAAAGATTCCACAGAGAGAGAAAGAGAGAGGGAGAGAGAGGGAGAGAGAGAGAATGCCGTAAGATGACCTTACACCTTTCCTTAAAAATGGAATCCGTATTTAGAGCCAGTAGTTCTATTTCCAGTCCTCATGCAAATGTAAATTAGGAACTTATGTTAATGTTTGAGCTGCTAATGTAAATTTTTAAATGTGATAACTCAGAGGGACTTGCTAAACATGGACAGTGGAAATAAGATGTTATCTTGGACACCCATATATCTAATATAACTTTAAAAAGCCTTTTTTATGTTGCACTTCATCTATGTTGTGTCCTCTGTTAAAATCCCTTTGTTTTGATTCTGTAGCCTGAGTTATAGCTGTTCTTTTTAAAAGCACATTCTCACCGTTGAAACAAAATCTTGTATCTCCAGTTTTATTGTTTTTCTTTATTTTGTTGACAGAATTTTATCAGCTGCCCTTGACAATAAGGTAACATTTCATGATGAATGGACCAATAAAAAATGCCCTAAAGTACTTCCACTGGACTTCAGCTGAATTAGAGATAGGAATTCTTGTCTCCTGTAAAGTTACTACTTGGGGGATATAAGGTTTTTTATACAATAGTATTGATATGTGGCATATGCAACATTTGGTCAAGACTTTGCAATAGGGATTTTTCAGTAGTTTATGTTTGAGCACAATGTTGTCAGGTTTTAGATGATAAACACATTGAAGTGTTTATAATATGCAATGATTCTGTCAATAACAAGAAAAGAGGAAAATAACTCTTCCTTTCTGTTGGGAAGAATTTTTATATTATCTCGGTATTTACAACTGTACAAACTTTCCATGCACATCGGCGCAATTTGCGTTCGTTTAAATGTAAGTAGAGGGTGGCTGATTTCTATAGGAATTGGTGTATGTTTTTGTAAATAGACAGATTTGATTACTCTGGTTGTATCTAAAGTCTACCCTAATATCTGATGTCTAGAAACTGGTGCTAAAAAATACCTCATTTACGTTCAGTGTATCAAACATGACAATCATGAACTGTTTTTGAAACGTGAATGGTAACTTCTGAATTATTGTCATTAAAATATTCTGACAAAGCAAGTCTGTAACACACACCATACACACAAGCACATCACGCTTTAAAAAGTCAAATCAAATAAATTCAGTATATAAATTAAAGAGTAGAAGCATAGAATAAAAGTAAGATTTAAAATAAATTAAAAGTAAAAAAAAAAAACATCATGAAAGAATACTTACCATTAATCACGGAATGTAGTTTTAACCAGTTCATTAGTTTGACAAAAACCACAGAATTTAGTGTTAATCAGTTCAGCACAATTTCTTTCCCTCACAGAAAGGATGGATTGTGCAAGCACTGGTAGTTTATAGTCAACTTGGGCCTATCATTCATTCAGTCGGCACCATTAAGGTGCTTGTTTTATGCCAGTATTACAAAACAGATTAATTGAGGGCAAAAAACGGCACTGATTACAGCAGTTTTGAGCTTCATGAGGAGCTGGTTGCAGCAGCGGGCAGCATAATGACTAAGTAAAATTTCACCATGTGTAGTATCAGATCCAGGCACCACTAGCGGACCAGCTCCTGCTGATCTAAGATAAGGTCCTGCTGATGGAGACCTCACACGCTTATATTAATCAAACATTTCAGAGAAATATTTATGGTCTAAACCATTGATTGACTTGAGACAATGTATTGAATTCATTTCTGTATCTAACTGGAAGCCTGTGTAAGAACCTTAGATTTTAAGGAAAGCTCCCACGCCACATTAAGTAACATGCTGTTCATTTTTGTTAAAATTATAGCCGCAGCATTTCGAACAAGCTGTAGCTGTCCTAATGATCCCTTTGGAGCCAGTTAGAAAAGCACTATAATAATCAACCCTGCAAGATACAAAAGCCTGCATACATTTCTCCAAATCTTGCTTTGACGCAAAATCTCTAATGTTAGTGAGGTTCTTGAGATGACAGAATGACCACCTCTAAATTCAAGTAATAACTGATTTTAATGAAACCTGCTTTTTTCAGTAACCTTTCCTATGACTGGGAGATTTGAAATGTTGTAACAGGCATCAGGTTCCTTTTTTTCAGGAGGACTTTAACGACATCAGTCTTTAGTGATGCTGGAAACATGCCTGAGAGATGGGAGCCATTCGCAAGCTCAGACTCTTAAATGCTTAATAGCTGCAAACATCTAGAAAAAGCTTGTAAGTGTTATGACAGCAAGTAGATGGCTTAAGATGCAATACTGTCTCTTCGAGGGTTATGCCATCCATACAAGTCAATTCAGACATTAATGACTTTTCTGTGTGTTGATACAGATTTTGTTTTTCTCACTGCTTGACTGGATTAAGCCAATACTTTGCACAGTATTTTTCATTTTGTGAGGAAAAATGTTTTTAGCTGATAGGAACTCTGGAGGAAACTGTGTGTGTGGGTTTGGTGGGGGGGGAGTGGTTGTTATCCACAGGATCAAGAGCATGAATGTTCTTAACGTTCCCATTAATATTTAGAGGAATCAGATCGTCTAGTCCTGTTTAATCCAGAGTATTCTTTTTTGAAAATGTCTGCCTCCCTGCATGTTTTCTTCTGATTAATTACTGCCGTGGCACGACTCCATGGTGCTTTTTTGTTTACCAGAACTCATTTTAGCCTTGACAAAGGACTTTAGAATTAAACTGATTGAGACAGTAATCGATGTACTCTGCTATGATACTTGGTAGCACAGACATGGCTTCCAAAAATAAAACACCTTTACTCTCAATGATGTAAATCTCTCTGCGAGTTTAGATCTAGTTTTCAAGGTAAACAAAAATAGACAGAGCTAAATCCTCAACATTCACAGGAGGAACGCTGAGACCCTCACTGATACTCAAATCCAGTGTATGACCTTGGACGTGAGTTGGGCCAGTTCCATGCCTGATTAAACACATCAAACAAGGCAATACGTTCTTTGGAAGTGTTATCAGTTTGAAAATTAAAATCACCGGTTAGAAAAAAAAACTTTTTTGAAATGATTGACAGCATTTCAGAGAATTCAGTAAAGTATTCTGGGTACCTGTAGACAACAACTAGTAAAATACTTCGAGAGCTTCATTGCAGTACATTCACAGGGATTAACCTCTCCAAGTGAGATCTGCTTCTACTGAAAGCAGCTACACCCCCATCTTTCCTGCCAACTCAAGAAACATCGAAATTTATTTTATGTGTGTGTGTTTGTGTGAGGTGCTGATTCAAGGAGAACTGTTGCATGTTTCAGCTAAAAACAAAACCTAACCAGTGTACAGAAATTAGATAATTAACTACAAATGACCTGTTGGCAAGTGACCAAATTTTCACTTGCACAATTTTTTGACTGGCGGAAAGTTTTATGGAAAATTTGGTGTCAGTTGGACTGATTAACCCTGAGAACTGGCTGCACCTTGTTCTTTCTGTTTCCCATCAGCACTAGAATATGACAGAGTGTTTCAAAAGCAGTCATGAGTACTGCTATAATGGCAAAGACCTTGCAGGTATCAATGGTAGCTCTTCAGTGCACAGTTATTATTGCTGGTGTTCAGTGCATGTGCTCTGTTCTGTTGCTGCCTCCGCTGTGGAGGTGGGTGTAGAGCTCTCTCAGCAGTAGGGCCAGGCTGAGGGGGAGCTGCAGTGCTCCTTAGGTGAGACCTGTGGACTGGCAGCGATATATAGAGAGAGCTGGTTCCTGCAAACATCAGTTTCTCCATGTGGAAATGCAGTGGAAATCAATTCTCTGTAGTGATTATGTGCCATACAATGCCTTTGGGATGAGTCAGACTACATATTATATATATATGTGTGTGTGTGTGTGTGTGTGTGTACTTTTCCTTTTATTTTCTTCACATTAGTAGGGTGCATATTGTATTAGATGAAATGTGTTGTGTGGAGTCGACTACATTCTAGCCTCTAGGTGGCGGTGGTGCATTAGGAGGCACTGGGTAGAAGGTTTGAATCCATGAGCTGTCTGTGCTGTCTGATATCTGCATAAATATCCTGAACTGGCACATACAGTGCTAGTTTGGAATATGCTTGTGTGCAGCCTTGTCTGAACTGCTTTGCCTTAGTGTTAGTATTGATTCCTTCTAAAAGGAGCAGTTGAGCAAAAAATCCAATCTGCATAATTTTCCCCTTACTCTTAATGTGCAAAAGCCTGTTTGGCATCAGAGGTTTGCGTCTGAGTGATGAAGCTCATGTAATGTGGTTTCTACTTTACATGCCCAGTTTGTGGAATCTTCTGTTTCTTCTGAAATCAAGAGTATTAATATTGTGTTTGTGCCTCTTTCCTGTAGCAACTTTTTGGAAGGCTTTGCACTAAATGTTGGAACATTGTTGTGAGAACAAGAGAATTAGCAATGTTAGATGATTGGCTCAGAATTAAAAAACAACAACAACAAAAAAGCCAGTCCTATTCAAAGGCATTGGATGGTGCTCTAACTCTACAGAGAATTAATTTGCACTGTTCCAGGTCTTTATTCCCCTCATACCAGCCATTGGTATTGAGCATGGTGGCCTTAGGTTCATGTGCAGCTGCATTACATTCAGTTGGTAAAGCTTTTCAGTGGATGTTTATGTAAGCTGTGTGCAACTGAAAACCTGTGTTTGCAGTAGCTTTAATAGCCAAAGTTACTAATAAGAAGGGGTGTCTGGATAGTTTTGGACATACTGTGTAATGTTTCTGAATCTGTATTTTCATTAAAGAAGCCAAGCCTGTTGCATAACTAATAACAGATGTAGCAGACATCTTGAAGCCAGAATTTTGTCTTTACTTTTGTCATACTGAAACTTGGTGACCCACTCTGAGGTGGAGTTGAACTGGTGACTCTGTGAATAAGAGACCAAGTGAACCACCAACAGAGAAAGGGGATAGATTGACTCAACAGGACTACTAGAGGTTTCCTGAAGTTAAAAATAACAGTATGAGCCCAGGCAACCTTGAAAATGGCAGCCCAGTAGGGGTCACTGAGGGCAGATGAAAGAGGCTGTCAGGGGAAGGCTGATTGGCTAGTGGTCAGGAGAACAAAGGGAGAAACAAACCCAAAATAGCTTCCCAACGGTAGAATGATAGAAAAATGAATTAACAAAAGAGACAAAGGAAAGCAAAGATTTGAAAGGGAAGTCTTGGCCGGGAGAGTAGAGAATGTCTAGGCAATGGGCAGGTAGACCTCAGCACTTTCTGTAAGTAGTGGTTCTTATTTTGTTTGCTTGGAGAAACAGAGTGGGACTTGAGAAGGAAGAAGCAGAAAAACTCTGAGAAGAATCCTCAAGTGCTTAGAGCTGGTGCAGACAACAGAAGCTCAAAAGAATGGAGACCCAGGAATAAACTCAAGGGCCTTACCAATTACCAGCCAGACTTGTACAGCGCTGAGAACCCAAGACCGAGTACAGGACCAAACAGTGAAGTACAGGGTGACACAGGTTTAACCAATTTCATCCTAATTGTGGCAGATTGGCTTTGTGCCTCACTCTGCTGGCCTGTGTTGTTCTACTAGGTGACCCAGCCCCATACAGGACCTTAATACATACAGCATCAGAAACCACATCAGTCACGCTATTTGAGATAACTTAACAACTCATGCTGGATTGAGGCATGTTTGTGATGGTTTAGATGAGGTTTACACAATGTTCGTTGGAAGGGTATAAGCTTTCATTGGGCTATGCTAGCATAAAATGTGAAAAAAAAAAGATTTTTTTGTTCTGTGCTTACATGATGAATGCTTAGTGTTGTTACTTTACATGAGTTTGTCCCTCTTTCCTGTAGTAACAGCAAATACTCTTATTGGATGGCATCGCTCTAAACGTTGGAATATTTGCTACACAGAAGCCTCTTATATTTAATACTATTCATTTACATGGCCACACACACGCACAATATTGAATTTGAGTTGGAGGGATGCTGGATGTAACCTTGCCCTTTCGAAATCGAATAAAATGGGGTGTGATCCATCTCTCATTTGTCATGTGTGGCAAACTAAGTTAATGTATAATAGGGATTCCCATAGCAGGGCTCAAATGTGTTTCTGCAAGAGAGTGCATCTGTCTCTCTCTCAACTTAATCCAATCCAGACACTCCAGTGGTCACATGAGGAACCTAAACAAATGATGAACCACAGCATGGAGCCCCACAATAGTGACGATTGAATTGGCTGTCACAGGAAATGTTGGCTACTGTGAAATCTTCTGTTCCGTGCCTCTGCTCCATGGGCCCCTGAGATCATATGTTTGGATAACTGTGCAGCGTCAGCATAGTTATAGCGAGCTGCTCCATAACTCTACTGCTCAAGCATAAAACGTGCATTGTAAACATGTATAGTTCACGTTTGGTTGACCGTGCCACTAGATTGAGATAACTGTGGATATGTCTCTTTACATTTTCATCAAGCAGCGATGGACAAAAGACACATTGTGTACTTAAGTGTTAAAGTAGAGATACCCCCTGTAAAGTATTATTTGTAGATGTCCTTGATTTGTATTTCTGCTTCAGTTAACGGACAAATGTATGTGCTTTTATATATACAGTACCTAAATTTACAGAGAATCAAGTGTAAGAATACAGTAAGTTATTGCAGTTTTATTATTTTTGTCCAGTGAACAAGACCTGTGTTGCTGCAGAGACAAGAAAAAAAACATTAAAAATAGGCAAACCTTTCTGTTTATTAGCCAAGTTTTAAAAGTATGTCTGAAGTTATCTTTAAAAGGGGAGCTACAGGTCAAACAAATTTGCCATTCAAAAGGTTTGATGTGCTGTAATTGATTTGCTTAAGTTTGAAAGTGAATAATATTGGATATTTTAGACTGGCCGTTTTTTCACACTGAATGACATATACAGCAGTAAGCAGGGAAGTGAAAAGCAAGATACTTGAAATTTTTTACCTGAAATTGTTTGACCTGTCCTCATTTAAGACCATGAACCCTTGTATCAAATGAGGACATACTGATATGGAAAGTGTGTAGATTCTATACATAAAAAATAAAAAAATAAAACATGTTTGCTCTGAGGAATTTCGAATCTAGTCTTACAGTAGACCAAGTGGAAAGAAAAAAAACAAAGAAAAAGAGACAGCACAGAGGACACACTTACCTTGTTTTCATCATGCCATGAGGAGTGAGAGGATTATATTGGCAAAAAGGGTGAAATGATGTTTAAGTTATCCAACAAAACTTACTTCTACAAAAACTATACAGGCCAACTTAGGTAAATTCAGAATTTCCATATTATTTCAACAGTTCTATACAAATGCAGCAGTTTAGGAGAAAAAATATATGATTATTATGCAGTTTTTAAATATGGGATTTACACTTTTTTCTGAAAGGCTAAAATAAAGGGTTTTTTTTGGACCTGATTCTTTGCCTAATTTTGACTGTATTTAAAATATGTGGGTCAAAGTGATATATATATATATGTTTTACTTAATAGGAGGGTTAACTTTGAAATGTATTATAGGGAAGGATTTGTAACATGGAAACCCAAATTTAATCTTTTTGAAAAAACAAGTTTTATGTAGCATGTAAATAATGTTGTTTCAGAATGTATGATTAAAATCAGTAAATAAACATTAAGTTGCAAAAACTTTTCTGAATCCATTATTTGTGACAAAGACCACACATGGTCCGAATGGTGTTCAACTGGGAGGAGATCTGACTATTAAGCCTATGTCACGATTCCCCTCGTCTCCTCAATGAGGGCAGGCGCATACACAGACTTCCATATTTTGTTCTTTATTTATAAACATAAATCAAAAGGCACGAGGGCCCAAACAAACTTCAAAAACAAAAGGGAGATAGGAGAAACTCATTCCAAGACTGACGGTAGACCTACAACTAAGCACACCTGAGAACTCCGGCAGCTGAAACAAATAATTACTTAACTAAAACCCGGTGTGCTCAGGAATCCACAAAACAACAACCTTGGTGGCCCCTAGCGCCCGCCCACAGTCACTGTCCCCAGGCCTGACAGCCTATAGCATTTTCTTGCTCATTCGCCGTTATAAGGAGTTTTACAGCTTGGACTGCGTTTTGAATGAGGCCTACTACAGAGTCAAAACTTTAGGACCACTCACAGAAGAAGGTAATAATGATGGTTATCTCATTGCACTTGTGCACATCGAGGACTGGCATATTTTAGATCAGGGATGCCCAAATCTGTTTTTTTGGGTGGGTGTCCAGGACAGTTTGACGATTTCCCAGCTCAAACTCAGGTGGTTCAACCGACCTATTAATTACCAGGTTTGATGAGTGTGTGAGGAGGGACACTACAAAACTGTGCTGGACCCTGGTCCTCTGGATAAGATTAGGACATCCCTGTATTAAATGGTAAGCTTTTAGTCCGTTAATGGAGATTACATGTTTGACGTGCAAAACATAGGCAGCTGTAAATGCCTAAATGACTTTAACAGGGACCACAGTGCTATGGCCAGATTACTGGATCAGAGTATTTCAGAAACAGCAAGGTTTGTGGGGTGCTCCTGGTCAGCAGTGGGGGGTACCTACCCACAGTGGTCCGGAGGAACAAACAGGTGATGTTGGGTGTTCAAGGCTCGTCAATTCGCGAAGGCATTGAAGACAATCCTATATATTCTGAACCAATGGAAAGGTTACAGTGGCATAGGTGATCACACCAAGATGTTTGAAGAAGACACGCCAATGTACTGATGCTCTTGGCAGCGTTCTGTTGGGAAACTTGGTGTTCTGGTATTCCTGGCATTCTTGTGGACTTCAGTGTAATGCAGACCACCTACCTAAACATTGGTGTGGACCCAGTACACCCTTTCATGGAACTGGTATTCTTTAATGGCAGTGGTCTATTTCAGAAGGATAATGCAGCTTGCCACTCACACGCATTAATTGTTTGGGAGTGCTCTGATGAACATGTTCAGGGTGGTGCCCCGGCCTCTGGATGCATTCAAGAATCTAGGTTAAGTGCCGGACCAACAAATCTTGTCAGCATGACCTTAGAGGTCTTGTACAGTCCATGTCTCAGTAAGTAAGAGCTGTTTTGGCGGCACACAGAGGACCAATGGCATATTATGCAGGGGGTCATAATGTTTTGGCTCATCTGTTTGGATCTCTTAAAGGCACTATAACAAAACAACTGCTTAAAGTCATATTTTTAGTTTAAAAAAATACCCAGCGCAAATGTTTTAAGTGAACCTCTGGGGGAAAATTAAACACAAGAACAATGTAGAATATGGACCCTTTAATAAAGAGCAGACACTTGTGAATAAGTACCTAAGTAACATAATAAATTACATGTACTTTGTTAATGCCCTCTGCTGGTGTCAAGATGTGTGGAGACACAGATGGCTGACAAATTAATGGAAAAATCAACATGGTGTACTTACAAGGTGTTGAGCCTTCAGTGTTTCTTGGAGTTTACAGCCTTTGGATTCTTCCTAAAGATAATTACTCAGCTGGTGTTTTGATGATGGTAGTGGAGAGTGCTGTCCAAAAGATTTGTCAAAAATCACACATCAGTGAAAATGAGTTAAAATGGGTCAGTTGATAGAGTACATTAAAAACAACACCAGAAAATGAATTAAGTTTAATTGTCATAAAACATGCAACTTAAAAATATCCTGATCCATTTGATTGTGTAGGCCAGTGATCAATCTGTGGGTACACTTTTTTTCATATATACTGAAGGCCCTCTGGACTGCAGGACCCAGGGTGCTCATCCAAGTCACCTTCATAGTAGATGAAGATAAAAGATTTCATCCCAGGATAAAGACAGATTTCCCTCAAAGTGGACAGGTAATGATCTTAGCGAAATTTCCCCCACGGCATGGACCCCCCTCACCGGACCACGGACCCACTCACCATGAGGCAGCTGGTCGTCTGGTGATGCGGGAGTCGTCTGCTCCCCAGGCGCTGTGTTCCTGGCTGCCCGCTGCTTCACGCACATTATTGTGGGAGAGCTGCAAAGAACAATTTCATGCTGTCCTGTGCTGTGCTGTGGTGTGTTCATGTATGACAAATGGACACTGTACACTTACATTAGGAGTCAAATGTTCAGAACTACCCTCCTCAGTGTTTGCAAGAAATCCTCCTCACTTGCCCACCTGTGGGAAGAATAGTGACGGAGGACTTGTCCGACTATCAGATTTTTCCACATCTCTGTAGTCCAGTGTCTACAACACTAACATCTCCAATTTGCATTCTTTTTAATGTGGAGTTTTTACATTGCAGCTCTGCTATAAGATGTCTCTCTATGGAGGTGTGTACAGACTGTTCACTCTGACGTCCAAATGTGTTGTGGATTTCACAGAAACAGATCAGCGGGAAAGGTAGTGAGACCATTTGGCTTCCTTTATGTAATCAACTTTTATGTAAGCAGGTGACAAAGCCCAACAACCAGCAAAATCCAAAACCCGAAACCCATCCAATCTGATGTTCGCATTTCTTTCGTCCTTATTCGCTGAAGCCGTCATCTGGACGTAGACAGGTGTGTGTGTGTGTGTGTGTGTGTCATTAACCTGGACTAATCTGTTATTATTAGGATTTGAGTCATGCCGAACAACAGATCATCATGGTACTCACTTTAAAACTCTTCCATCGGGATCCCAGCTGTGAAAATAGGTCAAGCCAGGGGATGAATGTGGGAGGAAAAGTATGACTCTAAGCTATTGTGTAAAATTAAATTGATATGAGAAATGTGAATGGATTAGTGTTGGACTATCTGCAACTACCATCCCACCCGGCTGTAGTACATGGCTGTACAATAGGTGGCTGAGCTCCAGCTCTAACCTGCCGCCACTGCTGCTGTTCCTGAATCAATAGGCAGCCTCTCTTTTGCCATGTCCTAAAAAGATTAACTCAAATCCAGGCAACCTGTGGTTCTGCTTAGATAACATGATGCTGTGGGTCTGAGATCCCAAGCTGGCAGGCTAAAGCCTATTGTTTCCAAGGCCGAAGACCTTCTGGACAGAGGTCCACTCAGGTGCTTGAGAAATGCGGCGCTACACTGTTAGGAGTCCGGGTGTGAGGCAGTGGCTAAACTGTCTTTGAAGAGGTGTTTTTGGATTCATCTCTTTGTAAGCCTTACATTTGTTAACCCCTTGGTTAACCTCTTAAGTGCAAAGGCTGCATACATACACCCACGCTTCAATTCACTGCTTTAACTCACATGTTCTTTTCGTAGCAGTTACTGCGAAGTTCACAGCAGTTACTGAATATGTGTTAACGTAATTGGGTCTGAATGGTATTGTATAGACAAAGGTATTGGGACGCATGAACATTACACCAACAGGGACTTTAATGACATTAAAATAATGACACTTTGCAGCTATAACAACTTCCACACGTCTTGGAAGGCTTTCCACAAGATTTTGGAGTTTCTGTGGGAATGTGTGCCCATTCATTCTGTAGAGGATTTATGAAGTCAGGCACTGATGTTGGATGAGAAGGCCTGGCTCGCAATCTCCGTTCCAGTTCATCCCAAAGGTGTTGGGTGGGGTTGAGGTCAGGACTTCCACACCGAATGTCTTTATGGAGCTTGCTTTGTGCCCTGGGGCACAGTCATGCTGGAATAGAAAAGGTTCTTCCCCAAAATGTCTTGATAAGCTGAAGCATTAAGATTACCCTTCACTGGGGTCTAGCACAAACCCTAACAAAAGGGTTAATATAAAAATAGTGTCCCAATACTTTTGTCCATATAATGTATGTCTTAAAGTATCAGTGCGTTCCTGGGCTCATGTTAATTTGCTCTGCAGTTGTTTATTCAGCACTGTTTATTTTGCTGTTGCGTTTGTACTGTTACACAATCACTACAAATGAACATTCACTTTTGCAGAAAGTTGCCCAGAGTTCCTGCTTGTTTGTTCCTTTTTATTTTTCCTACAGTTCCCAGGACACTTTGAGCCCAGTCTCTTTGAGACCACACCTGTTCCTTCCCAAATCCTCACTTAAGTCTAGCTAGGCTTAAATAGGCACTGACAGTGTGAATACACCCTTGAGGATTTTGTGCTGTTACAAAACAACTGTAAATGAGCACTTCGTTTGTAGTATAAGTAGAAAGTCTTAGGTATTTTTTTCAGTCTCTGGGAGAATTTTGAAATCCTTTCCACTTAATTCAGGTCTGCTGTGATTCATAAGTCCAAAAGCTTGTAGGCGCTTTCTCATTCAACTATAGAAACTACAAAACGCATGAAAAATAAGCGACATGAAGTCAATGACGACTAACAACCCATGAAGCTGGAACAATCTAAAAGCAGAGTGTGAATGTGTGAATTACCCCTCCATAACTGGGGAGTACTGCCCACTGTACTGCCCATAACACTGTTAAGAACCCCCCCAATACTGTTATTACTGGGGGGGGGGTGTCTGGGTCTTTATCAGGGGGTACACCCAGAACCCCCTGTAATTCGAACCATGCCCAAAAGAACATATATATCCAAAAGTTTGGACTTGCTCATCAAACATTTCTTCTTAAATTTTGATTATTAAAGAGGAATTGGTTCAATTGTGCAGCAGTAACAGCTTATAGTCACACAGCACAGCATGAAATTCTTTCATTTAACCCATTCACTAAGTGAAGGAGCAGGCTGCCAGGAACACAGCGCCTGGGGAGATCAAAGATACTGCAGTGGTGCCACTAGCAGTCCTGGGATTCAAACTCACAACCTTCTGATTGCAGCAGCAGCTCCCTGACCACTTGGCCACCATTCAGGTTCCCTGTCCACTTTGAGGAAAATCAATAAAAAGTTATTCTAAGTGATTATCTTTATCCAGTGACGAAACGTTTGATCTTGATCTACTATCAAGGCGCCTTGGGTGAGCACCCTGGGTCCTGCATTCCGAAGGATCTTCAGTATATTTGAAAAAAGTGTAGCCACAGATATGCCCAGATTGGCCTACACAGTCAAATGGGACAGGATACTCCACCTGCATCTTATGTGGATCTGCTCCAGATGCAGCTGGTTCTGCATGAGCTCCTCTGGAAACAGCAGGTGAGGGAACTGCTCAGTTCGAATCTTGAGAGCCACACAGGTATAAATATAAATCCTGCATTGCACCACGTGGGGGCGACCGTTGCACACTTAAATGTCTACACACGTCCAGCTCCAGAAAGTATGCCTGGGAAAGGGGAAAAATCCTAATCCCGTTTTGAAGTGTTTACCCTGACGTCAGATCGGATCGCAGCTCCTCTCTCGCTCTCTCTCTCTCTCTCTCCCTCCCTCTCGCTCCCTCTGTCTCTCTCTCTCTCACACTTCTCCGCTTCGCCCGGGATTTCAGGGACTGATGGACTCGAAGTCCAGAACCTACAGACCTGGAGCCCCTGACATGATCCCCGTCTGTTTTTCCCAGACTGGACTAAAAGCGTAACATGAATACCTGCGCCATTCTTTTACTCCTGGCTGTTCAGATCCGAGCCGACAGTGTCGAGGGACCAACAGGTAAAAGTGTCCCTTTTCTCTGCCCGAGCACTTTTTAAAAACTTCTGCATGTGAAGAGCACGTCCTTTAGGGGCAGAATGCTTCGTGGTTGCTGGGTTTTTTCCTTAACCGAAATTGTTTACCAACTTTTTAAAGCGTGGAATACATTTCTGGTAGAAGACGGAGATGCGACTAAAAGGACAGAAGTGTATTTTTTTAAATCTTATACCTTATAGAAACACGCCAGGATTAGTCTCCGACATGTATTAAAGTCTCCCAGTGCTCCCAGAGCCTGGTCGTATGTCCCAGGTGTTTTTAAGTTGTTTTGAAGATAAATAGTCCAGCGCTGAAGGCTTTAATGTTCTCCCTCAGTTTTTAAAGACAGTGTTGTTTCATTTGGGTGTTTAGTTTCATTGTCAAGGCAGACCAGCTTTATTTCTGTCCCCAGAATAAAACAGTCCGTGTTTCATTACAGTGAGTGTTTATTACACAGATGTTACATGTTTACGCTACACTTTTACAACCTGTTTAGTAATAACTACACATTTAACACATATAACAACACGTGGTGAACTTTTTCTTGGCGTGAAAAGTTAGCCATTATGCTGAGTGAATTTGCAGACTCTAGTTTTATGTTATTCATCTAGTTGTACTGATAGTTGTGTCTGGTCTGACACTGTGCTGAATGTAAGAGAGAACTGAGGAAGGCTCGGCTCCCTGCGTTGTTTTTGCCCACCGCTTTTCCGACACGCCCCGCACTCCTGCTCTACGATTGGCTGTTAGTTACATTTATAAGCAGTAACGTGCTATGATTGGCTAGTAGTGAGTCCTGCACGCTGTGCTCCAGCCAATACCAACATTGGTAGGCGGGTCTTGTCGGAGTACGGGTGGGAAAAAAACTTGAAAGTTACGCAGCCCACGATGAGAGCCTTAAACCAAATGACGCAGTGTGGCTGGAAAAGAGCTCCTGATGGGCTGCAGGTCTTTCATTTCTCAGCCTGGTGGGTCCTGTGTGTGCAGCCCACATCATATTAGTGAAGCTAAAAGCTGTTTTAGTTGTGAATGTTATACACTGTTCCATCCAGCTCCATTAGAGTAACTTGGTTTTACTGAGGGCTGTGTTTGAGGATCCATTGGTAGGAAAATCTCTAAAAGTCTTAATACCTGCAGGAATATATGAAATATCTCTGTATTTTCTGTCAGTCACAGTCACATAATACCTAATTAAGATATTTTTGCCCAGCAATTAAATGTACTATTATAAGGTAATAGAACAAAAATGTCTGATATTACCTTATCATAGTAAATTGACCTTATCAATAAAATTTGTATAGTTCTGTTATTGGATGTACATCTAGCAGTAGACATATGATTTATTTTGAATTATTTACTGTTTTCAGTGCTTTTATTCTCAAGCAAAAGACTAGATTTTTCTAACCTACTGGTGTTACTGAATTGAGAAATGTCTACAGATTTGTGCTGAGGAAAGCTCAGAGAATGTCTGGGTGAGATGAAATTTTAACAGATGTTTTTACATGGTCAGTCAGTCCGTCAGTCACTCCGTCAGTCCGTCAGTCTGTCAGTTTGTCAGTTTGTCAGTTTGTCAGTTATACATTCTCCCTTAGGCTTCATGTGTTGTTTCTCCAGAGAGCGGTGCTGTATGGCTTATAACACTCTGCTCCCTGGAAGCTAAAACCAGGTGGAAAACACAGCCTATAGTTCAGCTTGCCTGAGCAACTTGACAAACAGTCATGATTCGTTTGAGGAAGTTATTGATTTTCAGTTAACAAAATGGCTTCCATTTAGCAAGCTGTCAAGCAACAGGGGTGTGTGTGTCCATTGCTGGGTGTGGCATTTTCCATTGTAATCGCAGCGTCCTATCTCATTAAGATCTCTGACACTCAAATCCGGACTTTTGTTGCTCTCTTCTGCCTGAGTTTGATGGAGTAATCCGCTTATATTGTGTGGCGTTGCTGTTTCCGCCATGGCTTTTTTTTTTGGTCTGGTTGACAGTGCTATAAGGGTTTGGCCACGTCTGACTCTCTTAGAGACCAATCACACTCGCCTTCAAGCTTCGCTCTCTTAATTAATTGAATCATTTTTTTGCTATTTTTTAAATTGTAGTATAATTAGTTTATCACCATGTAATGACTCTTGTTTCCCTGAACATTGATGAATGAAACTCCACTGAAGATTGATGGATAGCGTTTTACACATAGAAAGCGAGGAAAAAATGGTTAATTGCCCTCTACGTTTTTCCTGTTGCAAGACTTTAGCTAAGAAGTACGAAATGCACCAGTCAGTCTCATCAAATTCTATTACTTAGTGTTTTCTGTAACAGCTCTGAGTTGTGAACACAAAAGGGACCTGTCATTTATTCCTCTTCTGAAGGACGTTTTCTTCTTTCACACTTCTCTATTCCAAGCCATAGACACTGTCATAATCCCATTCATGCGGTGATGCAGAAATCATCCGGGCCAGCATCAGCCGTAATGAGGAGAATGAGGCACATCATTAAGACGAATAGTTTGAATTATGAAAATAATTAAAACCCATGAAGATAATTAAAAGAGCTCAAATGGAACGTTGAGGCAGCTGTGTGAGTGTCGTCTGAGATTTGAAGCATGTGGGGCTTTTTACCTGCTTTTGTGATGCTGTTTTGTAGGAACAGCCCCTCACATCTGTGCAAATCTGACTGTTAGATCCTTTAACTGACTGTTTTTGCAACCGTTTAAATGCTTAAGTTGTTTTTTTTTTTTTTTTAGATTTTGAAACGCATGATATTTTGACAGTTTGTTTTGGTTTGAAAACTGCAATCACACTTTGGATACAGGGTGTATCACTCCTACTTGTGCTCCACTAAATAAAATTGAACAGAGCTAATTATGCAATTTTGGTAATGAGACATCCCATTATCGGTGGTCTTGGTTCTTCAAATACTGGCAACTTTCATAACATAATCAGAAAACTGTATTGTGTAGCACAATGAGATAAATCATAATTCTAATAAAATATTGTCAGGTTTGCCACCTCTACTTTATAGTAAAGTGCAGTGTTCTTATCAAGAGGAGCAATTATGCATTGGGAACAGCATGGACTATACATTTGTGCAGTTATTCTTTAAGGCCTCTGGGCCAAACTGTAGAAACTTTAAAGGTTATTTATTGAGGCAGAAACTCTGCCATAATACTTATAATGCAGGAAATAACACATAAATACATTGTCCATCGCAACGCAACGTCTGGCATTTTGAAATTCTCAGCTTATTAGTATTGCATTTGTATTTATATCCATTATATAAATATATCACACTTTGCAGCAGATGTTTTGCATCAGATAAAGATGGCGTATTCCTTGAGAGAGGCAACGAATCGGTTAAGGGCGAGAAAGGGCACTGATTGCGTACTTCTTTGACTTGTTTGTCATAATCTTCCGCGAGAATAGCATGCATACCCACACGCCATCTGTTCTCATGTTGTTGAGTGCCGTTGTTGTATCACACGTCTTCTTGAGGAATAAGCCTCCTGCCATCGTTTGCTCAGGAGGCTGTTTTGTGCTGGTTGCATGCAGGGTACTGTAATGAAGCAGGTGTTTGTGGAGGAAGGTCTCAGAGAGAATGGGTACAAGGAGCAAGTGGGTTTTCCCCACCCCATGACGTGATGCTCACCGTGCATACCTGAACCTTGATGCAGACACCCTGACGCCTAGATACAGAGCGGGAGACCATGGGAGGTCTCAGATGTTCCAACCAAAGACATAAACCTATCAAAAGACAGATGGGGTTGTCCGCCAGACGTCACGTGCAGCTCCTTTGACTTCTGCTAATTGCAGAGCACTTTTGAAGAAGAGCAGTTAGGATGGGGTGATTTTAATCGTAACCCCCTCTTTAATTTCAGGAAACTGTCTGTTTTCGCTACCTCTGGATTTCCCGACACGTTGTGAGATAAGGTGACCTCGTCTTTGTTTTCCTTCTAGTGTTCAGCCATGGCTGCCAAAGTAATGAATGTGCAATGTCAGACACTGTTTCAAGGCAACCGCTGAGAGTGGCAGCTCTAGAACATCTGAAAGAGTCCGTCTCTTGTCGGCAATGTTTTCTTTGGACTCCTCTGTTGACTGTTCTGGGCACTGGAGAAAGGGGGGGGGGACTGCCGGAGGGCTCCCCCCCCCCCTTTCTCTTCAAAGAGCAGTTCAGCGCTGAGTCACATCTGATGGGAAATGAGTGAAAAACAGTAGAGCGACATAGACCTGGCTTTTATTTATTGTCTCTGGATTTATTGACGGTTTTGAAAAACAGTTCCGTTTTGAGAGGCCCTGATGGAAACCTGTTTCAGAAGGACTGCGTAAGAGGAATTGTCGCTTGGGCGATGAAATTGTGAATGCTCTGTTTGCCAACAGAAGACTGATGGGTCGTTCAGAGCCCTTTTTGCCTCAAAGTTCCCACTGAGGCCTCAATGCCCACCGCACTTTGTTATAGCTAAAGTTATAGCTTTGTTAGAGCTGGGCTCTCTCCTCAGCTCAGATCAATGTTAATGTGCAGTGGTGTGGAGTACTGCCAGTCTCTGACTGCGCTACAAGTCAAGGAGCCGTTTTAAATCAAACTTACCCATGTGTGCTATGCGTGGACACCTACTCCTACAGCATGACATCTTACTTTATAATTCATGTGCCCCCTTGGCACTTTTCTACTGGTAGCTGCTTGTTTGGTTACTGTAGCTTATTTAAAGGAGAGAGCTGCACTTCGCACACTGATGTATGTGGGTGTAACGATGCAGTAAACTCACTTCGATAGACAGGACTCACGGTTTGATGCAATTATAGTATATTAAACCGGAAAAGAAACACTGAAAACAATTTAATATTCACTTCATATTTAGAAGGAAGCTTGAATGGAGAAAAACTGATGACTGTGTATAGCTGTGGCACAATTTACTAATAAGACTAGGGGTGGAAGATGAGAGGAGTGATGTATAACATGATTGTGCAGGACTGGACTGTTGACTGGCACTAGTTAGGAACTATAAACAAGGCAAAATGCCAAAATGTTGCATTGCAAAACCATAATATTTCAGCACACGGTTACACTACTACTGATGTAGCCATCTTAGTGAAACCAACTCTGTTAGCCATAGAGGGCCCGTCTGTCTATAATCTTGTTCATCGAGGCCCTCTTTTGTTAATCATTCCCATAAAGATTGTTGTTATTTTTCTCTGGGTCGACCTGAGGAGGACGGGTTCCCCTTTTGAGTCTCGGTTCCTTCCTCCAGCTGAGGGAGTTTTTCCTTGCCTCTGTCGCTTTTGGCTCACTAGGGGCTCCTACCTGGACTCTGTAAAGCTGCTTTGTGACAACCTGGTTGTAAAAAGCGCTATATAAATAAAATTGAATTGAATTGAATTGAATCTTTCTGATGACTTTTTTGTCTTCGTAGTATTCTGACTCTTTTCTGAGGCCACTGGCCGGGGACATTTTTACATTTTTGCTGTCCGGCTTACTCTCGCGGCTTTGTCCCAGGGTAGAGATTCACAGCCCTCACACCCCTTCTGAAACTTCTCCTTGCCTGGTTCTTTGTTTGGCTGCCTCATTAGAGCCATGTATGATAGTCAGGAACTCCTCTGAGCCCCCGAAAAGTTGCCATTGTTAGAAAAGCCACCAAAGCTTAGTGGGCAATTGCACATGATATGCTTTGTTGTGTCATGGTCTCCTCAAACGAGAGCTGTGGAGGGTCAAGGAGCAGTGCAGGTCAACACAGACTTCGGCTCAGAGACGGAAGAAGTATTTTCTCACAAAAGAGTTAAACGACCTTAAAATATTGGATTAAAATCCTTAAACACTGTGTAAGAGAGCTTTTGTTCTCCTTGCCTGAAAGAATGTCAAGAATGCAAAAGGGACATTCCAAAAATCTTTCCTTCACTTTTCTTCATTTTTTAATCCTGGGACTTTTGTCTCTAGAATCGATTTGTCAAATACTGTGACATTGTGACAAAATATGCACTGAAGTGTTGAGAATGTCTTGCTTCATGACTTTTATTAATTCATATTTTAGTATGAATGCCACTGCTGGTTTTGAAGCCAGAGTGATGCACAATAATTTGTCATTTGTGAATCTATGAGGTGAGAAGAGAACACAGCACGCTTCCTAACTCTTAAATCCTGAGAAAAAAAGCTGAGAAGTTTTTTTTTTCCTCCTGAAAAGTTTATGAAGTTTATGAGGATTTTTCATTTTGTAACTGCTTTTTCTATATTTCAGACTCGCTGCATTTGTCCAAAAATAATGATCTTTACAGTGCAGTTTGTTCTCAGTTGATTATCCTGCAATTGCTTTGTGTGTTTTTAATAAATGAGTGAATCATTCACACAGACTGCACAGATTCATTCAGTACTGCAGCCACTAAAGGTCTATGCAATAAAAAAAGATCTATCGTGATTTCTTTTAATGTGCAGTACCGTGTTCCTTCAGCGTGAGCCTTCCTTTCTGAGGCCTAAACATAACCATTATGTGCATGCACATAAAGTTAAATTTATGACTAAATGAATTTGCCAAACTGCATCTCTCTGACCTTTTGGATCGTGCTTTATTGCAAAGCAAAATGGAAATACGTCTTTATGGAGTCTCTGGTTAGCATTGTGGGTGTTACGTTCGTGTGTGTGAGTGCGATAGAGAGTGAATAAGCGTGTGTGTGCTTTTGTCTGTCTTTGTGATGGTTAGAGGAGCACAGGAATGATAGGGGTGAACTCTCTGGCTGTGGATGTGTCATGCCCGTTGTTGTGAAGACCCCAGGGAGTGCTCGGGTTCTCACTGCCCCCTCTGCCTTTGACAGGTTAGAGGATTTACAGCGAGCATGCTCTCATCCTCCACACCTCTGTGGCCTGATAGTCTCCCTCACAGTGCCTCTGTCCAGGAGAGATTAATGCAGTATTGATTCTTGAAATCTGGCAAGTCCATTCCACTAAGATTTCATCAAACCAATGTCCGCTGTGAGCAATGCCTCTTTGATAAAAGAGGGAAACTATAGTGCACTTGGAGAGGTCACCTCATATTAATTTGGCCATATTAAGGCTGATAAGAGGATTAGCGTACTTAGTTAAACACAATAGCTGTGGCACAGTTGATGGTAAAACTGGAAGGGGAGCTGATGAAGCACCTTGAGTCTGGATGTTTGTTACCGAGTCTGTTACTGTGATTCACTTTACAGTGCTTTTATTGTATTTGTTGGATTTTTCCAAAGCCGCTGAGATTAGCCGGAAGATGGAATTAATTCGAGGATGTTTTTTTAGGTGATTTTTATTCACGAAATAGAAAGGTTGTCTACAACCTTTTTTTTAAAGTGTTGAATGGTTTTCCTCTATAGGTTAGATTGAAGGCCAGTGGTTCTTAAACCACTCCTGAGGGCTCTCAGATGATTCACATTTTTGCGAAACACAACTTCCAACACGTACTTGTAGAGGAAAAATGTGAACTGTTTGGGGAATGCTAAGGACAAGTTTGAGAATTGCTATAGGCTAACAGGACAAGACTAGGTTAGGAATAGTAGTGGTGACAGAGTATTTCACACAGGATGCAATTGTGTATTGGAACTATCAAGACCAAGAACTAGTGCACAGACTAAAAGAGGGGGCTGAGCTATGATTATATAGTGTGACTAATTATAACATACAAACCTACTCCCACAGGCCAAAGCATTATCACCAGATAATGGCAGGCCATTACAACAAACAAAAAGTTTTAAATACTGCCCATGAATCATCAGTATAGTTGATTGCTCACAGGAGCACTCCAACGATGCATAACATCAAAGTCAAAACAGACAACAGGTGGTGCCAGAAAAGCAAAAAACATTTCTTGTCTCCATCAGCTATTTCACCCAATACTGTACCTAGTAGTTATGCATGGCACAGACCTTGGACGGGTTTCGAGTCAGGTTATTTGGAAATTTTGCAAGTGTGGTTGGTCAAAAAATGACAAAGCACTTTAAAATATTGGTCTGGTCAGGTTCATGCTGCAGAAAAATATTTTAGGTGGGCTCTTATAATGGGTTGGACGGGTCATAAAAAATCCTAAAACACAGTACCATATCATTTACCACTGGAATTTAAGTGGACTTTGAAACAATTGTCAAAATGTTAATTATATCGAAATATAGAAAACTTGTGGAGGAAAACAAATCGGTGGGAGCTAAGCATGTTCCAGGGGGAACAGCAGCACTGCATTGTGTTCCCTGTATTTACTCATGTTGCACGTTCTCACCGCTTGTCCATTTTCCCCAGGATGGTTTACACTGGCTAAATAGATAAAATAATATTTTTTGTCTTGTTTAGTAACCATACAGCACAGCACAGCAAATATATGCACCGCTCCTCATATTGGAAAAGGTAATATGTGTGTCTTCTGGAAAAAAACAATAATCCTGCTTTGAATTGTGAGATTTTTTGCTCGTTTTCACCATCACTAGTGGTCTGTTATTGTGGTAGCCCTAGGAAAATGTCTTTAATCCCTTCTGTTTGAAAAAGAATGCACTCCGAGAGAAATAGGCATGTGAATATATTAGGCAAAAAAAATCATTGACAGTGCTTTCGGCGATCAGAAAAGCAGGAGTGTTTTCATTTATCAAAGATGCAGCCTGCCATGCTTGTCAGAGCTCACCACAAACCCACCCAGCCGGCAGATCTCCCATTCTTTTCCTTTGCCTGACTCAGACACCCAGATGCCGTAGGATTCGCAGTGTGTTTTTTTTTAAGATCTAGTGATTGTTCTCCTTTGTTAACGCAACATTCTATCATCCGTGGGGTGGGCATGGGGCAGAGTGGTGAGAGCAGGCCAAGCAATGCTGTGCTTTCAGAAACCCACCAGATTCACCCTTCTGAAACGAGATGGATAACTGGTGCCATGCCAGAGCTGCCGGCTTTCTACTCCTGCAGCAGATGAACCATCTCCCATCCTGACGCCCGGCAGCCCCTGTTCCCTCCCCGCTGTGCCAGCAGCCGCCGTCTCCGCAAACAGAAAGTGGGTCTGCAAGACAGATGCTCTGAATCCTATTCCTCACCCCATCCTCAGAGAGGCCGCTGTCACGCGTGTTTATTTTTAGCCTGTTTGGCCGCTTTTCAAGTTCTACCTCAGCCTGTGTCTCTGGACCCGCTGATATGTTCTGCATATTAGAGCACTGTTAATATTTCACTGGAGCCGTGACTCTGCTAAGATTGAATATTTCCTTACCTGCAGAGGTGAAAGGTGAACGCTGCTCCTGCCCCGAGAATCCAGCAGGAGCCTCAGCCGCCTGAGCTTGGCTCACTTCTCTGCACCATAAAACAATGTTAAGAGTCAAAATAGCTTCTCCGGTGCTTTCTCTGCGATGCTGAATTGAGGTCTAGAGTTGGAGAAAGGCCTGTAAATAATGCGTATTTTTATCATTTCACCGGAATTTGTTTAATCAGTTAATTTGAATTACTAATGGGCAGTATTTTCTGTAATGATTTTATTAACATTTTTCAGTAGCTATCAGTAGGTATTGTGAACTGACTTTACTTAGAAAACAGTAAGCCTATTTGTGTAGGTTAACTGTGACTTACTATATTACAAATAACCATAGTGCATGAATAGAGCTGAACAATAAATAGGTAAACCTGCTGTTTACATTTACCAGACGCTTTTATCCTAAGCAACTTCAACTGCCTAACTACAGGGGACAGTCTCCATGGAGCAACTTGGGGTTAAGGGTCTTGCTCAGGAATCCAGGGGTGGTGCTGAAGGTAGGATTCAAACCTATGACCTCTTGGTCTGGCGCCAAGTATCCGACCCACTAAGCCACCACCACCCATTACTGCTTTCTTTTTTAGAGCACATTTATGAAGACTGACCATTAAAGAGAAAGTAAAGTTTTAACCCAAACATCATTACTTTTTTTACATCTTTAAAATCCAAATTGAGGATGAAGATGCAAGCTATTAAAAGTATGTGAAACTCCTCCTAGTTGGAGCAAAAATCATTAGAGGACAGCTCTTCACACAAAAAGACTGTAATTGCATTTGTTACATCAATCTGGCATTTGCTTTTACAGTCATACGCAGAGCCTTGTGAAAATACTAATTCCAGCAAGGTCAGAGTATGCGTCTGACCCTTCTGTGTTTCACAGACCCCACTGGTTTACCATGTCATTCCCTGAGGATTCATATAATACGAACATCACAGAGCAATGCTTCCCAACCTTGGTCCTGAAGCACCCCTGCTCTGTACATTTTAGCACTTTCACTGCTTTACCACACCCATACAACCCAGTGAGGGGTTGTTAATGAGCTGAATAGTTGGATCATGTTGAGAACAGGAAAACACTAATGTGTGCAGAGCAGGAGGCCTCCAGGACCGGGACTGGGCAGCACTATTAAAGAGCATTAGAGAGCACTTTTTTTCAGTAAAAATCCACGTGGACATTTTTTTTTCCCCGTAATTGACATCGTCAACTTTGTCGGCTAATCGTTGCAGCATTAGTTGGATTCTTCCACATCAAGGGAATTGGGATGGTGAGCTAGACTAGCTGCGTCCCATGGGCATCATTAAGCAAATGTCCTCGTGACGGCCGGGCATCATTCTGCCCATTATCGCATCGCTTTCATTAAGTCCTTATGAGTGAGAGAGCGCACTGGAGGTGTGCAGTGCTTTCAGCTTCGTGCCTCGTTAAATGAATTATAGCTGCCTGTTTCAACAGCCTAATTTAAACTGTACAGATTCACTTGTCAAGCTAGAAATGTACTGTTTCCCCTGCTACTAGCTTTCTGTCTTTCAGCTTCTTTTTTTTATTCCTCTTGCCCTGTCGCATGAAAAGGAGGTGTACTACTTTTATGCTCTCACTCTCTCTTTCTTCCTCTTTCTCACGCTTTCTTGTGCTCTCACTCTCTTTCTCTCGCTCCGTCTCTCTCCCTTTGTGGCTGACTTTGCCCTGGTGTGACAGCTGCCCTTGACAGGTTATAGCATGACTGCGCCAGGTGTCAGCTGGGACTACATTGCCCCAGCACATCTCTCCTTCACACCTGCCTGTTTTCCCTGAGCTGCTCTCTCTGTCACTTGTCTGTCTGGATGAGGGGTGCAGAGTGACCCATCCCTTTGGCCCTTTGGGCTCTACTTGCATTTTGAACAGACTTTCTCGCATAAAACGTCTTTTTCACGGGTGTGATATTCTAAGGAGCTGTGGGCGATTACCGTAAAAAAGGCTACGGCTGTGCGCTGAGCAATGTTCTCAAGCCCTTGAACCCCAAGGGCCTGTGTGTGGGCTGACACTCCACTTCCTCACTCTCGTAACCACATAACTTACATGATAGTTTAATAGTGGTTGCTGCAAACGCTGTATTCACCTGTGAGCTAAAGGAGGGACAGATATCAACAAGAAACAGCTGATGGGTTCTTTTTCTGCCCAATTACGTCTACACAGTACAATTACATAGTAGAATTCTGTTTTGTGTCAACAGGTTTTCTGTTCTTTTACTCGGCAGTGAGACACTGAAATTGTTGTCAATGGTAAACGAGCTTATGCTGCAGGTATGGCAGATAGAGATTAAGGGAAAAAATGCTGGAGTATACTATAAAAAGATAACCTGAGGATAAGTGACCCTTTCCCCTTTCACACTGATTGCATGCTTAAAACGGGGTGCAGGAGAAAGCAAACTGTGCTGGCCTCACTTTTTGAAGCCCATTTTGCATGAGGAAAGATATCTTATCTCGCACAGGCCATTTGTTTTCTTGATAAGCCACTTCCGTGTTGCTTGCACAAGCCCAGAAAATAGAAAGAAAGTGGGAAAAAATTGCAGTAGATGTGAGAAGTCCCAGCTTAAAGGGCCTGTGGCTGGTACGAAAGGAGATTTGCTTAATGTCTGATTAGAAGCAGTTGAAAGAATTTTTGAAGCTGAGAATTTTCAGCGACTGATGTTTTCCACAATAACTGGAGCACATTAAGCCCAGATCCAGCTTAAATTTGGGTCCAGAAAAGAGCTCTGTTTACCTTATTTGGTCCCTTTGCTTCAGATACACATGCTTAAGAGTACACTCAAGACTTAAAGGAGGCTGATGCCATTTTAAAAAAGAGGTGAAACTGAGCTTGAAATCCAGTATTCTTTATCATTCCCTCCCTCTTTGACTCTTAATACCTCCTCACTCCTACGCGAGTTCTATGTGTGTGCTTTATTGAGTGATCTCTCTCGCATGCCTTCCAAGTGACATCGGTGGAAAGTCTGCCAATGCTTGCTTGGCGCAGCGAAGAAGAAGATGACCAACAAATCAAAACCTGATGCGCAGGATTTGATGTGTAGGTTTGAGTTATATAAATTCAATATGAGCATAATTGAATGAGCGAAGATCGCAAATAACGGAGAATTACAGAGCTCCAGGTGTTAGCGGAGAGACTGAGAGCAACAGACTATTGATCTGACCACTGTTGCCTGTCAGACAGCATCTCTCAGAACCTCACTCCCTCTCTCTTTCCTGGTCCCAGTACCGCCCCGGTCATGAGCGTCTGGCTAGTCTTTTCTTCTCTGTTGTTTTCCTCTCTCTCCTTCTCCCTCTCTCTCTCTTACACACACACAGACACACATGTTTTCCCCCTCTTTCTCGACTCGCTTGTCATTTATGTCCCTCCCTTTTTCTTTCTTCACTCCCACCCGCTTCATTGGCCTTCATGCTCCGCCACACTGCTGTAGTCAGCGTGCAGTCCTCGGCTGACATTCATAATGCATATTCATGTGTTCGGGTAAACATGCACAAGTTTGTCCGTCCTCATGGGAGGAAGTGTCTGCATCTCTTCACACCCAGCAGAGTCTCACTGCTCATACTGAAGATTCTGAGGCCTCTCTCTCTCTCTCTCTCTCTCTCTCTCTCTCACACACACACACACACACACACACACACACACACACACTCTTTCTG
>JBBJLS010000006.1:15286438-15304412 GCA_037577275.1 Bryconaethiops microstoma
CTCTTCTATCCTCTCCTCTCCTCTCCTCTCATCTCATCTCATCTCATCTCTTCTCTTCTCTTCTCTTCTCTTCTCTTCTCTTATCTCCTCTCTTCTCTTCTCTTCTCTTCTCTTCTCTTCTCTTCTCTTCTCTTCTCTTCTCTTCATTTGCCCCCTCCTGCCAAGCCTCTCTCTTCCTTAAAAAATGTCAATTTAATATCTGCTGAAACTGTGCAAACCCACTTTTCTCAAGACCTAATGGAAATGGTCAGGGTATATTGGATTGCAAATTGATGAACACTGTGCAACACTTATTTGTGTCATTTCATTATGATAGCATAGCAATATTATGTTTACCATAATAGTGTAGCTTCAAAACTGCATGAATTGGATCAAGTTCCTTTTATGTTATGTGACTTTAAGGTGAAAAGACATTCTGTTGCATAATTTGGGGTGTATATGCTGTCATTCATTTTACAGGAAAAAGAACTGGGCAACACATTGATGTTTTTTTTTTTTTTGCGGAACATCACAAAATGGCTGTGACAACTGCTGTTTCCATCTGGGACTTTAAATTAGATACACTCCTGGTGTCCTGGAAGACTAAAGCGCAGCAGAAGATTGTATTACACACCAGATTCAACAGCAAACTAATTACCAATTAATCAGCTAATTATCAAGCCCCTTCATGGGTTCAGCAGTGTGATGCAGCAAGGCACACACTAAACTCCACAGGGCCTCAGATCAAGATGGGCAAAACTGCATTAAAATGTATTTTAAAACCGGACACCAAATAGCCTCATTTTAAGTTTATCACAAAAACAATGATGAAATACATATCAAAACAAACTACTGCAGTTTTAGATTTTCAAGGGGTCTTTTCAAGGGAGCATGAAACTACTTCGCAGACCTCCCATCTATTGACCTATTTGATCCGTTCATTATAACACGAAGTCACAATGTCTGTTACATGCCAGATCCCCATATAGCCTTGTGATCACCCAAATAAAGGTTAGTTTTAAAGGATCCAGCAGTTTAATATTTAAGTGTAAGTTAAATATAAGTTAATGACTCATAATTGTCTCATAACTTAGTTGCTTAGTGTTTGGTAATGAAGAGCCTGTTTACGTCAGAAACACTGACTCAGTGACAAACCAATCCATTACAAGCAGAAAACCAATAGCACCTTTATCCACAGACACTAGTTTCTAAATAATTAATTATTCAGTTGAAACTCAGAATCAGAAAACTTTCCCAGAGGAAATTGCTTATGTTGGGATTGCACAGACACACAGAGACACAGAGACAAGAACAGTATAGAATATAAAGTCTGAATGTGAAATACACTATGCTATATGCAATTTACTTTAGAGTTGTTCTCAATACAGAGTCTGTTATGTAAGAGAGATAAAATAGTACATAAGTAATATTAACATAAGCAGTGATATATTTAACATGGTAAGACTTAGCAGAGATTTAGCACCCAAAAAGAAAACTGCACATGATATTGCACATAATAATAAAATAATAATGCACAAAATGATAATGAGGGAGGCAGGAGTTAAGGAGAAGTTAATATAAAGTAATCATTAATATAATAATAAATATAAAAGGCAGTCATTCATGCAATGACGATGAAAAATATGTTATTGATGAATGTGAAATGTACAAGCTTATACCAGCTCATTTATCTCTTCTTTATCTCCACCTGTGTCTCACCTTTAGTCCTTGTGTTTACCTCTCGATGCTCCGATCTCTGCATTGAATCTCATTCTAACTAGCGAAAGTGGAACCTGTTAGGCTCCTGTTAAGCTTTGGCATTAATATTAGCTTGCTATTTTCAGCCTATGTTAAGTTTTCATTGAACAAATAAAAGTTTTTCAGATTTGTTGTAGAACATTAGTTTCTAATGGTACATGACGTTTTTGCCACTTTGTCATTAACAACATTGTGCTGCAACGTCATTAAACAGCAGGCTGGCAACCTACACGTCTCTCACCTTGTGCTGGATCAGTTTACATGCAGATCTTGGCAAGCCTGGGCAAATTACTGTTCAGAGACATCATGCATCATGTTGCATTTTCATGGTGTTAACACGTAGATGTCTCACAGAAAGTACTTTTCAATATTTTTATGTTAACAGAAACGCAAAACACTAAAGTATTTAGATACAAAATATGAAGTCATTTTCAAACTCTGACACAATTCCATTTTGTATTTGAAATAAGTATTTAAATATATGTAAGATAAAACTGCCACAGACGTCCAAGAGATGAGCCTGACTCCTCTTTTACAATACGTCTGTGCTTTCCAGTCATTCTGGGAGAAGCAGGAGGCCACAGGTGGGACAGTAAAGCCAGATATCAAATGCCAAATTCCCTGGTCAGACTTATGAGGTGTGTAAAAGGCCTGTGAGCCTGTACTTCCAGTGGTGTGCTGCGAAGCACATCATCGCTATGGGTACTGTAGGTTAGCAAGCAAAATGTTTCAGGTAACAAAGTCAAGCCACCGTGCTTTGGATTCAGCTCAAGGCTACCTTAAATTGTAGATTCCTCAGTAACCCCTGTATCCACCCGGATATTACCCCCTGCTGACCTGCAAATGGTCTGAGCAGAGCCATTTTCTGTCGGGTGTGATAAATCCACCATTTATATATTTATTTATTTATTTTTCACTTTAGGCGTCTCATTTCGGGAAATTTGATCCTAATCTTTTTCCAGAAATACTGAAAATCTGCTTAGGCCAGTTGCAGAGCTGTAGCCTACGTTTGAGGAAATGTGCTGTATATCAAGTAAGTTCATTTTTCTTTTTAAATGCAATGCAGTTGCAGAATGTCATAAGAAACAGAGCTATTACAATTATAGTCCTGAGCTACTTACATGCTCTACAGCAGCGTGCATTCTTACTTTCTGCCCCGGTTCGATGGGGAGACAGACTGCATGCCGATGACCCTGAGATATTTTGTGTGGGACAATTTTAGCTTCACCCTCTGCATTTTTCTCCTACTTTGCAATAACTGTCCCCTGGTGTGTTAACTCATTTGTCTCCGCTGCTCCTGCACGTCTTCACTCCTCTCTTGTGCTTTCTCTTTTGGCACCATCCTTCACTTCTTGTCCTGCCCTGTGGGTGTGGTGTCTGTTCAGACACTGTCATCGTTTCTAGATGAATGGAGAGATGCTTGTGTAGCCTATCGGCAAAAGCGTACGACTGTACAGCACTGAGTGATTACCTCCTGTGCCAGTATGCTCCTGCGCCGTGCTGGGTGTGCCTGTTAAGAGAACAGTTTTTTGTATTGAAACACCTTCAAGCGTGCTTCATCAATGCTTTCAGCTGTGTTCTGTGGAGGGTATCATTTCATCTGTCAAATCAAATGCCTTCTGCGTCAGTGCACGTAGTCTCCCTGTCCTCCTTTGCCTATTTGAGTGAGATTAGTTGAGCTTGTTTGTCACCGCGAGGCCTGAAGGACCCACTCGTCCCCAGATGCATGCTCTAATCAGCCCTCAGTGGACGACCCTGGTCATCACACCTCACCCTGTCAGCGCCCAGCAGGCCATCCATCAGCTGCAGCCCAGACAGGTAGCACGCCTTAGGGACTGCAGCTCAGCACAGCCTGCCTGCTGAACTCTGACTGCCAGATTTGTGACAGAACGAGAGCCAATATCGCTCCATCTGCTGTCTGACATCTACGCTCCTCTGGCTGACAGTGCTACTGTACATTTTCAGGTTTTACCTAAACTGAAGGGCCCGGTTAGGGGCAGAGCTCTGACAATACTATCATACATTGCTGAATCATGATTCTTTTTTTCATTATATGGCATTAATGCCTTGTATAAAATGTTTTTGAAACAGACAAACCTTAAATATAACAACATTCATTAACATCATGGGGAACTGTTTGCTTCTGATTTTGTAGTAACATAGAATGGCCCTTTCTTTTGTTTCAGTATGAGATTGCACAAAGTAATGTCCATGAATAAATGCGTCGGAAGAATTTGACTGGCCTGCCCAGCACCCAGACCTCAACTCTAACACCTTTAGTTGTCTTTTTCCACTGGTACCATTATGTAAGAAATCACATTTCTCTGCCACATAGAGCTGCAAATTCCATCTCTTTGTAAGTCCTGAGAAAAACTCTCTTCTCTTTAGTCCAACTATACCTCCTTGACATACTATTGGTGTTTGTTGTACATAACAGAAATCTGACATTACACCAAATGCTTTTATGAATGCGCAAAAATGTAAAATGGCAAATGAATGCTTCTATGTTTCCTACAAAAGACATTTTCAGTGTCATTTGTATTGACTGATATTTATCTTGATATTTATCAGTTGAACTGGAATGTGTTTTTTTTTACAGAAATTTTCAGAAAAATTCTTTTTTTATGGAAATGTCGCTGAAGATTAAATTCAATTTGTAATTTTCTAAAATGTCCCAGTACCATTTTTTTTTTTCAGAATTTGTTTTAAACATCAGCAGTCACATGGCTGCAATTCTTTAATAGCATGAAATGTTTAATAGCATGAAATGTTAACAAGAGTAACGAACAAACATGTCAATAAATGTCAGATGTCCGTTTCGGACAGTTTCACAGCAGAGGGAGATGTAATTGGGCAGAAAAAGAACGCATCAGCTGTTTCTTGTTGATATCTGTCCCTCCTTTAGCTCACAGGTGAATACAGTTCATCAGGATTGGTGTCTGTATCCTGTGTAGTGATGGCTCAGGTTCTTCTGGCTCCTCTTCCACTCAGGACGCTGTGTTGCTGTGGCCAGTAGAATGAAACAAACGAGTCAATATCGCACTTGTCGCGCTTGTTGCGCCTCTGCTCTGCTTCGCACCAGGGAGTCCTCCTCAGGCACTGCCTCCATCATCGGCTTATTAGAGATGCGTTTGTCTCCTATCGATCTGCTGGGCTGCATTACTCTGTTATTCCCTTCATGTCTCTCTGCCTTTGCGCCGCGGCCCGCTCGTCTCCCTGCGCGCCCAGAGGATCCACAGTGCAGGAAATGAACTCAACATGCATCACAAAGTTTGCAGATACATTTTACCGCGTTCTTTTTATTGACTGTTACTTGGACGCGGCTGTGAAATGCAGAGAGGAGCATCAGATCATGTCGATAAATTTAACTTCTGCGTCTGTCTGCGCTGTCATACATTAAAAGAATAATTTGAAGAAAAATCAGTTTACACAATTTTCTCCTTCCCTCAAATGCACTCAATCATTCCAGATGTGTTTGGTGTCTGATGTTTGCTTTATTGGTTTTGCACTAGAGATATGAGGCTTATGTAGCTATCAGGTAAGAAGCTGTCAAGCTTACACCTCACCAATTAGAGGAGTTTAAACTGCATGCGTCAATCATCACACACTCGCTTCAAACAGAGCCAGATTAAAGGGTCCATCTCACTTTCTTTTCATCTAGTATGCATTTCCATTTTCCATGTTTTTTGCACCATTTGAGCACAGCAGCTGCCTTTTACATTCTATTGACATTTTTTACATTAATATATATGAATTATATCAAGGTTACCATCACTCTTTATATAGAAACTAAACAGAAAAAACAGCCTGTTTTGAATTAATTTGCAAATTCCACCTTCAGTAGTTGAGGTCTGTTTTAGCCTCGACTGCATGAAGCATAGTACAGACCAGCCAATCAGAACAAAGATAATTTATCAGTTTTAAAGGCACAGTAGGAAAAACACCAGTTTTATTCATAGGGGAAAAGAAGGGTTAAAAATTTACGTGTAAAAATGAATTATAGGCGTATGCACCTTGAGAGGAGAGCAACCCCACATGGCGGACAGAGATAAAGACGTGTTCCTAGCTCTGTGTTTCCCTTCATACTAGCGCATCCCTGAAGTGGGGTCAATAACCATTATCATTTGTAGGGTCGTGCCATCTAGTGAATAATGTGGCTGTAAAAACCTAAAACTTCACTTTCCAGTATCTTTGGATGTAATATTTTATCCCTAGCAAGTGATACATGTCAATATCTCTAGAAACACGTAAGGCGATTAAAAAAATCTGTATGTATTTATTTGGTTTGCATAACAAAGTTCATTTAATATCTCTTTTTTGAGGTTTTTCTTTGCAGTGGTCAAATTACGCACTGCAATGTGGTACATCTAGTTTAGGCATAGAGTATACAGTGTTCTCTACTTCTAATATTTTTTATTACATCAGCCCTGTTACTTCAGACCGCTTCATTTAAAATAACGGGTTAAGTGTGTAAAGTAGGTTTTTTGCTGGAACTGTTGATGGTGGTGGGGACACGCACTGCTCCATGGGTTCTTTCCACATCTTCTCTCACAACAACTCCTCCGGTCAAGTAGTGTTCAGCGGGAGGTGACATGAAGCGCAGTGACAGGCCAGTTCCTCAGTTTATGTCTCTCGGCCACTCTGATCCTCCTTGTGATTGACAGGTGGGAAACGCCTGCCGAGTGAGCCGCGGCTGGGAGCGCACTTCAAAAGAGCCACGTACCCGTCTTTCGTTTAGCAGCATCGTCTCTGCGAGAGCTGTGGCTCGTGGGCTTCTTTAGCTTTGTGGAGGTACGGCTCCAAGCGCGAGCGCCTGTAAACGCTGCCAGCCACTGTTTTTCATGTGCTTGCAGGCTCTGGGGCCTCCTGCTGCAGCTTTCCCTTTTTGTTTTAGGTAGGAATTTTGGACTCCGCCACTGTCTTATTGGGGGTGAAACTAATGGCACGTGGCAGTGTTGTGTCTTAAAAACACATCTAGCAACAGCATGTTGCCCCTTCACGCTCTGTGTGTGTCTTTGATTTAATTGTCTTTCAGAAATTATTGCTTGTGGAGTTTTTTTTCATGCCCTTTAATTGATGGGCTGTTGGAAGTTGAACAGCTCTCGCTGGCTCCCTGGTGTAGCTTGGTGACACTCCCATAGCTAAGTGGGTGGAAGGCACTTGCTCATTGTGTATGTGTGTATATGTGTATGAGGCTTTTGGGGGCTGAAGGGTGTTGGGCGGGTGGGGTGGTTGTTTACTTTTCAATCAGAGCAGGGCTTAATATAATTGCCAGGGCCTGTTCCACTCATTATGTGGCAGACACTGTTTCCTTGCTCAGCTGGGCCCAGACACTATGCTAATTAGCTTACATCTGAGGGAGGGAAACAAGGCCCGCAAATGAACACATAGCCCAGTGTCAAATGGGTGTGCATAATTTAAACATTTTCTTCCTTCTTTGTAATGATCTTTTCCTGTCAAAATTAGGCTACATGCCTCTTAGACTGAGAGAAGAGATGGCAACCCAAGGGCACTCCCTGTAAAAGTGTCGCTCTTTTAAAGGAATTCAGGTTTGCGTCTCGGCTGTCAGGACTGTTTGGCGGAGTAGAAGACTGATCTTGTTGAGGCTTAGCAGTGCGGTGTGGCTGGTAGTCTGGTAGACATCATCCGTCCAGATTGGTTGTGATGGGATGATAAAAGTTCCAGATGTCCACGTCTTACTTATCACTTTAGAACACACCGTAATTACTTTGACACAGCCCATATGGGGAAAAAAATGTGCAAAAAACATTTAGATGTTAATTATAGTGATGTGACTGATTGATATAAAATAAATGTATTAAATTATTCACCTGGATCTTCAGACTGCTTAAGGCGCGTGCTTTTGACAAATGTAAATGCACATTTGCTAACGTCTCTGTGCTTGTTGCTCTCTAGAACATTTTAATCCGTTTGAATTCTTTCTCAAATATTTAGCTATTTAGCTATTTTAGGAATGCCTCTTTGAATATATTTAAAATTCATTTCAGGAGAAATGCACCATGTTTATAATGTTATTCCGTCGCAAATTGATCGTAGATTTCCAGAAGGCTTCCAGACTACCAGAAGTCAGAGTTTAAGCAGGTGCACTGTGTTCTCCAGCAGCTTGTTTCAACATGCTACCTGAGCCTATCCGGACACCTGTCTCTGAGCCAGGCTGCTCTTTGTTTCTGGGGTTCTTTGTTCTTCTCCAAGGCCCATAACAGTGGAAGGAAGCATGTATAAACAAAGACAGTCTTTCTTGCTTTCTTTCCTCAGAATCCGCAGTTTGTCAGTTTCGTGTTTCATTACGGCGGCCACAGCCTTGCACATGCCATAACAAAGAGAATTAATAGTCTGTAATTTTAATCAGGAAGCTCTAGTGCTGCTAACGAATGCAGCTTTGCAATGGCACAGCAATTTGGGCTTGTTTTCTTCTTCACAGATTTAGAGCATCAGACTGAAATGCGTCTCCTGCCATTCAGGACTTAATACGTCTAATATTCTTTTTTTTCAAGCCCATCTATTTAGCAAATTCTTGTATAATTGAATGAAAATATTATTAATTGATTGTGTTTTCTGTTCTCAAACATTTGGCCTTCAAGGAGAACATTTTTTTTCCATGTTTGAAGACGTTCCTGCAGAAGCTTTACGCCTGACTATAGCTGTCAGCTCCTCAGAAGCCTGACTGCGCTAGGTCAATTAATACTATTGGTGGTGGAGCATTTTGCACCCGTCGTTTATAAGAAGTGAACTTAGCTTTATCCCTCATTTGTGGGATCAACATACGCATATTTTCCTCACTGTTTGTAGGGATTTGTGATTAAGCTCCAGACATCAGATTTGCTCGAACCAGTGCTTAAAGAAGAGAGAGATAGGCCTTTGATCAATCAGCTAATTCCTTGTTTGGTATTTTTTTTACATGATGTTGCTTCATCTTTGCCATATGTCAGAGAGTCTTGTTTTCTCTCCGTGCCCAAGGTTAAAGCAGCTGCTCATTTGGAGGAGGGACTGATGACAGTTTGCGTTTGTCAGGCCGCCATCAGGTCTTGATTTGAACTACGATGCACTGAGTTGACAGTGAGGGTGTTGATATGAACAAGTCTCGACAACCTCCAGGAAAAGTCTCATCTTACCGCGCCTCTCTTACCCCTCTCCTCCTGTGAGGCAGCTGCTTGTGCCCGCCGCAAACAAAACCCTTGTGGGTCTGCTTGGAAATAGTAACCCTTAAGGCCTGGGACAGTCAAGCCTAATCTAAGTACCCCAAAGCTTTCCTTTAATACAGTAAAGACATGATTGTAAACAGTGCAGTTGTAAATCATGGTTTTAAGCCATGTAGGAAAGAAGTAGGGTAAGCACTTCTCAGATATTGTAAGTTTTGATGTGACAAGAGATTACCAGCTTATTTGGACTGTAGTCAGGAAATTACTGAGCAACCACTGGTTGGTCAGGTGCTGGCACGGAGGGTAAACTGTGGAAAAATGTCTCCATATACACATTACACTAGCATTGTCCATGCCTATAAAAGTTCTAAGTTTGTGTAAACAGGGCCGATGCATGCCATTTGCCCTCTAGGTGAAATAAACCGCTGCTGACCTGGTCGTAACCAATAGGCAACAACACACAAAAACCAATGCCCTGTCCATACAAGTTAAATCCAGTAGCTCTACCGTACTCACAGAACACCTGTTAAGCAGGTTATTTATTTCCAGTAGCCAGTTTCAGTGCTGCAAGACCAGCAATGCAAGATTAATAGATAACGCCCATAACAAATCTCTCCATAAACACTCCAGTAACTTCCAAAAACAGTATGTTATAGCAAAGCTGACAGCCAGTTAGCTAAGCTTGCTAGGAAATGGCATTTTCTGTTTTATTCTCCACTCTCATCCTCCTGACAAGCATGGTAAAGTTAAATGTCGACCATAAATGTATTGTGCAATGAATAATGCCTGTAGAAGTTTGTTTTTCACAAAGTCCTTCTCATAAGGAAGAATACATTTTCATTAATGATTTCCAGCCACATATGACACTTATTTCAATGAGTTAATAAAGGAAGACTTGGATTAAATTAGCTAACTTGGTCATGTGCCAGACATTTGCCATGTTTTTTTGTGGTTAATTCTAACGTGCAATCTACATATTACAACTCTTCCAATTAGAAAATGGGTCAAGTTTCACTTCCTACCCCAAACTCTTGAAATATGGGGAAATTTGTTTATAAATTCCCCACAAGCAAAACAACAGCATTGGGTAAAGTTTGCCCGTATTGACATGGGTACAGAATGTTCAATTAGTGTTCAGGGGGAGGTTTTAACAAAACTTAGTGGTGGGGTTAGGTGTAGTTAGGTATAGCCTGAGCTGTAGCCTAACAACTGCGTGTGGGAGGGTGAAATCTTTGGTCGAAAAGGGGTTGTTCTAGGCAACCATAGAAACGCCCCTGCAAACACCCCTGAAACATTTGTTTTCTGAAACAGTATGAATCCCAGACTTCACCTTTCTAGATGTGTGTTGTACTCTGTCTGAATATGTCTCGGCCTTGATGAATAGGCTTTCTGTTTATGCGAAAAGAAGGAATAATAAATAGATGGTTTCACGTTTTCTAACACTTTGTCTGAATATGCAGATGGCAGCGAGCGAAGAATAGGCTGTGTTGTTTGAAAATTGCTTATTCATAATCAGGCTCTTGCAAAGACGAGCAGCGAAATATAACTGTCCTGCAGAAGCAGAATAAAGATAAACAGAGAGCCAGATTGTACACGTTTCACTTTGCCATGCTTGCACATATCCTCAGACATATAACTTTCCTTAATAACTAGAGGAGACGTTCAGAAATTAGAAGAAGCAAAAGCAATTCAGTGATGATGAAATGCGATGGAAATAGCTTTGAAATATTTTTGAGACATTTGAACTGTGGTACATGAGTGGAGAAATTTCTTCTTGGCAGTTTTTTTTTCTGGTAAAACCACGAGTCAAAGCAAATACATGTAAATTCGTGTGTGCTTATGCCAGCTGACATTCGACTGTGGACAGAGAGGAGTTAATTTAGGTTTATGTGTGTGCGTTATCAGTCTAATCCTGGTTCCTGTTTTCGTGGGAAAAGAGAGATGCTGAATATTTACTCAGGACAAAGGTCACATATTTCTGCTGCTGTTTAGACTTTTTTCACTTGAAGCTCCATAGAGCCTCCTGCCATCTGTTGTTGTGTAGCTTCTATATAAAAGAGCCCAGTGGCGTGGTGACAGGGACACCTGGGCTCTTGTAACGTGTCCAGCCGTTTCCGGGGCCTAGCCACTAGCACAGAGCTACCACTGTCAGCTCCTTTCCTGCTCTGGCACGCAGGCCAAAGTCACCCTTTATCTAGAGGTGACCCCCTCTTGCAGAAGTTATGAATCACCCTCTTAATCTGCCCAGACAGAGAGTCCTTCCACAAATGGAGGCGTGGACTTCTGCGCCGTGTTGTCCACTAACAGATGGCATAAATCTTACTCCTAAACGCTGCATTAAGAATTAATCATTGTCGGCCGTGTTGCTGTCACACTAGCCTGCAAAAGCCGCGGGTGTGTAAAGTGTGATTAATGGACTCTGAGCTTTGAGGAGCCACGCACTGAGCTGTCCGCTCACCCGAACCCGCTGTGCCCCGCCACAACCCCTCACTGCTGCACTTCCCTTAGCTCCAAACAGGAAGCTGACCTCAGAGAGGTAAAGACATGGATCATTCCGGGTAATTAGCCACAGAAAGCCAGACAGACTTTCTCCTGTTTGTTCTGAGGTGGGTTCCTTTATTCAGGCCTTTTTGCACAAAAAGCCTACCCCCCCCCCAAAAAAAAAAAGCAATACACCGAAATATTCAACATGTAACAATGTACTTCATTTTCAAGAATGACTGCCTAAAGGAAGAGCTGATGCGCTTTGTCATTAGTGTGAAGTATACTGCACGAGCGTTTCTGAATTCTATATATGGTGCATCAAAAAGCAGCACCTTCCATTTTTCAACACAGCACTGGTCCATTATGCTCACTGTGAAAAGACCCCCCAGTGACTTCCCTGCTGTTCAGCAGATAATTAACGGCAGCGTATTTCCTGTGATGGCTGTAAGTGCTGCTTGTTTTGGCACAACTTATCAGCCCATTGTCGGTGTCCCCTTACCCCAAGCCATGGGAGTGTACGGTGAGTTTAAAAGTTGCATTTTCCACAAAGTAAATTCCCGAAGGATTTAGATTGATTAAAGACCCACAAATAAAAGTCTTTCCCAAAATTTGTGAAAAGAAAACCCTGAGCTTTATGCTTCACCTAAATTAAAATGTCCTTGTCATGAAACGGCTGTACAGTGTCCCAAATATTTCTTAATGGTATCGAATGTTTTATACCTACTCTCAAATTGGCCATTATGTTAAATTTATATTACCAGAGAAAACATGTGAAACTTGTTTACTGGAATAGTTTTCTAGAGTAAATCCCTTCATCTTGTATTGGCAGTTGTGCCTCTTGACCACACAGGAAAATGCCGGAGCTGGAATACCCTACACTACATTAATGAATCTATGAATCCATTTTATTATTTGGTACTCTGTACTAAAAGGAATCTTACAGACCTCACATAGCTTGTTTCATTGTTCAATGTTTTCTATATATTTTTAAAAATACATTAGCATCATACCTACCCGATAACTAAGTTTTAATTTATCAGCAATGCAGGTGCCATTTCCACAGTTGCCCATGGTCACTGAAGGACTGTCCTTATCAGAACTTTTGTCCAATCAAACACACTGGATTGGAGCAGTTAAGAGTACTGCCAGCTTCTGCTATAGAAAATTGCTCCCTTTCACACAAGTCCATTAAGTATGCGCTCATCGGCTGTCAGATGTGGGCCTGTCAAGGTTTTAACTGATGATAAATTGCCATAAAAATTATTGTGATTGAGAATTTCATTGCATTTTTGTTCACTGTGTGCAGGTATTAAAGTACAAGCCTAAAATGGCCAGATTTGCTGATTAGCTGTCTCATTTCTCAGGTGCTTCTTAGGACAATTTGTAGCTCCCAGCTGACATTTCCCCCACTGCCAGAAGTTAGACCTTTCGTTGTTTTTGTAAAAAATCATGTGTAGTAGTCTCTGTAAACGTGTTTCCTTCTTTTTTTCACATTTATTTTTTAACCCAACTAAGGGACATTCTGTTTGTTTGTTGTGGCATAAGGTTGTGAAGACATAATTGCGGTCAGCTTTAATAATTGCGATGAGGTGGTTTTGTAATAATTGTGACAGGCCTGTTCAGGAGCTCTTTTCGTGATGTGTTCCAGTGGACATTCTCACAGGCGATGGGAGACGATGGCCAGGTGGCCTTAGTTGACACTAGTTCTTCCTCGTCAGACTGGTATGTCTGGGTCCACAGACTAAATATCACCCTGCATCCTATAGCTGTGCTCTTGGAGCACTTCTCCATCCTCAGAGCCCCATGTATGGTGAAGTTGCAGGTCCATTTACATAATCACAGCTGTACTGACTTTACATAAGTGCCTCAGCACCCATGTGATGCCTGGCTTGAAGCTAAGATATGCGCATCTTCCAGCTGCTTCCACTGCTGCTCATGCTCACTGTCACATAAGTGCCCATCTCTCATTACTTTTGTCCCGTCACTCTGTGACCACATCCGTGAGGTCTGATCTCCGGTCGTGTACAAACAGCTGTTTTATGGCACCTGAAAAAACAGAGCTGTGGATGGTTCTAATCTATTTGTCCAGGTGGATGTTTCCACATACTGTTTTTTAGTGTGTGTGTGTGTGTTTGTGGGTGGGTGGGTGTTTTTATGCATGTGTGACTTCTGGCCCATGCCTTTGCTCTGATGTTAATGTAAGATGAAGGGGCAGTGGGGCTGTGCCCATCCCCAGCATGCCCCTTTGTTCTCCTCCCTCTGCCGCACTGCCAGCCCCCTGCCTCCTTAGACATGGCCAATGTGATGAAAACCACAAGACATAATTACGTTGTCTGAGTGAATCAGCAGAGAGACGCCTTCATCCCCAACGAAGAGCCGTGGCTGCGCATTTCCTCCCGAGCACCATTATTGAAATCAAGCCATGCCTTGTCAGATTCACTGTTGACTTCAGCTTGTGATTCGTTAAGCAAGTTGAAGCTGTTTTTCCCTTCTTTTTGTCTTTTTCAGTTGGGAACTGCATACTTTTTTGCCTCACAAAGGCTTGTGTGTCTCCGAAATATAAGACTGTTCTGAAATTGTGTCTCATCGATGCTCAGGGGAAGTCTTTAAGTCTTAGCCGACCTGTCTCCCTTTTTTAAAATACTGAATTACTTCAAGCTATGCATGTTTTTGCTTTTATGCTAATATGTAGTCTGTCACTCCGTCGTTGAAGCATGTTGTCTCTTAAGTTTAGCTTTGATCTCACCTTGGGGGGTTGGGGGCTGGTTGGTCTAGGTGGTGGCAAGCAGCTTCTAAGCTTTGCACAAATTATTGTTAATATTGCTGCCTCCCAATAAATTATCTTAATAAGTGATCCTTATTCTAGCAGGGGGCATTTTTATAGGAAAGTAAAAATGATTCAAATCAGTTACAGGGGTGACACAATAGGTCACTTAAAACTTGGAATGGGATTGGTCCAGAGTGTTTCTCCTTATTCCACCCTGTGAGTGCTGAGATAGGCTCCAGCACCTCCTGTGACCCTGGTCAGGACAAGTGACTCAGATAATGGATGGACAATAAAGGAACATAAAATGATTCAAACCAGTTACAGTGGTAACACACCCTATAATAGCTGGGATAGGCTCGAGCACCCCCCATGACCCCGGTTAAGATAAGTGTCCCAGGATGGATGGATGGGTTGCTCTATTGGACATAAATTATCTTATTCATGTAGAGTTTAATTTGAAGAAAAACTCATTCTTTTGGTTGAAGGCCAATAACGCAAAGTTTGAATGAGCAGCTAGCTGCCAGAGTGCATACCTGTGTTAATGTTAGGACTGGCGTGCATGCGTCTAATTTTAGCTCTAGGTTGAATAAACATTTTCTCAGATGAAATATAAGCAGTTGTGATGCAGAGTTTTGGCAAGACACAACAGCGTCTGCTCCCTTAACCGAGAAATGAAAAAATGGCATATTCACTGAGGTGTTCGTGCTGCGTCACCGCAGTCTTTTCCTACATGTTCATTTATTTTCCTTTATGTCTATATTCAGGTCAAAACAGACATGTTTGGTAGACATAACTGTACAACTATAATTACAATAATGAAAATAATAATAATAAAATGTGTTTTGGTGGTCTGTCATCAGTTTGATATTCTGAGCAATCTTTAGAACTTACATAAAAATATTTGGTGCTAAGAAGAGTTGGTGTAATAAAAAAGGGTAAATCCTGCTAAAGTGCTTGGATGCGCAAATTACACAAATGGACTCTTCTATCACGAACTCTAATCAGTGTAGACCGTTTCTCGTTAACTTCTTCTTGATTATTATATCTCCTTTTTTTCTTTCTTCATTTTATCCTCAGCTTTTTTGAGACGGCAGTCATTTTGAGGTCTTTCTTATTTTGTTTATGAATTTCTGCATACTTCCAGTTCATGCACTGGAAACGACTGACAAACACAAATCAGCTGAAAATGAGAGACATTGATGAACAGCTGGGAATGTTTTGTAAATGGTATCTCAAATCAATAGAATGCACTCACTGCAGAAAATTCTCTGGACTTTTATCACGATCTAAAGCAGGGGTGCCCAAGTACAGTCCTGGAAGGTGGGTCTCCATTACAGTTTGGTGGTTACCCCTCTCTAGCACACAAGATTCAACTTACCTGTTCATTGCCAGATTTCGTGAGTGTGTTTGAGGAGAGGAAGTACCAAACTGTGCTGGGCACCGGCCCCCCAGATGGGTGGAGGGCACCCCTGATCTAGTATATAAACAATGTGTACCTCGTGTACTAAAGTGAATTTAGGCACTTTCTGACTGTTGTCAACTGTTAACAACATTTAACACTGTGCATAATTTAATTGTAGGATCACTTTGGACTCATCCGTTTAAGGTTAGAAATAAATGGCCTTCTACACTGACAGTGTTTTAGAGAAATAAGGAGCACATGACTGGCCTTAATGCAGTTGGAGAGAGGACGGCTGCTTCTTGAGATGAAATGACTTAGCTGGGCTTTGTGATGGCACTAGGTATAATACATAGTGACAGTGGTGGGAGCGTGGTTTAATAGCCAGGAAATTCAGATTCCAGATGAGTTCACCTTAGGTATGTGGAATGAGGTTAGAATCCATGCTGTGACTCAATAATTGGATAAAATACCTTATAGGAGCTTCTCAAGTCACGTCCGTTTAGGCATGTTGATATAAAATGAATGCCTAGGCCTGACTTTGTGGACCTTGTAAGTAGCCAGTCAGAGCTGACTCACTGGTTTATTATCATGGATAAGGGAAAGGGATTATGCATGTGAAAGAGTTTATGGATACTCGTATGAAATCTAATATCTGAGAGTTAAGATTCTGCTCCCAGAATTTTCCAGTGGGCTTCCCTCGAACAGCTTTCTTAGCAGTGCTTGCAAGTTCATGCCAGGAGGGCACATTAACTGTTGTTTTATCAGTGGCTTACTCGGCTTCCGATGATAACGCTTCAGTAAGACTCCTACATCCACGGTTGAGTTCTTAAACCTGCTGGATTTACTAAAATCAACTGTTAGAGAGATTATTTTCTTTTCTTAGTGGGTAATATTATCATATATATTGTCGTTGTGATACATTGTGACACTATTGCCGAGCATAATGTGGATACCTGGACTTTTAGAACACTGACCAACTGCCTGTTTCATTCCAAGAGAACATATTTATTCCTATTTACCTATCTAATTCAGATCAATGTGTGAATGATTAAGTAAATATATTGATCGTTTGTATTTTTTTGACTTGATACTACTGTTTTTCGCCTGTTTCAATGTTTTAAACCTCTTTATAGCTTTTATGGCTAAAAGTCCACAGTAAGAGGGCCTGAATAATAATTGAACATGGATATTGTTGTTAATAAGACAGCAGACAGAAAATCATTAACATCCTTAAATGGGATGTATTAGGCTTTCGACCACCACTCATGCGAAGTTATGTCACAGATTAAGTCACTTGATGTTAATGTGATGTTGGGAGTCATTTAGCTGAACAGATGCCCGAGGGATGACATTAGTCACAAAGTCAAATGAGTCTACATGTAGGGTCCACTAGAGATCTCTTCTGTGCTCATGCCACTGGCCTCTTCATCATGTCCAGCCATTGGGGAATCGTGACTAAGATCTTTTGAGTGTAAAGTGAGTGCTTTAGCCAGAAGTCTTAAGATGTATTACTGAAAGCTTCATGTACTGAAAATGACTGACAGACATTCTATTGATTATCTCAAATCAATAGAATGCACTCACTGCAGAAAATTCTCTGAACTTTTATCACGATCTAAAGCAGGGGTGCCCAAGTACAGTCCTGTAAGGCGGGTATCCAGTACAGTTTGGTGGTTACCCCTCTCTAGCACACAAGATTCAACTTACCTGTTCAGATTTCATGAGTGTGTTTGAGGAGAGGAAGTACCAAACTGTGCTGGGCACCGTCCCCCCAGATGGGAGTAGGGAAACCCCTGATCTAGTAACCTATATAAACAGTTGTCAACTGTTAATAACAGAGTTTACATCACTCTTTTAATGACCCTCAAATAGAAACTTACTTTGATAGATTGTTGAATTACTTAAAGAGTCACAGCACCTCTTTTGAGTGTTTTCTCCAAAGCCTCACCCCTGAAAAACCATGCACCCCGCTGGCAAGGCCATAACACCTGAAAGCTGGTACTAAAGGGGCGTTCGGCAGACATCCTTATCCAGAGCGACTTACAATCATCAGTTACAGGGACAGTCCCCCTGAAGCAACTGAGGGTTAAGTGTCTTGCTCAAGGACACAATGGTAGAAAGTGGAGTTTGAACCTGCAACTTTATGTTCATCAGGTTCAATGGCAAGTGGTTTACCTACTCGGCTTCTACCACCCTACAAAAATATAAACGCAACAAAAAATATAAACGCAACTTTTTTGTTTTTGCTCCCATTTTTCATGAGCTGAACTCAAACATCTGAAACATTTTCTACATACACAAAAGACCCATTACTCTCAAATATTGTTCACAAATCTGTCTAAATCTGTGTCAGTGAGCACTTCTCCTTTGCCGAGATAATCCATCCCACCTCACAGGTGTGGCATATCAAGGTGCTGATTAGAC
>JBBJLS010000006.1:15304512-15315335 GCA_037577275.1 Bryconaethiops microstoma
ACCTATCTCTGTGTACGTGTTCAGAACGCGGATTCCTTTGGTGGGAATCCTTACTCTGCTAGAGAGCGTTCTGATAGCAACGTGCGTGAGTTACCAGCTCCTTCGTGTGTATCCGAGATTGGGCCCTTCCCTCACGCTACAAGGGCATCTACAACACTTTCTTCTCGTCTCTGACAATATGTAAGTGTAAAAGTATGTGAACGTCTAGACTGTGAACAAATGGAGAAAATTCAAGACCATTATTATCCTCCCCAGGAGAGGTCGACCAAGAAAGATCACTTTAAGTCCAAGGTGTCTGTGAGCTCACAAAGAAACCCAAGGTAACTCAAACAACTAAAAGCCTCTCTCACATCAACTAATGTTCATGTTTATGAGTCTACCATCAGAAAAACACTGACCAACAATGGTGTGTGTGGCAGGGTTGCAAAAAGAACATTGCTGTCTGTCTAGAGTTTGCCACAGATCAGGTGGGGAAGCCAGAAGTTATTGGAGAAATTGTTTGTGGATAGATGAGACCACAAGAGAACTTTCTGGCCGAAATGAGAAGTGTAGCGTCTGATGAAAGGAAAACTGAATTTGAACGTAAGGACCTTATACCATCTGTGACACATCGTGGTGGTAGTGTCATGGTATGGGACGACTTGAGAACACTGATGGCATAATCAATGAATTACATCAGTGAATTCTAAAGGAAAATGTCCAGGACATCTCTCTGTCAACTGAATCTCCAAGAAAGAGGGTCATATAGCAAAACAACAAACTTAAGGACATTCTATAATTCCAACAAAAAACAAAGTTGGAATGACAGAGTCAAAATTCTGTCCTTAACCCAACTGAAATGTAGTAAAATGACCAAAAGTTGAGCAGTTTGTGAGGAAACTCACCAATATCTCATTGTTGAAGCTGTTCTATACGGAGGAATGGGCTAAAACTCTTCCAGGCCGAAACGCCTCACTGATTAACGGTTACCAGAAGTGTTTAATCACACTTATTGCTGCTGAGATATTCAATATTTGCCACTCACAGAAAATTAAAATTGGATTATTTTCCTCAATACATAAATGGCCAAGAGCAGTATTTATGGGTCATTTTTTTCTTGTGTGCTATTCATTTACGACATATAGAAAATCAAACACTTCAGATCATGTTTATGTAGAAATACAGAACATTCTAAAGGGTTTACAAACTTTCTGTATTGTAGAGACCTATATTGCAATTAGGATTAACAGACGACATACTGTGCAGTCCTACTGTTGAGTATCCAATCAACATGCAACCAAAATAGTTTTTTATATTACTGAAAACTTTTGAACTATAGTGTATATTTGTAACAAGACAGAAAAAGGTAAAGGGGGCATTTGGCTGATGTTCTCATCCAGAGCGACTTACAATCATTACTTACAGGGACAGTCCCCCTGAAGCAACTGAGGGTTAAGTGTCTTGCTCAAGGACACAATGGTAGAAAGTGGGGGTTTGAAACTGCCACTTTTAGTGGTCGTTGGGTTCACAGGCAAGTGTTTTACCCACTAGGCTTCTACCACCCTAGTTAGTTTAGTCATTGCTGTTTGTTAATTTCAGAGGAGCTATGCACAAATAGATTGCTGTCACTCTTCATACCTTTTAACTCCCTTAGCTGTCTTTAGCAATGGAAAGTCACACCAGCACACACTCGTCTTTGCTGCAGGTGGGTTGTTTCCGTTCCCGTTGCCGTTGGAAGTCATTGTAGGTACCGGCAGAAATGCTGTTTTCTCTGACTTTGTTTTTAGAAGGATTAACCAGCTGTCAAAGCGTCAAAACTGGACCTGGACGGCTGGTTGACAAGAAACATGATGACAACCCTTCAGAGGCGATAATTGGTATGTTAAGAAAAAGCTCGGAGACCTAGAGGGCTAATTTAATTTCAAATTGCTTGTGAAACAATATTCACTTAATTTGGAATGTTTATTCCTTTTAAATGATAGAAAATGAATTATATGATATTAATAAGCCATTAGATTATGACAGAGTAAAGACTGAAGTGAGGAATTTGTGTGTGTGTGTGTGTGTGGAGTGTGATAATCTCATTTTTTTAACAGGTAAACATCCTAATTATTTTCAGTCACTACTCAGGTCTCTTAGGTTTTTGACTTTTTAGGCTATGTTTGGTTTCACTCTCTGTATATGACCAGTATAACAGTAGCTATCCTGATGGTCCATGTCATATGTCTTTTTTTCTCATTTACAAAGCTTGAAGCATCCACTGAAACTGGATGTGTTGCTTGGAGAATGGATTTTGTTGGCAGATGCCAGAATGTTACAAAAAGGCATCTAGAATACACTTTTATGACTTACGATTAATTGTGGACAAAAGGAGATTTCACTAGTAAAATTTGTTATACTACTATACGCTGGAAAAAGTCCTGCTATCTTTTACCTGGGCAGGTCTGTCAAGTGGGATTAAAGGGGAGGCCACGCTTTTTTGGGAGCCAAGTATTCCACAACAGTTTTTTTTTTTTCCAAACCGCTGATCCGAAAGTTTATTCTTGTGATGAAAATTTCATCAAAGAATTGCTCACACTCGAGAGTAAAGCAAGATCTGGTGCACTCATGATGAATGACTGAGTTTGGCGTTAACTGGGTGATATGGGTATTTGTGGTATTTCATTACGGCTCAGACTGTAAATAATTCATGTTCAATTAAAAATGGCAACGTAATTAAACTATCTGCCTCACGGCTTCCAATAGGAAGTGGCTTTTTCATTATCTCTGCGGCAGGCCATTGCTTTTGTTCATTCATTTGGCTTGTTTTCTAAAGCCTCGCGCGCGCTCCGCTGCAGTCTCAGCCATAAATGAGGAGACGGGCAAAGATGAATTATCTGGGGAATGGAAAAGAAAGGAAACATGTAATCTTTTCGCCACTTTGTAGCTTATAACACGCACTGCATCTATCACAACTTCCTCCTTAAACCTCAGAGGACGACTGTGGGAGAAAGAGGTCCAGCTTTTTAACAGCCTTTTTTTTTTTTAAATCCCTTTGTTCAACACACAAACAGCCAGACAAACTATCCCGCTGTGTAGAAATCCTGATTAACAGTGCGGCACGGAAAGTTTGGCTTTGGAGAGAAGGGGAGTTAAGTGTGAGCTAAGGGTGATTAGCCGCGTCCTTGCTGGAAAGTCTTGTGTCGAGCTGAAGGCGACTGGGATAGCCCCCTGCTAGGCAAGGCAAGTCTAGTTCAGCTTTCGAACTGTTATTTATTTAGAAACTAGCAGTGAGCCACAAAGCAGGCTCGTTAACTGAGGTGGCGTGTCTCGGAACGACAGGGCAGCTGGGTTTAATGTAATTTTAGCCTTTATGTGCTTCACATGCTCCCCACCAGGTTAGAACTATGGCCAGAACAATCAGGCAAAAGTAGATTAGATGAAAACTTTGTGATGTGAACTGGCTGACCACTTCTCTGAGTTAGTTCTAGGATAAAAGTATTTTACAAATATATCACAGCTTGTTTTTAAATTTGCATTAATAAAGTTCATGAACCGCTGCTTGCTGAATGTCTCCTGGACCTGACGTGTCTTGACTGACTCATTCTTTGCTTGATTTTCTTCTCTTAGTTACACAAAAGGAACCTTACATTTCTCACAATGCATGGTTTTAAGCAGATAGAAGACACTTTTTCAGAAAGTACGTTTACTTTTCATTTCAAGTTTATGCATTTCATAAGCTATCCGAAGCACCGAGAAATTACGTTACATTCATTTCATTAATATCTTAGTAATAGTTGTATTTGTATGGACAATAGATCACCCAGCACTACCTTTAGGCACCAGCTGCACAAGGCCAAATACTATCATTGATTTGTGGAAAAAAGCAGACTGTGTGACAGCGACATGAAAACCAGGAATTGGAGTAAGTGCTTGGAGGCTTCTTTCATTTTTCAACTGTCTGCTGGCACCTTTTACCTCTGAATTCCACTTTCATGTTTGACTTTCGAGAGGGTTTTTTTTTTTTTGTCTTCTGCTTCTCTTTTGTGTGTGAAGGAATCAAAATCTGAGTCATCGGAGACGCACTGTCAGTATATTCAAAGGCATTGACTTTGGGGTAAAAATAAACCTGTAATTGTCTTCCATTAGAGCAGCCTTTTCAGTAACAGATGGCAAGGAGCACTGACAGTAAGCGAGTCTGTTCTCTTTCACCTGTTCCCAGTCAAGGTTTAGTAACCGAGCCACAGCCAGTCACATGTAGCATATGGCCACTCTTCAAACTTTAATTACCCAATAAAGCCCTGAAAATAAAAGTCCCAGTGCACTGGGCTGCTGAAGCCTGGACCTCTTGTTGTTTTTATTGGCTTAACCATGCTGATGTAGAATTTGTTTGCTGCCACATAAACAGCCCCAAGGCTCCTGTGGCCGATGTCTCGGTTGCCTGCTGGCATCTCAGAACCTGACCTTGACTGCTCTGATAGAAGCGAGAGAGGCAGAGTGGGCTTAGTAAAGTGAACCATGAGGGAGGGATGTGATTTGCCGCCCTGTTTGTCAGCATCAATGGAATTCTGCCTTCCCGACATGGCCCCTTTGAAGTTTTGAAGTGCGTCCTGGAGTGAGCCCGAGCCCTAGGTGTTTCTGCTCTCACCAGAGGCACTTCTAATTAGCTTCCGAACAGCAGGCTGAGCTGCATTCGCCCTCTGCACTTTGCAGTGCAGACACAGACACTGCCCCCTGCTGCCGGCTTGACATTTAACAGCTGTTGCTACTCTTTCTTTCCCCTCTGCTTGCTCTTTAGTTTTGTTTTTATTTTTACCTTCTTCCCCTTTTACCAGACAAATATACCTAAATCTCTCTCTCTCTCTCTCTCTCTTTCTCCCTCTCCAGGACGACTGGCATGTCAAAATGTGTCACCGAGTTGGCTTACCTTGATGTGTTGGCAGGGAGGAATGCCTGTGACTTAATCCCGTCAGACTGTTGTGGTGTATTAGTGCCACTCTTGCTCCCTGAGGCTATGCAGATGACTCCTCTCCACTATTTGAGCTCACTTTTTTTTTTTTTTTACAGCCAAAAGCTTTTTTAGTGGTTACTGCCGATGCAAAATTGAGATATATATTCCCGCACTGCTGATGGTCCGCTGTGAAACACGGCTAGCGGTTTTCGGGGCATTTTAATGTTTACAGAGTGCTGAACCGATGATTTGGGGAAAGTCTCCTTGCAAGTGAAATTATGGGACTTTTTCCGAGGGACATAAAAAGGGAGGAGCTAACAAACTATAACATTTCTTTACAGAATATCCTCCGCTGTATTACTTCCACATTGCACATTAGACACAGCAAAATACTTGCAAGGCTCACCCTCCTTAATATAAACTCTTAACAGGGCTGTCAAGAGGTTATTTTAAAATGAACATTTCTGAAAAGTAGTGGTTGCAGGTGCCCAACAGTTTGTTTGTAAGTAATGGAGCAGAAGAGCTGGAAATGGTACTTCAATGAGCTCAGAGTGCCTATATAGCAAATCGCATTAGAATAGCCTGTTCGGTAAGTCTGCAAGCGCTGGACTCAAAGTGGCTGCAGTAGTCTTCCTCTTTCTTCCACTGATTTATGCATGGAATTTTGCTGTAATCCCCCAATCTACACTGTATAGACAAAAGTATTGGGACACACCTCCTAATTATTAAATTCAGGTTGCCCCTTACTTCCAGTGAAGGGTAATCTTAATGCTTCAGCATACCAAGACATTTTGGACAACGCCATGCTTCCAACTTTGTGAACACAGTTTGGGGAAGAACCTTTTCTATTCTTGCATAACTGTTCCCGAGTGCACAAAGCAAGGTGCATAAAGACACGGTTGGATGAGTTCGGTGTGGAAAAACCTGACTGGCCCACACAGAGTCCTGACCTCAACCCCATCCAACACCTTTGGGATAAACTGGAACAGAGATTGCGAGCCAGGCCTTCTCGTCCAACATCAGTGCGTGACCTCATAAATACTCTACAGAATGAATGGACACAAATTCACACAGGAACACTCTAAAAGCCTTCCAAAAGGGGGAACCAACTACATATTAAAATCTCTGTACTTGAGTGCAATGTCATTGAAGTTGTAATGGTCAGTTGTCCCAATATTTTTGTCCTTATAGTGTACCTCTCATTAGTGACAGGAGACATTGTTAGGACTGCACTGATAAGAGGAGAGGAGAACTGCTACCTATCCTCCTCCTCTTTTCAGTTAACCTCTATTATACCAGGTAGATCCAATAAATTCCTTTCCATTGTCAACCTGGCCAAAGGGAAGCCACTTATTCATTAGACCACATAAAGCAGCGGTGAACTGAATAGTGGCTGTATCAGTGTGTTCAGCAGCCTAGTGTCTAGCTGTGGTTGCACAGAGGGCGGCCGGCGCTCCCATTATCCGTGAAAGTCACGGTTAGAGATTCTTTATTCCGGTCAGCCTGTGAAAGATGTGTCTAGTGTAATAGAGCAGAGCTGGTTTGCCGTATGGCAGTAAATAGTCCTGGAAATGGAGTTCTAGCATTCTGTAGTATGGTGTCATCTTTTCTGCTAAGCCCATCCCTCTCATTCCTCCAGTTCAGCCATTATGTGCTTTTGCCTCAAGTATTCACCTCCAACTCAGTTCTACTCTTCTCAGTGCTATACCTTAGACTGGCTGAGTCTGGTTCCAGGGTGACTCACAAGCACTGGGCCTCTGGCATCCTCTCCCTCTTTGCAGTCTTGTTTAACTACTTTCATGTTTTCTGTTTGTTTCCCTCACCCCCTTCCATTGTCTCTATCCTTCCGATGCATTGAGTATGGAACTGGATTAATGGGTTGAATTATGCTGTGTTGTTGTGCGAAGAGGGATTTGGAGGTCGGCGGAGATGGGCAAGTTGAAGTGACGTTAGCACGTGTAGCTGCAGGCTACTTATTGGGCACTTTGACTGCCTCTGTGGTGAAGCGGCATATGTAAAAAGATACGCGTGATTCCAGACTGTCTGTTCCTATCTCTCCTGATGTCTGTAGCAAGGACTCTGTTTACATATCTAAGGATGCTTTAACATACTTTTACAGAGAGCCTCTCAGCGTTTGGATTTAATGAAAACACACATATATCAGTGCTTTCACTATTAATTATGGCTAATTAAGTCATTTAACGATTAGTAATATGAATCAAATAATCTGTTGTTTTTTTTCCTTCAAGACTAAACAATGAAAATTGTAACTAGCTTTGGTGTTCAATGCCACAATGAGTGCCACCACTACTTGAGCCATCTTTGCTTAACACAGAAGCTTCTAACAGCCTGTTAAGTGGAACTCTCTTTTCATTGTGTGTTGCAGTTTAACAATGAATCCATATTGAAGTACTCATTTCAATGTTAATGTTACGAATGTCATTTTGGTCTGTTTCTGTTGGTCTGTTCAGTTTGAAGTGCTGGCATTAATTTTTTAGGCGCAACACTGAATGTAATTAACCTGAAGCTCATTAACCAAATATTTTAACCTTGTTTTCTTTTTTTTTTTAAAGAAACATGTAGAATTAGCCTTTGTAGGGTAATTCATCATATTTGTAGAATTAGCCTTGATGTTGTAGAATTTACCTTTTTGGTAGAAAGGGGACCGACACACACACACACACACACACACACACACACACACACACACACACACATCAGCTAGAAGCTCCTGAGAATTAGTGCAGTGAAAAATATGTAAACACGAATTGACACATACAAAGTGATCTCGCACTGCCCTGCCTCCCTGATTAGTTAGGGGTGGAGGAGCTGACTGACAAACTTTATGGATGAAGCAGATTAGTTTAGTTAGTCTGGACAGGTGTGTACTGTCTGAAATAAAAATTAGGGCAATCAGAGGCACACCCTCATAATCAACATCTCATCAGTGACCTGAGGGTGCCGCTAAAATGGAGTGTGGAACTCTGGGAGTTTGATGATATAGCCCCCTGACTCGTTACGTGACAAGTAGACACCCACCATAGAGCATGACTGAGAGTTCTGCGTCAAAATGCGACATTAGCATTCAGAATGAGTTGTGTTTGTCCCTTGAGCGTCCACATAGAAAAAAAGGGTGGAAGTACGTGAACGTGTGAGTGTACGCTTGTGTGTGTGTGTGTGTGTGTGTGTGTAGACTGTGTTGCCTATGGGCTAACCAGCTTCTGTAATTTGGACTCATCAAGTTAATCTGTTTCCATGCTGATAGCGGATTGGCCCTCTGCCGCCCGTGCACCACTTAAGTGCAGCACTTCTAGCAGAGGAGAGGGGCTAACTAAAGCAGGACCAGTCTGGACACACTTTAATAATCCTGCGGGCAGTCGGCCATCCGTGCCAAATACGCCAGTCGTGGGATGCTAGGTAATGTGGACTGTCTGAGCTGAGATAGGTGTTGTCAGTGCTATGAATACGGAATCCAAAAAGACCCTGGTATCTTTCTAGCAGAAAAATAAAATCGAAGGGAGGTGCTACAAGATCTAATGACCTGTGTTTTGTAGAAGTTGATTGTAAAAGTAAAGATCTGTTTCTAAGTCAAAGCCTGATATGGGAACTTATCCTGCCCAATGAACTGGACCGAGTACCACCAAGTGGACAGGAAGTTTGGCATTTTAGTGACCTCCACTGTTCAGGTATAGTTCTCTGCTTAAGAAGGCATGAAGCAAGAAATTACTTGGAAGTCCCACTGAGCGAGGAGTGAGGCGAAATTATTGATACAGACCTGGGCTTTGAAGAGATGGTACTGAATGCTGAGTTTCAAAGCCAAATGTAACTGGTACTTTCTGAAAAATATATGTAACAGAAAGCATGAAACTGTCCTAAAAAGGTTAAATATTGGGCAGACAGATGAATTATCATTGGAAAAACACTCAAAAGGCTGCTATAATCACTAATAATACTGTTAATAATAATAATAATTAGTAAGAATAATTCAGTATTATTATTTTTATTATTATTATTCAGTAATAGATCTTTATTATTATTAGTATTAGTAGTAATATGATTAGTAAAGTTTAAAATAAAACGTTCAGAATTTATGTCATGGTAGTATAAATATAGAAGAGGGGTGCAGAAATAAGGAAAGAATATTAAAGTGCTTTTTTCAAATCCAAAGGCAGTGATATTGTAATGAGCTTGTTACGGAATACTGAGTTGTTTAATAAGATTGACAGTCTGGCTCATGCTCCACCTTAATTGTTGCTTAGGCACTTTTGCTCACTATCATTACAAAAGTTACAAAAAACATTTCTTTACATTTTTAATCAGCCAATAAATGTGTGAATCTAGTTCATCTTGTTCTGTTCCCAAAACAATATTGGATTTTCTTTTACATTCAAGTACTTCAAGCTAAAGTTTTTTTTTTCTGGTCTTCTGCCTTATTTGGTAAAGCTGAAAGAAAAAACACACTTCAGTTCTGCCAGCAACAATAAATCAGTTTAATTGGAACTTAAACTTCAGTTCTTTAACCTGTTTTTTTAGACAGGATGAAAGAGCCGGAAAGAGCCTTGTGCCGAATAAGCATTTCATTAAGGCAGGGCACAAAGCAAAATGTCAAAAGCCTGTCAGAACAACCACTATTTTGACAAAATTATGAATTTATCTTGCTCATATATTGTATGATCCACTTCTTTAGGTAAAAAATGTCTCAAGTGAGAAAATGCAGCATCCGAACCTAGCAAAATTCCATTGGAACTAGAAGTGTAATTGTGTGACGTGTCAGATAAGACAAAAATCATCACATTTGGCTAAAAAAGAGACTGCATACAAAGAGCACCTGCAACCCATTGTCAAATATAGTGGTGGATCCTCGATGCTTTGGGGCTGTTTTGCTGCTAGTGGGGCTGGTGAAAATGTACACATGAATCATCAAGAAATGTCATCAACAGAGAGCAGGCTCCAAGGTTTGAGGAAAGTACAAAGAGAATGAACATTTATTATCGATTGTGCCGTTTCTTAGCAGCTCATACCGTACCTTCCGAACACAGACAGACTGTGGCAAAATGTATTGTCAGTGTGATTGGGTGGGTAGACCCTGCATTTTCACCAAACTGATATTTATAATAAAATGATGTAATATAATACACAAAATTACCTTCATTTGCAATCATTTAAAAATATACTGTATATATTAATTAAAATATAGACAAAAAATATTTATTCAGGAAATGTGCCTGCAAGGGGACAGATGGTAGCAAATAATTGCAGGAGTTGGTAGTTATGGTAGAAGTAGTTTGTGTTTGCTGTGAAAGGATTGCGAAAAAGTGAAATAAAAGCTTAAAAAACATGTAGAATGGGTCAGATGGAGGTTGCTTAAACGTATAGCTATGTGGGAGTTCCATTGCCTCTACTTTGTGTGAAATGCGGTCTGCTATACTCTACCCAAGTCCACACAAGTCACTTTTTGATGCATTCTTGATAAGGCCCACAAATCGACCACACAGGCATTTCATCTGGACCTCGCTATAGGCAACTACTGAATTGAAATTGTACTTGGGCCGTGAAGGATGATATTTCACAAGTCCATGAGAATGCAAGAAAAGAGAACAACACATTGAGAAACACCCTTTGTCACCCATGGGTAAAACTGCCAATACAAATAGAAGAACAGATAGATGATCATAGATCTGCGCAGATTAGAAGATAGGTACACTATATTGCCAAAAGTATTCACTCACCCATCAAAATAATTAAATTCAGGTGTTCCAACCATTTCCATGGCCACAGGTGTATAACTTCAAGTACCTTGGCACGCAGACCGCTTCTACAAACATTTGTGAAAGAAAGGGTCGCTCTCAGGAGCTCAGTCAATTCCAGCCTGGTACCATGATAGGATGCCACCTGTGCAACGAGTCCAGTCGTG
>JBBJLS010000006.1:15315435-15350929 GCA_037577275.1 Bryconaethiops microstoma
GAGATTTTGGACAATTTCATGCTCCCAACTTTGTGGAAACAGTTTGGGGACGGCCTTCCTGTTCCAACAAGACTGTGAACCAGTGCACAAAGCGAGGTCCATAAAGACATGGATGAGTGAGTTTGGTGTGGAAGAACTTGACTGGCCTGCACAGAGTCCTGACCCCAACCCGATAGAACACCTTTGGGATGAATTAGAGCGGAGACTGCGAGCCGGGCCTTTTCGTCCAACATCAGTGTCTGACCTCACAAATGTGTTTCTGGAAGAATGGTCAAAAATCCCCATAAACACACTCCTAAACCTTGTGGAGAGCTTGCCCAGAATGGTTGAAGCTGTTAAAGCTGCAAAGGGTGGGCCGACATCATATTAAACCCTATGGAGTAAGAATGAGATCTCACTTAAGATCATATGCCTGTAAAAGCAGGTGAGCGAATAATTTTGGCAATGTAGTGTATTTAATTTATTTCATTTTTCATTAATTAATTAACCCTTATAGTCATGTGTGAACACACCAAAGCACATCACAGTGTGAACAATGTGAAATTCTTTCTCTGCATTTAACCCATTCACCAAGTGAAGCAGGAGGCTGCCACCAAAGCGGGGCGCCTTGGGAGCAGCATGTGGGAGCGGTTCCTTGCTCAAGGATGCCTCAGTGTTGACACTAGCAGTTGAGATTTAAACCCACAACCTTCTGATTCCAAGGCCAACTCCCTAACCACTAGGGCATCCAGCTGTCCAATTTAAAAAACTGGGCAGCTAAAATAAAAAAAAAAGAGTTGCCAGTTGGCAGGGACAGCTGGTGGACTGGTGGTTAGGGAGTTGCCCCTGCGATTGGAAGATCATGGGTTTGAATTCCAGGACCCCCAGTGGCACCACTGAGGTACCTTTGCACAAGATGCTGTTCCCACACACTGCTCGTCGGGCGCTGCATTTGTGGCTGTCCACTGTTTCACTTGATAAATGGGTTAAAAGCAATTTCTCACTGTTCATTCTCTGTGCTGCTGTGTGGTCACACATGACTAAAATGGACACTTTAGTTTTCTTTACTTTACTCAAATTACCGTTTTTTCAGGAATTTGCAAGGAAGGGAACCCACGAATGTATTTCCTCCATGTACAGTGAAAAGGCTGGTAAGAGAAGCAAAAAAGAACCCAAAGATCACAGTTGTGGAACTGCACAGTTTAGCTGAATTTTGGGGGTTTCAAATATTCAAATCCACTGTCAGATACCGCCTCCCGGATCAGAAGTGTTTTGGAAGAGTTAAACTAAAGAAGCCTTTCTTAAAGCCAGAAAATTCAGCAAAATGCCGTTGGAACTAGACATGGAATTGTGTGATGTGATCAAACACAACAAAAATGGTCATATTTTTTACAAAAAAAACCATAAAAAGCAGACACCTGCAACCACCTATCAAATGCAGTGGTGATGCACCAGTGCAATTTTCCATTGTCTGGAAAGGTCTATAAGAGGACTTGGGGTTCTTTCAACAACACTTAGATTTGTCCACATGCTTTAGTGTTGGTGATTTTCAAATCTGAGCTGGAACACTATTCCATCCTGACTTTAACTCCTGGAACGATGTTCCCACCCCCCGTTTATTAGGCTATGATGCAATATAAGATATGGACGTAAGGTACATCCATCAGTAGCTGCCCTAGAAAAACAAAACACCTATCACATACACATGTGAGAGTATGTTTTTAAGTCTGTGCGTTCCAGCAAGATCACAAACCACAAGCATGGATGAGTTTGCTGTGGTGGAGGATGTTCACAGACTGTGTCCCACTCCTACATTTCCCCAAGCTGCAGGTACTCCTTTGTCTCAGCTGCCAAGCAAAAAAACGTCATGGTGAGGCGTCATGGTGGGAGCTGCTACTTCAGCATCGTTACACCACCGCAAATCTTGTCCTCCTCTCTGCCTTTAATTAGCTTCATTTGCGTGTGAGAGAGAGTGTTCAGATAGCTGCTGCTGCCAGGCCAAGTGCTGCGCTCCCTCTGGTGTGTTGATTGCTCTAGTGTTCCATCTCAGGTGCAAACTTGAGGCTCTGTTTGCTAATGGGAACAATGAGGCACACATACACACACACACACACACACACACACACACACACACTTTTCACATTCTGAAGTTTTCATATTCTGTCTTCTTCGGAGGGAAGCCAGTTGATTTAGACACAGTAATAAGCAAAATGAAGGCTGTCTTAGCGTCCTGTTTAATTTCTCACTTTTTGTGAACAAATCTAAATATGGTAAATATGGTTATTTGCATGCCTTAATCTAACTGTGCTGTGTTTTTTTCTGCACTAGGCAGAAGTCTCAGGCTTTTGAGAAAATTAAATGTAAAGCTATTTATCTGGGCTGTACATATGTGTTATAAAAAAAACTCAAATTCACAGCATAATAAATACATTGGTTTCATAATTTTACATTATAAAAAAATTATTTAAAAAAAACATTGATTTCATAATTTTTGCAATCTTTGGTAGGTAATAAAATGTTTATAATGTATTTGAAATGAATTTAATAAGTTCTCATCGAATCTCTAAGAATCCGTAAGAGTCCAACCTTTAAAAATTATATTCACATTTATATGCCACATATGCCACAAAAACAGAATACTAAAAATAGAAAACAGGCACCACCCAGAAATTCTTAGGAGCAAAATGTAATTAAAGCATGTTCTCATTTATATATTGCTCTTCAAGTTTCACTGAAGTGTAAATATGAAGTGACACAGAGGTCCCATATACCTGTGTTGGAAATAGTTCACTGCTTTTTCCCAAAAATAGTAAGTTGTCTGCAGTATGGGAGCATCATGAACATCCTGGGTGAGATGCTCCCGGCACATATAGAAGTACACAAGCAGAGCTATTTTCATTATATTCTACACCCAAAAGTGTAATGCTGTCATTTCAGAAGGACATAAATGCTGACATAATGCCCCTGGTTAGCCTGAATGTATTCCACCGCCCCAGGTTGTGCCTGGTATGGATATATAAATAGAATGGAAGACAATAATTTGTCCAAATGCTGCTGCATTCCGTGCAATGTTGAAGACCCATCAGCTTATTTTGTTTTACTTACATTGCCTTTTTAATGGAGTATATAAATTGTTAAGACGCTTCCAGGATGTGATGCTAAGAAGGAAATTAACAGGAGAAGTCTGTGACTTCAGGTGCAAATTGTGGACAGGCTGACCTGGAGCAATCTGGATTGGTAGTTCTAGTCCATAACATGCACTACACACTATACCAAGTAGGGCTCAATGGGTGAAGGCCAAGGAGGAACTACTATTGACAGAAAGGCAATAAAAGACAAGACACATTTTTTGTGAAGACTTTAATAGATAAGCTACAGTTGTTCTTGGATAATGTCTTATGAACAGATGAAACCAAAGAACAGATGAAACCAAACTAAGATGTATGCAATACCTTAGTTTGTTTTTAGGCAATGATATCAAACCCATAAAGAAAAGAACACTTGGTGCAGGGCTTCTTAGTTCCCTTTGGTACTGGAGGCCTTGAATGCATCAAAGGAATGATGAAATCAGAGGATTGCCAAGGCATTTTAGAGCGAAATGTGTTACCCAGTGTCAAAAAACTAAGTTTAAGTGAAGGTCTTCGATCTTTCAGGAGGACAGTGACCCAATGACCACATTCAGCAGCACAGAAGAATGATTGAAAATGAAAAGATGGACTGTTTTAAATTGGCCAGCAATTAGTCCTGACCTAAATTAAAAACCAGTAAAAACCTTTGGAGAGAGCTAGAACTTGCCTTTGCAAAATTACTCCTGCAAACTTAAAAGAGCTGGAACGGATACCAATGGACGAGTGGCAGAAACTACCAGCAGATTTTACAAGAAGCTTCTAGATGGAATCTGTCATTGTTGCCAAACATTCTGCAACCAAATGTTAGTGAAGGGCGCCAATAATTGTGTCTGCGGTACATTTTGCATTTGTATTATTTTATTTTTTCATTATTTGTTCTTTTTCTTCAGTAACTTTGATCATCTTATTCAAACATTCAGATTATACTAAATTGGTTCTTTGCAATTTTCTGAATATATTCTAAATTCTGTGTTTACCATATGCATATATAGAATGATAAAGGAAACTTCACACAATATTTTAAAAGTTTCATTTTTAATATTTCATTCTCATTTTATCTATTTCCTGCTCGGAAAAGCAGTCGTTCTAGCAAATAAAACTTTAAAGTTGCCATTGTTGCATTGCAATATGTTAGGCTACCTGCAGATTTATCTCGTGGTTTAATATGCTTCGCATTAGCGGGAGAGATGGGATAATGGTGTCAGCTGGTATTATATCCACGTTTGTGAAGATCTTTGATCACAGATTTAAAATCACCGCTACTAGACTTAATCTCTGGACTCTCTTAGCATAGAAATGGTTTGCTCCAGCTCAGAGGGCACTGTAGCTCGAAACAGAATAATCCTGAACAAAGGATATGCATATAATGACCACAGAGGTTGATTAAAATTCTCTGTACAGTAATTGGCAATATTCAGAGACATTTCTTTCTCCACGAGCTAGTTCTTGAAAACTCCAAAAGCAGTGCTCCTTTTGATGTTAATTTCATGTCTGTTCTCCTCTATTTTACTGATATCCTCCTCTGCCAAGTCTTTACGTCTCTTCCTCTTTCTTTCCCTGCTATTTTTCTTTTTAGTTTTTTTCTGACATCAGCACTCTGCTACCAGCTTTCAAATGTTCTGGTCTCTCCATAGTAAAATAACTAGGGCTGGGAACCTCAGGGTTCCTTACGATACGATATGATACGATACGATACGATATGCGATACATGCCTCACGATACCGATATCATCACGATATGGCGATACTGCGATAATCGATATATTGCACAAGATAGCCTACTATATATCTCATTTTTAAAATAAAAACAAATATATGTTTTTTAATTTTAACTTTATTTTGCACTGAAATGACTGAAATACAGTCAGTTAAGAATCAACTGATTTACAGGTCTTTTTAACAGTGACACTCTGTACAAAATCAATGTAAACACAGATTTAAGTGCCTTGCAGTTACACTCTTATTGCAAAATCAATGTAAACAAAAATTGAAGTGCCTTACAGTTATACTCTTACTGCAAAATCAATGTAAACAAAAACAGTTCTTGCATACCGCATAGTCTTTATCCAGATTTGTTCCATCCACACTACAAAATCCAAAGTGAGCCCACACTTTGGACTTAAAACTTACTGGTGCATCTCTAAATTTGTTTCTTTCATTGCGGCTTGACTCCGGCGTTTTGTCTCTCATGTTGTTTCTTCTTCGCCAGGTGTTTTCCGCCAGGTGCTTTACTGTCATTCTCATGAGGAGCGCCCCCTGATGGACTTCTGCGGTAGTGGTTAAACAACCGGTATAGGGAAAGAGCGTACTGGGACTCGTTCCTGAGTTGAAATATCGCGATATTTCAGCAAAACGGTATTTTGTCCCACCCTTGAAAATAACATGGAAAAATCGGTGGCTTGTTGTATTGCGCAATATGCCACCAACTCGTTAGATACAGAACTGAGTATCTCCATTACTTTAAGTCAATGCACTACTTGCAGAAGGATGTGTGAATCAGAGGCCCAAAACCTGCCAGTGGTAGTCAAATCAATCTTTTTTTCTTATCCACCGTTATTAAAATATTTTAGACCTCAGGTCATTGGGATGGCCTGTTCAATTCAATTGAACTTTCTGGAGCATTTTTGATGAACAGTGTAGGATATAAAGTGTCTGATGAACAGGCCTCTCCATAACCATGTTGGTTGTGTCATTATGCAGCTTGCGTATGCACAGAACTCCAAAAGCAGGGTGAGGTCCCTAGACACTTCCATAGACTTTGTCAGCAGCTGTGTGGACTGCAGCTCCAGCAGCAGGTGTGACGGAGAGGCCGGCCCACTCTGGACTCCAGGCGCTGTGTGCTCAGCCTTACATCCTCCTGCTTAGTATTCCAGCAGCCTGCCTGCCCACTGACTGCTGCTCTCACAGGACCCGCTGCCAAGCAGCCTTCTCACACAGGCCTGGAAATGACCATCATCTGGACCTTTATCCTGACTTTTTGCTTACCTTCACACATGACAGGCAGCCTGAACACAAAAAAACATAATATGATTTGTGTTCATTGTTAACTGCTTTGTAGAATATCACTGTTATTAAGCTGACATTTCTTTTAAAAATGAATGAGATCCGTTGAAAGAAGCAGCTTGGACGATTCGTGTCAGTCAGGTGTGGCAACAACTCACACCTTTTTCTGCTAATTAGGTTGATCTATGTTTTCAGAATTGAGACTGTCCTTTTCTCAGACTGAAAATGGAATTGTAATTTTTTTGTAAACTAAACTAATCCTCAAACCTGGTGACTGGTATTTCTAGCAGATGTCCACTGCGTGTCTGTGCTATGATGGAATGCCATCAACTTGCATGTTTTGTGCTGCAGTCCAGTTTTCTGCCTTTGGGCCATTGTTAAATGCATTATGGAGAAGCACAAGAATGTTCCTCCAAAGGCCGCCTGCATGGACAGCGCTGTGTCTGTGAGTACTGTGGCTCCCTCATTAAATCTCTGGGAGGAAATGAGCTACATTCATTGTTAGTGCAGAGAGAGAGAGAGAGAGAGAGAGAGAGAGAGAGAGAGAGAGAGAGAGAAAGAAAACGAGGGAGTGAGAGAGAGTGAAAGAAGAAGAGAGAGGGAGAAAGGATGGATTGCTTTGCAGTAAGATGGGAGAACAGTGAGACTCCCTCAGCCTAATGCTAACAGAGCTTGTCTGTGTGTGCTGCTAAGCCTGTGTGCAGCAATGCTAATGAGAGTTAGGCAGAGCCCCAGCCACACCAGCACCTTCCAGCTGCATGTCTGGCCAGTGAGAGAATGTCTGATTGGGCTGTGGCGACGAGCCTGCGGTGGCGTACGGAGGATTGAAGGAGCCATACTCAGGTTCACTTGAGGCACCGTGGCTCCTGCCCAATCACTAGAGCCGGCGCAGTTCACTCTTCAGTGATTTGAAGATATTATGTGATTTGATGATATAATGTGATCTATTAATATTATGTGATCTGGTGATATAATGTTAGTAATGCTGACCAACATTTCTTCGTTGAGATGATTTTAATCCTGTTAAAAAGCTAATGAAGGCAGCTGAAATGATTCATTTTAATGTTATTTTACATCAGTGTTTTTGTCATGTCTTGGCCTGTGGCCGGTAGAGGCTGCTGCTGTTTCGTTTTCTTACGACTTTCATTATGAAATGTGTGTGCAGCTGAGTTACGTTCTGTCAGTTATGTTCTGTCCTGTGTTTCAGTTAAGTGACTGTGTTAGCTGATTGTTTTATGTCAGAGTCTATTATGTATTTAAGTTTCAAGAGTTCACAGATACCCTCACAGATACCCTCACTCTACCCGATCCTCGTGTATCTACTCTGTATAGTTTATGTTTTAGGCCCTCGTGCCTTTTTGTTCTGTCTGTAGAGTCTGTGTTTTTGTGATAAAACCCGTCAAAAGGGAACCTCGCCTCACTCCCCGAGCATGCCCGACATGACAGTTTTTGGGAGTTTATTGGTAATACACTCAATGTGCCAATCAGTGACATATTAATACAGTTTTATTTATGCTGGGCAACGATTAAAATTTCTAATCGCGATCAACTGAATGTTTTTTGTGATTAATCACAATCAATCGCATTGTTATACACAAAATGAAATAATTAATTCAAAAGTAGTGTATTGCACACTTTCATTTTTAAAGTACTGCTATATGAACGAATAAGAAGCTATTTAACGGCAGTATTCCCTTTAACACAGTCACTAAAGCCATTAAAGTACCTTAATGGCTGTTGTACTCTTTTGGTTAGACTTTACATTATGGTTGGAACATTGCTGTGAGGATTTGATCATGTTCAGCCGCAACAGTAGGTACTGATGTTGGATGAATAGTTCTGGAAAATGGGTGTGGAACCATTATATAACAGCTGCAAAGGGGGTCCAGCTCCATATTAAAGTCTATGTATCTGAATGCAGTGTCATTAAAGTCCTTGTTGGTGTAATAGTCATGTGTCCCAATACTTTTGTCCATATAATATAGACAAAAGTAATGGGACGCCTGATCCCCACGAAAACCATGTAGAGCCCAATGAGCGCAAAAAAGCATCTAACCTTCGCAATAAAGGGATTTTAAAAAACCTGATAAAAAAAAGGATGATAAATACAAAAACTATTATGTTAAGTAAATAATGCATTAACACGATAAGAACGCATTAACATGCTGAGCACTAATTTTTACATTTCAGTTTTTGTTTGTGTGCGATAGGTGGTGTAATGGATCACCCTTTTCAGAGTTTAGTTCTGTCCTCGGTTTCTAAGCCACAGCTTGGTTTGCCACGGCTCAGCATGGAAAACATATAACAAAGCTTAAGGTTTAGTTTTTAATTAAACATATGTTTAATGTGAGATGTATTAAATGTAAACCAGACATATTTTCAAAGAGACAATCACTCTTTTTCTGAATGAAGTTGCTGCCAATGTGCGGTGGAAATCCAGCCATATGTCCTGCTGTAACAGCGTTTCTTTATCAGTTGTGGCCATGTTTCATTTCAGCAGCCTCTTTTAGCTCATCAGCCAGTTGCTCACTCGTGTGGGTTTCATAAGTGGTGTATAACAGGAAAACTTTCTTTTTTCATGTATCAGTCATTTGGTGTGCTGTTACCGTAGCGGGCCTCTCTGTTGCTCAGGAAGTCTTGCTGTCTGTCTTAATTGTAATAAACTGTGCCTTACACAGCTGTTCACAAAGTTTCCTCATTTGTTTTTTTACACCACTGGCATACTAAAAAGTCGTCTGCATGGAATTTCATACCATGACTTGAGTGCATTTAACTATAATTGGAATCCAATGGCAAGAGCATCCTAGAGCTTCAGCGATGTGACGATATTATCATGACAATGCCAACACATTTATTTTCACTTTGAGGTGGTCACGCACTTTTTCAACCATTCAAGAGAAGTCCTCCATAAATCTGACCTAAAAACAGTCAACCATTATCAAAAAGCTTTTGCAAAAAGTAGAAAAGTAAGAGTTTGAAATAAAATGCACAAACCGAATCATGAGATTCCTAGTAAACTATAGTTCATTTTTCGCAAAAAGGAGAAACGTCTTTCAAAGATGCGCTCAACACATATGACAATTGCCTGGCACTGCAGAAAGCAATTCAGCGCCACCTTGTGGCTGAAATGGTTAAACATGCTTAAACTCCATAGACGGGGGATTATTTTTTTAAATGAGTGTCTTTTCCTAAAATTATTGATATTCTCACCTGGGATGTTTGAAGGAGCTCTGATGGCGATTTTGAAAAATCAATATCACTCAACCCTGGTGCAGTTACTTCCAGGGATGCTCTGCTCTAGTTTATTTCCCCAGTGTCTCTCAGGCTCTATAATTCATTTCATACACCATGAATTACCTGAGCCTGGTTAAAAAAAGAGCCACTCAGGCTGACAAGAGCGGGTTATCTCAGCGAGAGGGCCATTATGGGGAGCTTAATAATGAGAAATCTTTCACACGCTTTTGAACCGCGAAGTGCCTTTTTTATGAGCAGCCATGCTTGTAACCCATGTGTGCATATTAAAGTGCAGTAGTGAAAACGCTTTTAAGGGCAATTAATGGGGTGTTGTTGTTTAGTACACATGCGTATGTAAGTGTAGAGCAGGGATGGGAAATCCCACTCGGATTTAGGTGCTGCAATGGGTTTCTCACTCCTGCTTGTTTGCTTGTGCTGAAGTGTTTATTTGAAGTGGAAAGTTTATGGAAAAACATATCCCTGAACCAGAGGAAGCTTGTGGAACGCTGCATAAAGCCTATGTAAATGGCGGATTACCAGGGATTCACTAACAATGCTGCCCCTAAGTCCCCAAGTGCAATGCAAGCACTCAATTAAATGCCAAGGTGGAGGCAGGCACACAAGAAGATACCGTAAGAGCGCGATCTAATTTGTGAGGCTGCGCTAAGGAATAAAGAAAAAAAAAACACACACACACTGTACGGCCTAGAAAAAAAGTAGAAAGTAGTTATTTCAAAGGAGGACATCATTTTAATATCCCCTGACATGGTAGAGCTAACCTCAAGTTGTTAAACAAATCATCCCCTTCTATGCTACCTTACAACACACAGACGATTCACCTTTCTTAGTTATCTGGTCCTGTTCTGCACTTTGTATTCCTGCTCCGCCAGCCTTGCCAACAGATCCCCAGGACCCCTGAAGTTTGGTCTCAGTAAAGTTTGCACCTTATTTCCCACAGAGGTGTGGAGTTGACATTGCTCTTTGATGTATATCTTTGCTTCAGGGTTATAAAAGCAGCATGTGGGTATTTCACAAAGACAAAGGCTTCTGGTCATTGGCCGTTTCTCTACGTAGCATATAAAGAGCTGGCTGTCCTACCTCACAGGCTGCTGATATATAGCACGATTTTTCAGATTGTATACTGTCAGCTGAGATGTTCTGGCTCTATAGACTAAAAAAGTTCATAAATGTTTAAGATGTCGCTACGTTTTGGGTAATTGAGTGATGACATGCTGTCTTGTGAGCCAGAAATAAAAGGATTCATTTACATTTTCCAGCATGTGGCTTCAGCGATGAGATCAGTTGAGCCGCGAGAGTGTTGAACGCAGTGTCCTCAGAGGGCTTAGGCAGACCATTCTTCACCATTTAATTGACTGACAATAAAGACCTGCATCTTGAAAGGGGTCTTCTTCGCATTAATAAGCACAACAAACGGACTGGATGAACCGTTGGACACAAAGGACTCGGTGCTCTGTAGCCAGTGAGCTTTTTAACCCTGGCAGAAGCACAGATTTGATGTTTTGGCACATACTATAGCTTTGCTAAATTAAAATGTAATTACTTATTGTAGAGGGTCTTAACTAGTGTGACATCAGGCCTGTGAGAGAGGATGCAGCTGAAGATGAAGTGTGGGCTACATGGGTTTCTGTCATAATGCCAACGCTATCAATCTCAGCTTCAGAAATGGTCTGGTGGCGGTTTCCTTCTCCAAGCCCGCCTAGGGTGGCTTTTTCATTCCAGTAGAAGCAGGACAGACGCCTCCACTCTCCACATGTTTAGTTGTTGCGTGTTGTTCAAAAATGCGAACGCAAATGACAATGTGTGGTCAATGCATTGCAAACTCATCATCTTCCTGTACAAACTCACTGCATGTTCATATGTTTCTGTGGCAGCTAAAACAGTCCGTTCTTAACGCTGAGACAGGAAATGCAACAAATTGATCATTTGTCGTCATACGGCAACACAACTCCTTATATGGACGGTCCCCTGGTTTGTGTTGTTGCTCAAATGTTGTTGCTCAAAGATTTTGCTCAATGGATCAAAAATAAAAATAATATTTTAGGTCTTAGAATCAAACACAATACACACAAGATCTTTGAACCTGGGAGTACTCTCAGGATGGTTACACTGCGGAGGAATGGGTATAGGAGAGCACACACGGGTTTCAAACTGTTTCAAACTGTTTACTGTATGTTAGAACTCGGATTTTATGAGTTCTAAGGGTTAAGGTTCTATAAAAAGAGGACAGATCAGAGCATCATTTTCTGTTATTCCAACAGCCACAAGAACTAAACGTGTGGAAGTTAGAGTAGTGTGTGCTGCTTCTGTTGGAATGGAAAAGCCAGTTTGGCTGAGTTGGTTGATAGTAATGTATATATGTTTACATAAGCAAAGCAGTTCTGTGAGTGTTGACTGGGCGAAAGCTTGCTGGCAGTATGAGACGGATTGTCCAGACTTTCCTTTTACTATGGTGCCTCCTTCTTTCACCAGGTCAGAACCGATACGTTTCTGCCTCTGCTTTTGCGTTCTCGGACGGGAATAATGCCTCTGTATTTCTTGTCCTGGCGTATTAACCTCTGACCTCCACCGTACATCTCTGCTGTAACTGCTTAGAGAGAAGTATATATGTAGCCTACAGGGATGATTCTCTCTCTCGCTCTCTCTCTCTCTCTCTCTCACACACACACACACACACACACACACACACACACACACACAGACCCAGACACTTTGTCTTTCTCTATCTCTGTCTCCCTCTCTCTCCAGCTGAATGGAATGCTCACTCTGTAAATCCTGATTCAGACCACAGGTGACAGAGACTTGGCTGGAGACCTAGAGTTTTTCTTACCTCTTACCTTCATCTTGGGTGCAAGAGCCAGTGAACAAAAGCATATAAACTAGCTTGCGGTCTTCTGCTATTACTTAGTTCCCATCCCATTATATTCATAGTTGAGTAATCTAGTGACTATTTTAATGATTAATTAGGTGCCGAAAAACAAAAATGGGCAACACCGAGATTAATATAAAAGCGATATGGAAGAAGCTTTTGAGACACTATCTAAATTAGGGACAGAAATGTATGTGTTCACCTGGCTCTGCAGGAAGGAGCAGTAGTATAACTGCATTGTCAGGGTTTTCGCAGATATCAGCAAATTCAACTGAATGCTTAAAGTTATTGTTAACGCCACTCGGTAAACTTCTTTGAGAAATCTTTAATGCTGCTTTGTGGCCATGAATATTATTATATAACAGTGTTTAATGCACAAACCCCTCAGAAATGTATAACTACCTACAGTGTGCTAATAGTGAATTTTAAGTCTGGCAAGCAGAGAATTTTCAGTGTGCCGTGCACGACTTCATAATAATACCCCCTTTATCATTCAAAAATGTGATGTGATTCATCAAACACGTCGACTTCATTTGCTTTTTTAATTTTATTTCATTATTTATTTTGTTAAGTAACAATGCAACCCTACTTTTGGGTAGTACCAGAGTATTTAGTAGTGTTTTTATATGAATAACTTCTAAAATTCATATGGCTCAATATGCAGACAATATACAATTTTGAAAAATCAATAAATCAGGACAAAATTATTTATAATTATAATTTTTGTGTGTGTATAACGGCTAGAGGTGGGTGATATGGCAAAAATATGACATTACAAGACTTCCAGAATAACAATATTTATTGGACAAAAAAGGGCAAGCGGTGCCATAATTAAAAAAAATACAATAAAAACAAATGGCTTTTATTTACCACCTCACACACTGTCCTGCACTAAATCAGATTAAACAAGACAAGTTATGCTCTGTAAGTCAGGAAACATGCAATTGTTTCACTCATTTTGTTTTTCACATCAGGGTCCTAAAAGTAAAGCAGAGCCTTGACCTCCATTACACAAACACATTCACAGCACTGCTGCAGAGTTTCAGCTCATGTGTGTTGATGCAGCTCCTTGTGCAGCATGTTCCACTTCTCAATTTCATGACTATTACTGATAGTTAGCGACAAATCGATAAGTGGCCCCAGCCCTGGAAATTCTGCCTGGGCTAGAAGTAGACTACAAAGCTGTAGATGCTCAAGGCCATTACTGAAACTCATTACTCTTCTGTAGTGTGAAATGAGATATATATATATATGAAAGGGAACATTGATTAGGAATGGTTAACAACACTGTAGAAGTGTGATGTCTTCTGTTTCTGATGTGAAATCTGGATTAGAGTGTGTTTTAATGGTTTCTTTTCACAGATATGCAAAGACCTTTTAAAATTAGGCTCACGCATTCTTGTAACAGCACAGAGAACTTGACTATCTGTTTAAATGACAGACAGATACATTCATCAAGGAACTGGGAGGCACTCAAAACCCCCTCCGCTTTTGTTAAACACAGTCTGATTTGAAGCTGACTTTTACAGTGATGACCCCTGTCTATCAAAAAGCTTTGATCCGACACTTGTGGAAACGCTTGCAGCATGCCCTTCCCCTCAGTAAGCTTCTGATGTGAAACGATGTCCGCCTACCCAGAGGTGGCAATAACGAGGCAGTCAGCTGTACGGGTCACCTTGATGTTATGAGTATTGTGGTCGTTGTTGGAACGGTCCCTCTCTGTCGTTTGGCTGATGTCCACTGGCTCGAGTGAAAGTCATGTGACCCAGGTTTATTTGCTCGTACAAGAGCTGCTTGCTGCCTGCGTGTGCTCGTACACGGCTGGGCTAATGTGCAGCACTGTGCCAGATGCAGCGAGCCGCAGAGGCAGCCGAGTGTAAGGCCCGCACCCTGGGGTCAGATCCACACTGACTATTATATGTTACTTGGAACAAAAGCGAGCATTTGACATCACTCTAGCAGGTCCTGAAGTGCTACAGTAATAACGTCTCTCCCATGGGTGCTGTAGATCTCAAAGTTTGTTTGTAGTTCTGGGAGTTACGTAAGGCCTGTTGACGTAGCTTGCGTGAGTGTGTGTGTGTGTGTGTGTGTGTGTGTGTGTGTTTGGATAGTGCAGTGGACTAGGGTATTTAAAAAAAATTATTATTCATAATATCCAGATCTATGATTATATTTCCATGAGCATTATTGAGGTTAATGAAGTCCGGCGTCCCGAAAAAGGCTAAGTGGCTTGTTTTGATTGAACTGTGTAGTGTCTGTTCTTTCAAAATTAGACCAAAGGAACTTTCAGAGGTAACTTTACATACACTTTCAAAAATAAAGGTGCCACAAAGGGGTTTTTTTGAGTGATGCCAAGGAAGAACCATTTTTGTTTCCCTAAAGAAACAAAAGTGAGTGGTTACATTAGCATTGGTTTTCCCTGTTCTTTTCTGTTTTTACCCAGTTCAGTTAGCTGTTAAGTTGGATTCGGTGAGTTTGGAGCAGGAAATACGGTCGCGGCTACCTTATTCGGTCCAACCAAAAGAGGTGTCCCAGTCCGGATCAAAGTGAACCATGGTTTGGTTCATTTGTGGTTCGGTGCTTTTTTTGGACGGTGTAGACTTTGAAAGTTGAGGCAGGCTATTGAAGAAAAAGGAGCCATGGCAGCACATGAAGCATTTAATGTCAGTTATGTCTGATGAATTGTAATGAAGAAATCAAAATCTACTTGAAAAAAATGAATAAAATTCCAAGACTTATTTTCATGAGATGATGAAAAAGAAACTGCAGCATGTGTTTAAAAAAATGCCATCTGAAAGAAGAGTGCATTGATAAATGAGAAAGACAATTTTCCTTTTTTCAATAATTTTTCTCCATTCAGTCAGAGAATGCTGAGTTGATAACACACTGACATCAGATGCATGCTGTGTAAAGTTCTTTTGAATTTGGAGACTGCAATGTGAAACCAAAATAAAAGGGATCAAATTTAGACAATATCTGAATATGTACTTCCAGGTGACTTCCAGGTGTGGAAAACCCCTAAAATGGCCAGAGAAGGGGGCCTCCAGGGTATAGTAGGGAAATGTTTTGATTTTCTATGTTTTATTGAATCATTTTTGGTGTGGAGTGGTGTGGGTGGGAATAAATCACCTTTTACAAATAAAGTTTTTTTGTTGTTGCAAGAACTCTTTTTGTTGTTGCAAGAACGATATAAAGAGCCTTACATATATTTACATTATGCAAAGGCTCTTTATATCTTTAAAAAGTTCTTATCACACAAACACATCTCATTTAGTTCTTTAGTGAACTAAAATGGCTTTTCTTTGGTGTTGCTCAAAGAACCATTGTATTTTTTTAAGATACATGTGCATTGCAATCTAAGGGAGTGCAGAGACTTTGCATAGTATTGTGTTCCAACCTAACTACTATTTATCAGACCTACTATTTAGTTTGCTTTTATGTACTTTTTTAACTCCAGGTCGTGTTTATTTATTGCCTGTAGCACAGTACGAAGTAGAAAATAATCATTACCACAATCATAAGGTACAATGGTTAGCTGTATTTTTATGTGTTTTGAACTCTTCTTTCAAAACAATAGTTTGTTGTTAGTTTTTATTATATGTCAATACTGCAGAAGCTAAAAATCACTACTGTTGTATGACACTAATGACTGGTATGTGTGATATTATGACCTGCACTGAGAGGACATGTCCCAGTTAAAGTAGTTTATGGGTATGTGTTTATAGCAGTAGAGGGCAACTTGTGTCATGAATAGCTGATATTAATTGGCATCTGGGTGAAGGGGTTCGGCGGATCTGAATGCTGATTTGCAGCCTGGCACCTTTCCCACTATAGCTGAAATGCAGAAATTAGATCAGAGGGGATAGCATGATGAAATATAGCCCAAAATAAGACACACCACCACTCAATTAGAGTGCAGTGCTCACCTGCAGTGAGACAGATCCCCCAAAGAGCCTCTGCATGCTCCTTTATGTTATAATGTGCATTTTATGGTCAACAAATTGTAGGTGAAATGAAACCCAAATGAATTATCCTGGCCCTGGAGTGGTTTATCTTGAGCTTGTGTCATGAATAAAAAGTGGGATCGCATTAGATAGAAAACACAATAGGCCAATTTTTCGAACCTTTTTGAAGTTCCCTTTTAATGAGACTATGGGACCACATGGATGGATACTAATTCTCTCTCTCTCTCTCTCTCTCTCTCTCTCTCTCTCTCTCTCTCTCACCCCACTCCTATAGCAGCAGGCTGTACATTTGATGAGGACTCTGACCCCAGCCTGTGTGAATTCAGCCAGGGAGAGGAGGATGATTTTGATTGGCAGCTGTTCCGCGCCCACGCCTCGCCTCATGCCACCTCTGATCTCCTGCGTGGTAAGCCTACCCAGCATCCATCTGGGCTGCCTATTCTCATTCCACCAGCCTATTTCACACTGCTCGCAAACTATTTCACACCGCGTGCTTCCATTTTGAGTGGCGGCCGATGTGGGGCCGGCGCCCTGTCAGGGCGGGCCAAGAGCTGACGGGAGACCCAGCTTTCTTCTGCTTGTACTTTGTGCTGTTCGCAGACTGCTTTTTTTTCCAAATCTAACTCTGGCTTTGAATTATAGAATCTCAAGACAAGTGGCTGCTGTTAGCTTAAAGTGCAAGTCACTCCAGCAGCCTTATTAGCAGGCATCGTATGTGTTGTTGGCGTGCGTTTATTTTGTGCTTGTTTTCCCAGAAGGTAGGAGATTCAGAAAACGTGTGGCAGATTTCTAAGGCTCCGCAGAGAGTCTGCTGTTGAAATGAACAGGACTCTGCTGACATAGACAAAGGCAGTTTATTGGGCATGTGCGGCTTCATGTATATCAACCTTGAGGTACCATTTGTGCATAATTCATCAAGAAGTCATCCTCCTATTCCCACTCATGTCTTCATACTCTAAGGGTATTACATACACGGATCAACCACAACATTAGAACCAACCGCCTAAAATTGTGTAGGTCCGCCTCGTGCCACTAAAACAGCTCTGATCTGTTGAGACATGGACTGCACAAGACATCTGAAGGTGTGCTGTGGGATCTGGCACCAAGACGAGATCTTTGGAGGCCAAGTGAACACCTTGAAGTCTTTGTCATATTCCTCAAACCATTCCTGACCATTTTTGCAGTGTGGCAGGGCACATTATCCTGCTGAAAGAGACCACTGCCATTAGGGAATACCGCTGACATAGAGGATGTACTGGATTGCAGCAATGTTTAGGTAGGTGGAACGTGTCAGGGTGAATTCCATGTTTGTTTCACTGACATCTTACTGCTACAGTATTGTGGGATCAGACAAGACAAACTATCGTTTGCCTTGGGCACCATTGACACTGTTACCGGTTCACCTTCCATGGACCACTTTTGGTAGGTACTAAGCACTGCATACTGGGATCACCTCACGAGACCTGCCATATTGAAGTTGCTCTGACTCAGTTGTCCTAATCTGGCTCTTGTCAAAGTCACTCAGATCCTTTTATGCTTGTCCATTTCTCCTGCTTCCAACACATCAGCTTCAAGTACTGACTGTTTACTTGCTGCCAAATATATCACAGCTCTTGACAGGTGCCATTGTAATGAGGTAATCAATATTATTCACTTCACCTGTCAGTGGTTTCATGTTGTGGCTGATAAAAGCACCTTTAATGAAAGTAATTTTCATGATGTGGTTGTTTTAAGAATATTGTTGTACCACTCAACCTATTTCTACACTTTATTGCCATGTGTTGCTGTAGAGATAGTACAGATGGCACTAATTCAATAAAATACTGGAACAATTCTAGTCTGAAATACCATGCACTCACATTGCGTGATGTTATATTGTTATATCATCTATTCCTTTCTGTGAGGTAGCTCGATACTCTGCCTTAGAAGCATATCATAATCGAAGTGTCTAAAAGAATAGAAACTCATAATTATTATATTTTTATAAACTAAATAATAAAAGTAATTAAAAAATATATACATTTAATTAAAAAATTAAATAAGATAATTTAAAATACGTTTCACCAGATAGTTTGTTAACAATTTATACATTTGTTTGATTATCTGTTTTGGATGTCCAAATAGTAAGTAAGTAAGTAAGTAAGTGAACTTTATTGTCATTCATACCATACAACAGTACAATAATGGATGCGTAGCTGAACGAAATTGCATTTCTCCAGAGGCTCAATGTGCAGACATAAAACACGAGTGCACGCAAAACAACATACGGACATTACAGACATTTCACTTCTTACCCAGAAGGTAGGTACGACCGCGTAAGACGGCTCAAGACAGCCCAGTACAAACAATAAATACAATATATATATAAATGTAAAACCAGTCAGTGGGTGAAATATAATATGAAAGAAAATATTGCACATTGTTTCACAGTGATTATATTATTGCACTATATAGATACAATATTCACAGTGATTGTGTTATTGCACCATATAAATATAATGTAAATATAATGTTTCATTGCACTTTATAAATATAATGTAAACTTAAGACCTATTTGTGATTATAAAGTGCACAGTGAGTAAGAGAACAAAAGGTTTCACAAAAACTAGCAGCATTATTGGGATATAAGTTTTAATGTGTATGTTAACAGTCTAAGTGTTCAGACAATGTGTGATCAAATAACATGAAACCTATATTATGTGTAATTATGTGCATCCCGAAATTAATTTCAAAGTTAATCTCTTCAAGTACTGCCTGCATCCAAGATGCTTTCGCATGCCAAGATATATTTTTTTTCACTGCAAATGCCCACACATACAAACACACACACCCACTCACACTCACCCACACACACCCACTCACCCATACACGCCGTCTTCAGAAAAGCTACATTATGTTAATAATGCTCATTATGCGCAGCAGTGATTAGTCTACTGGCCTTTTCCTTGACAAATTGATTCATCTATTGACCAATGAGTCTGGTTTTGAAAGGAAGCTCTACCTTTAATAAGGTATGGTGGTTAACGGGAACGGATGTGAAAAGAAGGAACGAAACAAACTGCAGAGAGAGAAAGTGCATCACATAGCAGACAGGTTTAAGTTGTTGAGAAGAATAGTACAGTAATAAAAACATAAATGCGATTAGAAAATGATAGACACTAATGAGACTTTGACAAGCATGGGGTAGATAATGAGATGGATAAGCAAATGCGTACGCTTTTCAGCAACAAAAAGATTTCAGTCTGGAGAGATGCAGAAGCTCGCTGAAAAAGCATGTCTCTGGGGAACTGCGAATCAAAACAACATTATTCGAAAGGTCAATTACTACTAAAGGGAATAGCAGCCAGTAGCAGGAAAGGCTTAAAGGCTAGCTCTGTTTAAATAAAGCCCAGCATTTAGGCACACATGAGACTGGCTGCTGCTGCTCTAAGAGGCATACATGAACGCACACTCACGCACATACAACCTTCTTTTTCCCTCTGAACTGTAACAATAGAAAAACAACTGAAGGACGAGGGCATGTAAGTGGTACAATCATAATACAAGCAATCTCTCCACATCTCATGAAGAGCATGCCACTCACGCAGACATCTAGCCACGCTGGAAGAAGCTGTGCAATAATTAATATCTTTCCCTATGGGTTTAATTAAAGCTGGCCGCCCATTGCATTTGCTGTTCAGAGGGCATCAACTTGCTCCACAAACACCGACAGTTTATCAGGTAGAAGAGGGTCAGGATATGAATGCAGGGAACAACTAGGACTGTTGGACAGAATGTGAATACCAATCGACCTTCAGATCACTATTTACACTGTGCCCCTGTTGTTGTATTCATTGGCCTCAATCGTGTTACTACAGCATACAATGCGAGAAGCCTGTTTCGCTTCTTGAACTGGATCAGTGGGCCTGTAGAGCTATTGTAAGGCTGCTCCTATCAAATATTTTCTGTTTGGATACTGACCTGAATATTCATATATTCTTTATACATAAGAATAGCTCATGATTTCTATGTAAATATGGTTTATTGACAGTAATGGAAGAAATCCGAAAAACACAAAGCTTATCAAAGGCTCCTTATATAGAGGTAAAATTATATCATGCTACTTCCAGAAAAAATGTAGCATTTACATATATTCTCCATTAATGTTGAAGTATGTTTGAGCCTGGGCTGCTTTTTAATGAAACACAGTGTGGGGCAGCCAGTCAGAACAGAGGGAATATACATGAAAGGGGCTGTGTACATGTTTGCAGCCATGTGACAAGGAAATTTCATGACGCATGTTCTTGAAGCATAGCTCTTCTAACAATGTTTCTTCCAAAGGCAGTTTAGAACTGTAGTGAGTGATGCGACAGTGGATTAGTGACTTCAATGTGCTACTCTGTGAGTTTGTGTGGTCTCCTGCTTTGTGGCTTGCTTCTTCATGCTTCGATTGCACAATATTTCCACATGGAGTTCATTAATACTGATCTAGCAGGGCAGAAAATTTAAACCTTCTGGCAAAGGTGACATCCTATGGCAGAGGCATGTTTAAAGTCACTGGGCTCCTCAGAACAAACCCATTCTACTGCCAGTGTTTATGGAATTTGCATGACTTTGTGCTTGATGTTATGTACCTTTAAGCAGTGGGTGTTGCCCTGGTAACGATCTGGTGACTTTTTTTTGGCATCTTTACACCGCAACAGTTTGTTGCTCTAGCGTTACCCTGGCAGCAGAAATGGCAGTCGACTGTGGAAATAACTTGAGTTTAGCTGATAAGGCTATTTACAGTGAGAGTGTTTTAAGTGCATAGCCTGTGCCCTGTGAAGATGGGCAAACTTTGTGGCTGTGTCTCTGGAGAGAAATTAAGATTTGCTATCTGAGGCAAAGGAGGGGAGCATGAGTGGTAACGGGAGAGGAGGAGGGTTTAATAGGATTCTTGAGCATTAGGCTTCCCCTGTTTACAGTCTTTTCAATATCCCCTCTGAAATAAGTGTGTGTCCCGTGGCGTGCAGAAATGAGAACATGGGCTAAATGGTAAACACAGTACAGAGTGCAGATCTGCGGCTTAGAGACTGCTCTCAAGTGTACACTTCTGCCCGTCTGGGTCGGGTTCAGTAATCTGTGAGAGGCAGGAGATTGTCCCTCATGTGGGACAGAGAAAATCAAATGTACAGACAGCTCTTATCGTTGCCCGAAAGCCCTGGTGTCCGTGTCTTTGAATATGTACAAAGCTGCTAATAAAGGTTTGAAGATGTAGGGCCGTGACTGCACGGGGTCTGATGCAATACGGAATTTGCGCACCTACCTTGAAGGGTTGCCTGCTCAATTTATTTTGCGCTCTTGTTTATTTGTCTAGCACTGTCAGATCTCAGTTGTATCACCAAATCAATTTGACATGCTTGTCTGAGGTGATTGCACAACAATTTATCCTGTACTGAGCACATTTTGCAAGGAAGGAAAGTGAAGACTTCATGCTGCGGCAAAGAGACACCAGAATCTGCAGCGGTGAAGTCTGGACCTAATTGGTCATGCTACTCTGGACCAGGCCCCCGAGTCAGGCCCTGATCACCATGCTAATCTTTTCATGCATAAGGAGAGTCCCCCAGCCATTAGTGTCGAAGCCGTTCTGATCTCCAGGTACGTTGTCTTATTACTGGTGTGCTCTGTCAGAGGAGCGATGAGGCACAGAACTGTACAATATCTGCAGGTCTTTATCACCTGGCCCTCTCCAAACAAAAGCTTTGCACCCCAGCTGCACATTAGCTGCCCACACATTCTCCAGCCTCATTCATCTCCAACATGAGAGAGCCCAAGAGCCCTTAATGGGAGCGACTGCAGGAAGGCACATCTGGTGGAGTTGTAGGGTCATTATCAAACGTGGCCAGCTACTACCTCTGCCCTCCTATGTCCCGTACCCTCGACAGTCGTCTAGATTTGTCATTCCACACATTTGACAGCATGGTACAATTATTTTGAATCACTTTAGGCATTTCGCTTATCCCATCTGTAGGTTGTGATAAAAAAGAGAGCGTTAACACCTGCTCTAGCTCAGCTACTATAGCACCGAGGTCAGGAGTCATAGCCTGAAAATGGGAATTTTTTTGTAAGCCAGTCAAAGGATTTTCCTCCGTAATTCTGTAACAAATGGATCTACACAACCCTGGTGCGGCCCGGACAGATAAGCACTCATTATATGAAGTGATTGTTGTACAGGCTCTGTAATTACACATCCTGTTCATTTGTGCCTCACAGAAAGGAAGACAATCCAGGGAAATGAATAAACCCATTCAGACAATGAAAAATCCTCTGGTGATGAATTTAAGGAAGCAGATAGTCTTGTGTGGCAGAGCGTCAATTCATTTGGTATTCAGCACATCACACAGACAGCGTAGACATTCAAAGGGAATTTTGGTGGGAAAAAGCTTTGCGATGGGCAGATTTATGTGAGTTCTGTGCAGATGAATGAGTTACTATGTTCCTTAGAAAAAGAAAATATAGGCCTCGTGTGCCTTTGCAGTGAACGTATTAGATTTCCAGAGGCTTTAGAGGGTTCAGTTGCAAAAGTTGCAGATCTCAAGTGACAAGGCCAAATCATAGCTATGGCATTCTACTCCAGTCAGTCTGAGAATTAACTAATCATACTTCTCTCATATCCAGCCTTACGGAAATTGAATTAAAACAGTGAGCTTTCTCTTCTCTTTGATCTTTCCATCTGATCTGCGATAAATGTGGTTTCTGTGTTCACTGCCCCAGCCCCTGAAATCTCAAGCCATATATTTCTCCTTCATAATGGAATCTGCACTCCGAAAAACCCTTAAGACAGTATTATCTGGATTACAGAGCATGGAACTCCTTCATCAAAGCATGTATAAGATCAAAGCCTCCTGACCAGTACTGTATTCAGATATGTGTGTATCCAGCTGAAGATCCAATCTTGGCTTTTTTAACTTTTTTTTGACTGACTTACTGATATGTGTTATATTGCGAACCCAGAAAGTGTAAGACCCCGTGTCCAGAAGCAGCTTGAGGAAGCTACTACAGCAGACCTCTGATTTCAGTCACAGCCTCCACCTTGCCTAGAGTGCAATGTAAACAATGGATGAAAAGTTTGATGATTACTGTTTTCAGGCAGCAGGTTGGAGATTTACCTGGCCATATAGGGTACACATTGTTTTTCCCTGTGAAGGAATGTAATGTAAAGCCGCCTTGTTTGTCCTGCGAGGGACTTGGGGAGATAAAAATTGATGTGTGTGTAAATTTTTGGGGTGCCGTAGGGATGCAGAGTGGAATGAGGAAATAAATGGCCGTGTAAATCCAGCCGGCCAGAGCAGATCCAAATCTAATGGAAGGCAGCAAGCATAAAGTAACAGGCTATGGTTGGACAACAGCTCAATTGTAGGGGTTCATATTTCTGCAGTGCTGGTGCTTCAAATAAATAAGCAGCAAGATAATAATGAAATAAAACAGTAAAGCAAACTATAAAACTCGTTCCGCAAGGAAGAGCAACCAACATTTTGGTCTTTCTCTAGGCCCCCTTGTGACCACTCTGCCAATGGTGTGAGAGGGGTCTGCAGAACCACATCCTCAGAACTGTATTTTCGCACCTGCAACTCAGAATATAATGCCATATAATCTCCTTTTCCACCACCAGGGAACAGGTTCCATTCTGGTTCATGCATCAAATTTTGAACTGTACTGGATATTTTGAAATTAAACTGATTTGGAACCTAAAAAGTTGGTTCGCACCTAGAAGACGTTAGCAAATCATTCTACTGTTTACCGTTTGATTTGAATGTCATTGTCTCCTTATCCTTAGGAGTTGAGGCCTGTTTTGTAAATGAAAACAAATATTTGCAGTACCAGAACAAAAGCTGTCAGGTATTCAGTGTGATCTTCAGTTTTGCTACAGCTGTTTACTACTATTGTGCATTGGCAACGCTTTCTGTTGATGATACATCTTTGATTACAGATGTTGTGCTCAAAACAAGCGGAAACACTGGCTGAATGACTAGCACCAAGGTTCAAAGAAACCCGAATGGAACTGCTTCAAGAACCTGTTCATTATTGGTTGAAAAGCAGTAATAGAGGTTGAGAAGCTATGCAGATATTATGATGGAACATATTTTGACTGAGACAAGAGTTTTAACATGTTCCTCAAACTATTCCTGGACAATTTATTTGCAGTGTCACAGCCACCTCTTTATGGAGTATGTGCCCTATTAAAGAAATCAGCTGGTCTGTTTTTTACAAAGATTTTATTCACTGTGATATGCATTTATGAAATGCAGTTTAATATGAACTTGTAATACATTTAGCATCTGCACAAACAAAAGGGCAATTAGGTGTATTTAAGGTCATTAAGCCAAAATAAGGATTCCTGTAATAATTCAATTTATTAATAACAATTTAAACCATTTAAAAATCAATATGACATTTATAGTGATAATTAACAATATCAACTGACATGCTTTTTAAAATCATAATAACTCAGCACCAGGAACTGGGAGCACCCACAAGACCTCTTGTTGTGGAGATGCTCTGACTCTTGTCAGAGTTGTTTAGGCATCACAATTTAACTCTTGTCAAAGTCACTTAGATCCTTACGCTTGACCATTTTTCCTGCTTCCAACACATCAGCTTCAAGAAGTTACTGTTCACTTGCTGACATATCCCACCTTTTGACAGGTGCTATTGTAACAATAATCAGTGTTATTGACTTCACCTGTCACTGGTTTTAATGTTGTAGTGGTGTAAACAGATTTGTTTGTGACAGTGACAATATGGTACAACTTCGGTAGATCACTCACAGTACACATTTTGTCTTCTTTACTCATTATTGTTGTTAAAATCGTATTAGCACAAATTTCTTATAGCATAAGTATGGATATAGCATGAGTAATATAGCATTATTTGTTTTTCTGATTGCAGAAATCTGGCTTCTAGTTATTGTGTTATATACTGCACATTAGAAGGGGATCATCAGTGTCAAAGTTTGTGAAAAAGTTTTTATTTTGCTTTCTAGGATCTACCTAGTGATGCTAGTGTGATTCTGTTATCGTCTCTCTTGTGACTGTATGTTATAGTAATTGGGTGAGGTATGTCTGCTTTTGCTAGCCTGTCTTATGGAGCTTATCTTGTTGGAACTGAGCGTTCTCCAGCAGGCGTGCCTCTTTTTTTCACTGTTTGAAAGTTAAAACAGAAAAACACCCAGAGACATGACATTAAGCCAGGCAGAAAGGGGAGCAGGCGCTATGCTAATGCCAGCCCCCTCTGGCACCTGCCTTCGTGTAATTAACGTCCCTTTGGGCCAACAACAGGAAGGACCTTTATGAGTGAGGTTGTCTGTTTAACAAGATAATTGCGGACGAAGCGGCGTACTCAGCACAGGCCCTCAAACAGGCCGACTGGGTCACCTTGACCGCAGCGAGTCAACACGGCCGGACAGCTTATCTTTGATGGCCCATCTAATGGGGAAAAGTCGAGAAGAGAGGAAGGAGGAGGGCTGAGGAAGATGAAAGTGAAAGAAGTGAAATGTGTGTTTATGGCTTTGCTTCAGTGGTGAGCTTTATCCGCGGGCAAAATGGCTACAGCTTGTGTTTGTGTTGTCATGCTAGCTTAGCTGCTCCGTGAGGCAGGGGACTCTGGTGGGATACCCCCCAGTGTGTGTGTGTTTTTTTTTTCTTTCTTTCTTTTTCTCTCCCTCTCTCTTTCTCTTAACTTTCAACCACTCACAGTGATTCAGAACAGGCCATATGAAACCCTCGCAGATGTGGAATTAGACAAGCAGGCCAAGTGCTGCGTTAAGCTGAGTCTCCGGTTCTACAGGCTGAGAAAAAGCGAGAGCTAACAGTGCGCTGCAGATTAGCCCACGTGTTCTGGGGTGTGTTCATGATGTGGAACATTCAGAAACAACAAGAAGTCAAGCACAAGATGCTGGACGTTTGATTTGGCGGAAACATTACATAGATAGAATGTAATCAAATTTCAGACGTGTCTCATGTAATGAAACACTTATTATTATAGCAATAGTGACCTCTTTTTTCCTCTGCGAACAGCTATGCATCATTTCATGAGCCATACGGAGGGTGGCTGGTGCTGACAGCAGTCGTATGTGCTTTTCCCAGCAGAACCCTTTAAAAGCTGTTTGGATTTATTAAGGCTCTGAAGCAGGGAAGGGAGACTTCCGTAAAGGCACTGTTTTAGCTGCAGGTGAAACGAGGGCATTTGTTCCTAAATCTGCTGACTAGGCTGCATTTACGCTGTGGAAATGATATTGCTTTACGGCTCAGAGTCTAGATTTTTTATCGAAGGTCGAGATGCTCGCTCTGGGGGATGCTGTAGCCGCTCACTGTGGGGCTGCTGCCCCATCTTTTCAGAGCCCATGCCATCTGCACTGTGATTCAATACCCTGCTTCACTGCGCAACTGGGCCCCTCAGATACTGCATGCAGACTGTAGGCGGTGAGCCACTCAGCCTCTAGCACACATATGTGTCTGAAACACTCACACACGCACAATGTCCTACAGTATGGAGTTAGTGAGTTTTGTCCTCTAAACTGCACTGAACAAGTTTTCTGCCTTTTAATCAGACGTCTGCAGAGTTTTGAGAAAAAGAACAATTTAGAACTCTCTGCAGAAGGATTTAAAATTAAACTGTCTCATTATCACTGAATTGGCTTTGGTCCAATTGTTTAAGTATGAAGCACAAAAAGTGTGCAAAGCCCATAATGAGTCTTGAAGGTAAAAGCAAACACAGCAGTCAAGTCTCATCCATCAGCCCGACTTCTTCTGCTGCCATGCAAGTCTTTAGCATCTGAAGGCTCCTGTCATGCGCTGTTCACTGACAAAAACTGAAAAGAAATCAATCAAGTGCTGGTCAGTTAATACTTTTTTATTCATCTTGACCACACTAGGAAAACTACAAAGACTAAATCTAACTGATGCGAACCTGTGCAGGATCGAGGGAGTACAGAGTATAAATGAGTGTATTAAAAATTGATCCATTCTAACTGTCTAATCTTTCTAAAATTTTTCTGAAATTTTGTCGGGTAGAGTAAAGGACCAGTGACACATTACCTCATGTCGCTAGCAAGCTAGCATTAGCTATAACATTAGGCAATCAGATACCATTATATAATTTGAAGGTTCTTAGCCTAATAGTAGCCTAATGCAAATACCTGTGCACGATGGCACACAGAGATATTTTGGGAGTTGCAGAGGAGCATTTGAAACACCCACACACTCCTTAAGACCTAGCAGAACCTTTATATGGAGGAACAGAACAGCGGCATAGAAAAAATAGTTATGGATCGGAGGGAATGTGAAGATAAAGGTGAACAAAAAAGAACCTGACAATCTGAGTTACTAAAGACACACTACCCATCTATAGCGCGGAGAAATTTCAAGAACAGTATCTGCAAATTTTCTGTTACAATTAAGAGCTGGTTGCTAATACCATAAGTAAAATAAATTAAGTACGTAAGTAAGTAAGTAAATAGATAAATAGAGATTGGACTGTGTTCTATACATGTTGCAAATTTTCCACTTGTGGGACCAATGAAGTTTTATCTTATGTTACCACACATTTTAAATGAACACACTCACACACACACATACACATACATATTAATACAATATATTCATACTAGACATTACTGCACTTCATTCAGATAATAACAGTACACAACATCTTGTTTCCTTTTCACAGCATGAAGGCTATACTTGTGTCAGAATAGTCTAGCACACTACAGAAGTAGTTGATTTGAGACACAGGGGTTGTTTTTCCCTTGCATGCCCCTTTTCTCACTTGCTCTCGCACTCTCACTCCTCTTCTTCTCAGGTGCAATCTATTTGCAGAGGAATTACCATAATATTCCATGTCTCACACGACATGCTGTCACTGTAATTGATATGTGTATGTGGCTGCCGGGTGGGGACATTTGCATATAATCGTGTTAACTGATATGATAATGAATGTGGCGGGCCTGATGCAAGCAGAAAGCCTCTCTGTAGATGGATGGCCATTTGAATTAATCACAATAAGTGATACATTATGCCTGCTAGGGAAGGTGCTTTTCCCTATCTGCCAGGGGCTGCACTGCTCAGCACACCTGGGGAGATTTACAGCGGCCACATGGGCACAATAAACACTGCCCTCCCTGTTTATACATTTCTTCTGCTCTTAATTTGTTTGTCCACTCTTTTTTCAAGGTCCCTTTTGAGTGGGCTGCGTCCCTTGTGCGTATGGCCATCTGCAGTTTGTTCTACTTCTTATGCAGCTGGCCAACGCTAAAAGCCATTTAATATCATGACTGCAGAAAAAAAAGGTGGATACACTCATTCCACTCGAGCATGCGATGTTCCATGAGGCTTCTGCTGCATTCTAGCAGTAATTAAAGAGCTTAACAATATGTCATTATTAATTAGCCATGCTGTACACAGGCTCTGCAGAAGGCCATAGCTTTAAACTCTTCCAGTGCACTTAGCATGCATGGTTGAATCTACCTGTATAAACAATTAGCCATTAAAGAGCTATCAAACAGCACATCAAAGTCAGTTACGCCCCATCGTTAGACCTGTGTTTTCATTAATGATTTTTAGTAAGGTAACCGTATCACACCGTATCACACAGAGATATTTTGGGAGTTGCAAGGGAGCATTTGAAACACCCACACACTGCTTAAGACCTGACAGAACCTATACGAAGGACCCGAAGAGCAGCATAGATAGAATAATGATGAATAAGGATGAAGGTAAAAGCAAGCAAAAAAAAGATTTTGACAACCTGAGTTATTAAATATACCCTTCACATCTGAACTTTGGAATTGTTTTCTTTTGAAATGAGAATTTTCTCATTGTTGCATTTCAAGTAAGCTAGAACAAGTACTTGCAAATATTTTATTAACGGTAAACACCTATTTGGTACTGCTGTGGGTAGAAAAGCTGTGATTTCTTTAACTGTCATTTGTATATTTTTGCAAACATACTTTTGAAAAGGCTGGTTTTATAATAACGTGATAAAATAATTAATCACAATTAACTGCATTGGCTTGTATAGATCAGGGGTGTCCAGTCATAGATGCAAAGGGCAAATATTAATTTCAAATCTCAAATAGTAGCCTCATCGACCCTAAGACTAGTCACCCTTGGTGTAGACAATTCAAATGAGTCACATTTGTTTGATTTCCACACTCTTGTCAAAAGAAACATTTTCTTATTTAAAAGTAGTTTTAGTGGACAAAAAGCAATATCAAATTGTATTAATCACTTAATTATAAGTAATTCATGAATATTGTTTTCATTATGTGATGTAATCATGGGAAAATCATGATGTCCATAATGTGAGTGCCATTTCCAGTTTTCATCACTGAAATCCAGTGGCAACTGCAGAGGCTCCCATCACAATATGTAATATCACATATAGGGTCAGTCATTCTAAGTCCTCTGTGACTGTGGCCTCTGACTCTTGTTCATACAGCTCGTAATTGTTGTTACAGTGGAGGCTCGCCAGAGAACTGCAGCTTTCCACTTTGCAACTGCTTTTGTTAAATTGCTGCTCATTTATTTATCCATAAGTCTCCTTCAAGCACTGTTCAGTGTAGTCTGCCAAAGGTGTAGTTGAACGAGAGCGCTATACTCTATCATGGCAGCATACAGCATGAGAGCATCTGGAATTCAGTCTGCACTACAATCACATCTCTTATAGCCTTGTTCAGGTTGTATATGAACCCCTGTAAAGATCAGAATTTTCTGATTTATTAGCAGCATTCTGAGACTCCAGTTTTGCTTTAAAAGTACTGTTTAACCATATTTTTTTTTAGAATGAAAAAAGATACCTATGTCCATACTAGAGAGAGGAAAGGACATGAGAGGAAAAGACATGAGTGCTCAAGATTAGGGCTCCTGTAACTGGCCTCCTCAAAACATCCCCTAACATACCCCTCAACACACACACACACACACACACACACACACACACACACACACACACACAGACCATTTTCCACATCCCGTCATCCTGTTGAAGTAACAAAGTAAATGCATCATTGTTGGAGTGGGAGAGCCTATACATGTGACTGCCTTTCAGCTAGAGAGAGAGAGAAAGAAAAAGAAACGCAAAGATTAAGAAAGAGAAAGAGGGAAAGCGATAATGTGAGAGGGTAAACGAGCACGATACGAGAGAGAGGGGGTGGGGGGATTATAATAATGCTTGAGCGATGACTCGTAGGAGGAAGACAAGAAGTGGGACAGAGATAGAAGCAGCTATGTGTGTGCCAAAAGACAAAGGAGCTATGAAGAGAGAGAGAGAGAGAGAGAGAGAGAGAGAGAGAGAAAGAAACACACTCATGTTCAGAGGGAGGCAGCTCCATGTAGGAAAGGACAGGAGTTGGAGGGATTGTGAAAAGAGAAGATAGCGACACTTTGCTGAGTGGAACATGACATATGGAGTGCGAAACGCATGGGAGAAAATCAAAATGACCCATTGCTCTCCTGATTTAAGCATTGCTTTATATACACACAAAAAGCATGCACACAACTCTTTAAACAGCTCAAACCATTAATTAAAGAGGTTTTATTGATGAAATTGGAATGAGTTTACAGCATGTCATTTATGTATTGTCGTACTACAGTGAGATGCTTGGAGTGTGATGACACAGTAGACAAAGTTGCCTTTGTTCCAAGCACATTCTCTTTTTTTTCACCCAGAGAAAGTATGGCTCGTCTTTTGAGATTTGTTTGTGGATCTGATAGAGCTCTGTAGTAGATAGCCTGGCCCCAAGTGAAATCTTTCCAAGGCTTCTAATGAGAAAAAAAAAGGAGGGGGGGCAACTCTTCAGAAAAGTTTTGTTGCCCACAGCTTTAAACTAGCCTAAAACCACAGCAAGTGTGTGCGGTGCCAGCAGTGAGCCTTCGGCAGGTCCATGTTCGTTGTTTGAGGCAGAGCTGAAGAACGGGCCTCTCAAAGGAGGCTAACTCAAACACCCCCAGACTGCTACTCCAAAGGACTGTTGGGGATTTCCTTAGCGGGATCTGTCTGAAGCCATCTACTCAAGCAGACGCGCTGCTAAGACAAGGAGATGTGAACTGGAGTGTGGAATTGAAATCATGACACGAACACAACTGGCAAACTAGCAACAAGGAGAGCCTAATGAGTTGCGTGGCTGAAACATAATTGCAGTGAAATAAATGACTTGTATAAAACGGGGACAGGGGTGGGGGGGGGGGCGTGGGCGTAATATGTTAGTAGTAAATGCTTGAAAGAAGTAAAATTAACTGCCTGTAGGGTTTGAATTTCATTTTGGTACTATTTTGAAAATATCTAGAAATTGGCCATTCATTTTATTTATTGGATGCTACCATGCAGCATGATTTGTTCTTAAAATGCCTGTTTTTTCAGCACGCCAAGGCACACACAAGACATGCCGCACATGCTCCCATGCATGCATACACACACACATGCACACACACACATTTTTGATGGCTTTAAGCAATGTCCTTTGGTGGCCGTAATGGAAATGCCATCACTTTTATGGCAATCCTTGTGCCGAGCACTGCTAAAGCTTTCATTATGATGTTAAAGCAGAAGTGCAGATGGAGCAGCTGCCTCCTCATCACCTTGCTGGGAGCTGTAGCCTGGAAAAAGATCTACTGGCACTGCTAATGCAAAATCATACCGTGGGTTAGACCTCATATGTACTGCATTGCACTCAAAACCTACCCTTAGAAAAAGATGATGAGTGTGAAATGTCACAAAAGTGTATTGATGGAATCAGTTTCTGGCAGCGATAGGCATGAGTGAATGATGAAGCAAGCACCTGCTTGACTAGTAAAATGTTACTCACAATTTCATTAGTAGAATCCACATATTATTTTGGGCTCACCTGAGGTAGGACAGAGAGACTGCTCAGTCCGTTGTCGCAACTGATTTTTTTTTAGAAACGTTTCCGAGTAGTTAGAACATAATTAAATCCACTTATTTAATTTAGGTCTTTTGATTTTTGATTTACTACATAATGGCTGTCGCATTAATATTGCTATGTTAACATGCACAACAAAAAAGACGCCCACTTTATATTCCAAAATACTGTATATACATGTGTGACATACAACAGCTGACCTAGTGCAAAACCTGTTTGATTTCTCAATTACTATAACGCAGTATTAAATAACGTCTATACTAAACATTAAAACCACTGAAGTGAAGGCTAATGTTAATAACACTGATTATCTCAATACCGTGGCACTTGTCTTGAAGACATTTGCAGCAATGTTCAGGTAGGTGGTGAGTTGCCTTTTTCCCATAGTGCACCCTGTTGTCATCTCTTCCTCAGGTAAGTGACAAACATACTGTCCGCAGGAAACCATAAATAAAAAAACATAATTAGATCAGGCCACCTTCTTCCATTGCTCATTATCCACTATTGTATTGAAACGATCAACACAGACACATATAGATATACAAATCTATCAATAGATAGATAGATAGATAGATAGATAGATAGATAGATAGAGAGACAGACAGACAGACAAACAGTGTTTTAGAACCAAACCCACTCTAAATCTTTAAATGTATGTGTTCTGACAAAAACTGATTTGCTTGTTATGTTGAATTACCCTCTGTGGCACTTTCACGTCCTTGTAAACAGTTGCTACAAAATATATCTGTGTCTTTAAATGAAGCCAAGTGTGGCAAATGTGCAAATCTTGTCAAACAAAGGTTACAGTTCACAGATCAGCCTAACAGCAGTTCTGTTTTTAAACTGGAGCTAGGAATGAAGTGCAGTGTAAATTTTATGTATGTGTAAGACTTTTCATTTTACACTTTAGAGTAACTGGTTATTCTTTTTCAGTGTTAGAGCACTTGACCACAGAATTACTGGAAATGCCCATAGTTAGTTTCTGATTTGTCTTATTTTTTCTCTCATTTTCCTCAGTGAGTAAGAACGCGTGTTTTTGATACATGTCCATCTAAGCGTTGGTGAATAAGTTCTGCTGCCAAGAGCTGCCACATTTGCATATAACTTCAGTGCTAGAACACGAGGGGTTCCCCTGGATCTTCTATAGAAAAGACACTCCTTTCTATGTGTTTTTCTCTCTGTGTCTATTTCTCTAGGTGGATGTTGACTTGATATGGCATTGTCTTTGTTTTGGGTCATTAAAATCCTCCGGTTTGCTAATCAGAGCTACAGGACTTTCTCCCTTTGTTTAACTCTGGTCAGTCAAGCCCAGCTGACTGTAGCCCATAATAGTGTATTTCTCCAGGCTTTCTGCAGCCCCCCTGCCCTGCTCAGGGGTCAGTGCCCACCATCTCCAGCCACCCCAATCTCTCATTAGAGCTGCTTCTATGGCCTCTGTGTGACTGCTGCCTGTCAATGCCACAGCCCACTTTTCGAACAGCCTGCAGAGAGGCCAGAGCGCCGACACCATCCCGCCACAAACTACCCTTCGGTACCCTTCTCCAGGGACACTATGCTCCAGGGGCTACGCACAGAATCGTCTCTCAGAGAGGCCGCGGAAGACCAATTAAGTGCCAGCTTCCCATCACCCTGCTGCTCTAATGAAACGTGCTAGCCTCTTGGCTTTAATTGAATTAGTTGAGGAGAGAAGCAACAAAAAAGCAGAAACAGGGCCACATTTCTACTCTTTCATTACCAACCACTGCCTCTGTTTTACATTCAGAGGGGTCTGAGCCGCTCCACCATCTTACACCACGATTAGAGAGGAAGATAACCGGGATTTATTGGCCAAATAAGCCAGACAATTAATTAGAAAGCAAACGCTCCACATCCTATTTCCAGAGGATTTAATCGCGCCTAACATCCCCCACCCCCACCCCCACCACACCACACACACAGACACAAACACAAACACGTCCCTGCCCTGCAAACGTGAAGACGTGGCAGTGAAACACTTCAAAGTGAACTCAAGGGGGCTTAAAAATACTCCCACATATTACAGAGAATTTTCGAGGAAGCTTTGTGAATGTGAAGTGGGGAATCGAAGGAAAAATGGATAGGGATTCATACATACATGTATACATACACACACTCAAACACAGACACACACACACACACACACACACACACACACACACACACACACACACAAACACACACACATATTCACACAGGCTTGTTTGCAGTCGTGGGATGCAGCTATGAGAGTGGCTTGTCTGTGTCTGAAGCAGAAGGCTTAACTGGCTCACCAGTTCAAAGGCTTCTCCTTTCATGCTGCTGCCGCCTGCATATACCCTTTCTTGCTTTCTCTCTTTCTCTCTCTCTCTCTCTCTCTCTCTCTCACATACACACACGCGCACACACACTCATGCACACACACACACACAGCCTGCCTAAATTCTCAACACACTTCTCCCCTAACCAGCATCTGATCTCAGCGTTGTTTAGAGCGCAGGGGCCCTGAATTTATACAGTATAATTTGATTAGATTTTTTGATTGCCATTACATTGCTGTCAAAACTGCACTGCTGTCTGGAGTATTCTGATGGTGAAAAGGCTCAGTGTTCATACGCAGCAGAGCAGCACTGCAGATTTCACCTTCCCCTCCCCTCCTTAAATCACATCTGTACTCTCCTGAAATACTCCCCCTTAGAGGCTCCCTGTCTTAGCAAGATACACATCCCGATAAGCTTCTAAATTTATTTTGAAAACATGTCAGAAATATGAAACTCATACCCGCTAAAGGCTTTGCTAAGCCAAACATTCTTGGCAATTTGTAAGGCATATAAACCGAGCGCACAAGAAGAGATATTAAGCTTCAGGGATTGTCAGCAAAGCTCTAAGATGTTAAAACTGACTTTTCACTTAATATCAGCACTCTTCGCTATGTTGTGGCCTTGTTAACACTCACATTAGGCTGAGCCATTGTGAAAATCTAAGACAATCGGGGTCCTTCTTCCTTAGAATGGCTGAGGACAAACACTTACAATGCTGCATTTCGGTGCATAAGAGATGTCTAACTATTAAATACAGCTTCAACACAAACTTTATCAGAAAAGTGGATCAGGTACACTATATGGACAAAAGTATTGGGACATATCTATTTTTCTGGTTTTGGGTTAGTGCACTTACTTGTAGAGAAGGACAGTCTTACTGTTTCAGCAGACCAAGACATTTTGGACAACGACACACTTCCAACTTTGTGAGGAAGAACCTTTTGTATTGCAGCATGATTGTGCCTCAGTGCACAAAGCAAACTCCATAAAGATTTGTTGAGTGAGTTCGGTGTACAAACCGGATTCCAAAAAAGTTGGGACACTATACAAATCGTGAATAAAAACTGAATGCAATGATGTGGAGGTGCC
>JBBJLS010000006.1:15350989-15372919 GCA_037577275.1 Bryconaethiops microstoma
ACCTCCACATCATTGCATTCAGTTTTTATTCACGATTTGTATAGTGTCCCAACTTTTTTGGAATCCGGTTTGTAGAAGAACTTGACTGGCCCTGATCTCAACCCCATCCAACACCTTTGGGATTAACTGGAACAGTTCTCTACAGAACAAGTCGGCACAAATTCCCACAGAACCAAGAAAGGTGGAAGCAGTTATAGCTGCAAAGGGGGACAAACTCCATTTTAAAGTCTATGTATTTGAATGCAATATCATTTATGTCCCTGTTGGTGTAATGGTCAGATTTCCCAATACTTTTGTCCATATAGTGTATGTAGTTTCATGTTGACCTCCAAGTTTTTCACTGGAAGACTGGAAAACTGCTGTATCATTTAGAATCCCAAGTTTCCCATTAGTAGATGCAACTTTCTCAGCTGCACCAGTGCAATGTGCAAAATAAAGAGCAAGTTTAGAGTTATTATAGTGTTTGCTATACTATTCAAACAGAAGTACTCAGTAAATTGTATAATTATTTACATTCTGTAATAAAGAAATAATAAAATCATAGCAAAAATGTACAGGATCACTTTTCTTTCCAGAACAGCAAATGTAAACCATAAATTATCTCTAAGTGCAAATGTCACACCAACAAACTTCACACAGGCATTAAAACAGGTGCAATTTAATGAGTCAAGCTTAATATTCACATTAGCGTATTCATCACACAAACAGGTGTAACTAAATATTTTTTATACCACTTGCAGGTCCCAGTTTTTCAGTACCATGCTGGAGGGTACCTCAGTGGTCCCACTAGCAGTCTTGGGATTCAAACCCACAACCTTCTGACCACAGGTCCAACTCCCTTACCCTCTAGACCACCAGCTGCTCCTATATGCTCATGTTAATATGCTCATATTAATATGTGTTAACAATTAAAAGCCCGCTGACCTGGTTTTATTTCATTTAAACCTGTTAAGGGATTAACAACAGTCTCGCAGTCCCAGCATCAGAATTGCCTGACACATTACTAAAAGCCAGTTACTGTACAGATACCTCTCTGCACAGTAAATATGAAATGTTCAGCCTGCGTTAAAACCAAGGCATTCATTACAAAGATCTTTTCCATTGGGTTATTTGAGTTTTTGGAGCATAAAGAACTTCATCAGTTACAGAGCTTCATCAGTTACAGAGTCATAAACAAATAAACATCTGATGCCCCCAACCATAACATTTTCTTTGCGATATTAAAATGCTAATATTTTTATTTTAAAAAATGAATGCAACGTTGGTATCTTTATATTTATCCATTTGATTTTGAAGACTTTAATTTACTGAAAGACTTTCCTTCAGTGGCATCATCCAAAATACAATATAGGGACAAAAGTATTGGGACTCCTGGCCATTACACCAACAAGGACTTTAATATCATTGCATTCAAATACATAGACTTTAATATGGAGTTGGTCCCCCCTTTGCAGATATAACAGCTTCCACACTTCTTGGAAGGCTTTTCACAACATTTTGGAGTTTCTGTGGGAATTTGTGCCCTTTCACTCTGTGAAGCATTTATGAGGTCGGGCACTGATGATGGATGAGAAGGCCTGGCTCAGAATCTCCACTTCAGTTCATCCCAAAGGTGTTGGATAGTGTTGAGGTCAGGGCTCTGTTCGGGCCAGTCAAGTTCTCCCACACCGAACTCATCCAACCATGTCTTTATGGACCTTGCTTTGTGCACTGAGTCACAGTCATGTTGGAATAGAAAAGGTTCCTCCCCAAACTGTGTCCACAAAGTCGGAAGCATGTCGTTGTCCAGAATGACTTGGTATGCTGCAGCATTAGGATGAATTCAATAATTAAGAGGTGTGTCCCAATACTTTTCTTTATATAGTGTTATGTCCAATACTGCTACCCTTGTTATAGGCATGTCAGAAGTGGCTCGGCATGAGGTACCACAAAATGTCCCTCTTTAAGAAATTTTTTTTTTTTATATACCTGTGATAAAAAAAGCTATTTAAGCTTCCTCCCCATTACTCGCTACTCTGCACATCAGCCTCTGTAAGCCCCTGCCACCGCGTGGTCTTGTTTGGATTAGTTGTTACTCTCGTTTCTAGTCATTTTTATTGTTGTCCCAAAATATGTGAACCTTCAGTCTGCTAATAAATCTTTCAAGCATGCTCAAGTTGTCATTATAGTGTTTTATCATAGAACTGTTGCTTTTATCTTTGCATTCAAGTCTGTAGAACTGATTCAAAAAAGGATGAAACAAAATGAAATCATTTTGTTTTATTTTCACATCCCTGGTCAATATTCAAAATAGTATTTAGGGCTATATCTGTGGACTGCATTTTAAATATTTGAAGCCATGGTGTTGTTGCCCGTCTTGCTTGGTCACCCTGTACAGTACATGTGCTACATACACATCAGTTAGCAAAATTAAATTTGAAAGTTTGCAATTTGCACTTTTGACAAATTCTCTGTGCTACATCTGCAGCACATTTCTCCCCATCCAGCATGTGGCAGTTGGAGCAGTTGTGATTGTGGTCTGTGGCATTTGACAGAGGTGAGCTTGGGTTTGTATGAAAGGTTCTAGTCACATCTCCAGTAAGACAGCTACTGCTTCACTCACACTAACATGCACTTGGCTGCTCTCTGTGACTGAGTACTTCAGAAAGATCCCTGAGTTTGTGTAACCTCTCTTTTTTTACACTGGTCATTTTATCTGAATAAATTCCAGATAAGTCTTGCCCACTTTGCATTTTCACCAAACCACGACATCTCACTTACAGAGAAATCTAATTTGCTCATCTCATATTTTATGATGCCATGCAGTTGTGCAGTGTGTTAGACCTGAATGGAGTAGTCTAGGGTGGTGTAGAAGGTGACAGAAGCTGTTATATGCAGGCTTCTTGTTTATCCAGGATTAATTTTCACTTACAACATAATTCTGTTTGGGAGGACTGAAGATTATACATGAGGCTTAAACAAGAACATACTTTTACACATGAACTGTAAACTCAGTAGGTTCCGGTCGCAAGCATGAAGACAATTCCTTTTTGTGCTTCCACTGGCTTGGTATCCTTCACATTGTCTCTGAGTAGTAAAGGTTTATTATTTGCTTTTTGCTCTACTGTTCAAATATCAGTCGGTGATCACATGTTTAATATATTTACATTTGGCTTACAGCCTGTGTAAACAGCTTTGAGTCTGTGTTACATTGTTGATGTAACGAAATCCTGGATTATGTGTCTTTGTGCAAAACATAATTGAATGCACAACATCAACTTTTCATCAATTTTAAATTCGAACAAAATATCTCCTCTTTTAGTCTTAGGCGTTGATCTGTGTGTATTTTTAAGTTTAGATACACAGATTATCAATGACCAAGGGAACAAATAAGGATAAACAAGGCCCATATTAATTTTTTTAAATATTTTCCGAGAAATGAAGAAGGTAAAATGTTGATTGCCGTTATTGGTCAAATTAATCTCCTGAGCTGATTTGGACCAGCACAGACAAGCTGTAGCTTATAGGTATGAAAATGCCCTTATCTTGGGAAAAGGCAAAATGTACAAAGCATGAGGACTGCGGATCTGAGATTGGGATCCTCTGCTGTAAGCTACAGGAATGGGTTTGTGGGTTTGTGGCCTGACTGGGCAATCAGCTGTGGAATAACATATGTTTGGAAGGAATGTGAGGAATATGTGTTGTGTTGGGCTTTGTTTGTAGGAATGGTGAGTGGGAGCTCCCATAAGCCCTCTGATGTGCCATAAATATGTGAGTGTGTTTCTGTGTGTGCTGTGCAGTCACAGCTATATATAAATAACCGTGTCTGTGTGTGTCTCCTGTAGACTAAAATGGTCTTGGCGGCAGAGCAACTTTCCTCGCAGGTTTTCGGCTCTGTTCCGATCATGTTAGGTGGCTGGCCATAATATGGCGTGAAACACAAGCAAATTCTCGCTTTCTTCGGGTAATATCAAAGACGAGTCCATTTACGCAGAGACAGCGCTGTGATTGATGCTCCTACTATGCTTCATCTTCCAGCAGAGAGGAGAACGTGTTTTTATCCAGAAAAAAAGGCCTTGAAGACAGACAGCGAGAGAACAGAGGGATGTGTTGGGTGGGTTGTGTGGATTGAAGTGTGTGTGTGTCTGTGTGTGTGTGTGTCTGTGTGTGTGTGTGTGTGTGTGTGTGTGTGTATTTTTGGGTGATTTCTCTGAAATATCAGTTTTTGACCATTTCCTTCTATAAAATTTCTGGAAACTGCACAGTTAAAGCCGATTAATGTTAAAGTTCTAGAAACTTTAGTATTGATATCAGGAGACATCCAGTCGATAAAACACCAACATTAATAAAATACATCTTTCATATTTTGCTCTTTATGTGAAATGAATGTTTAGATCATTTTAGACAGGGGTCTCAAACTCAAATTACTTGTGGTCTTCTCTGAGGAAGGCTAGTTGAACAAAAAGAATTTTATTAATGTGATGAATTAGTAGCAACTTATGTAGTAACTTTTAAACAAACAGTTTACATAATGTTTTAAAACTAAAATATAGGAAGAATATAATTACTAGTAGTAGTAGCAGTAAGTAGTAAAGTAGCAGTAGTACTGCTACTATTACCACTACTACTACTACTACTACTGCAAAAAAAAAAAAGTTATGAAAATTGTTATGAAAAAAAAAATACTCTAAAAATAATGTGGGACATAATCGTAAACCAAGCTAGAGGCTTTCCCTGTTTACTGGCAATGCCTGTTGTCATTTCTTGAGTGTGCCAGGGGTAAGATATAATCTTGTCTCATTGGATTTATACAAATTCAATTAAAGGAACCCTAGTGTAAATCATATTCTAAAAACGGTCTCACCTTTAATCGGAAACTTTCGAATGTCTGTGCAGTGCAAGACTGAAAAAAGAGACAAGTGAAAGGCTTTTTGTATGGTTTTTTTCTTTTCTTTTGAACGAGCAGTAGGTCCCTTGGCACTAGTCAGCTTTCTTCTGTGCCGCCCAGCTATAACATCCATTGGAACATCAGAAACATGTAGGACAGCAGGCTGTCAGTAACATAACACAGGAACAGCAATATAAGATAATGTTGGAAGATTGTAAGTGCTCCAAGGCTTAATTTCAGCACACTGAATAGGGCCTTTTGGTGACCCAATAATTTTACTTTTCTGTTCGCGCAGAACTAACTTGATATCGTGTGCTCGGGCAAACCGAGGAAGAAAATCTATAAATCAAATTTCATAAGTTTTGCATAAATCCACACTTTTCTAATAGAATATGCATGAGAGTTGGGTTCGGCTGCAAAATGAAACCTGCGTGTAATCGCCTGACCAAGTTATTTCCTGCTCCAGTATTAGCCAGCTCCTTATCTATAGAAAAGCATGGCATCAGGACCCCCACTCCCCCACCCCCACCCCCACCCACCAGCCTCAGGTTATTGGCTGGAGACATAACAAGACAGAGGGGGAACTGGGAGCTCGGTGTACTGCTTAAAGCTACTGCTATAAAAGCTATGAAAGGGTGGGGCTCGGGTTATCAACACACATTTGGCTGGAGGGTTTTTATCTGTTCTCTGTGAAGATGAAGCTGTGTACAGAAGGAGTGAGAAACATTTAACTTTCTGTTCCCCCCTGAGACTATAACGAAGGATGTTTTATTGACGGTTATGAAGCATGAAGGAAATATGATTGCATCACAGTAGTGTGGTGTAGAGGTATGGTGATGCCGAGCAGATTTATTATTCACTCATATTGATAAGTGGAGTGCAGCTTGCCCAGTGGTTTTGCTGATGACCTTAACTGGAACACAGACCGTCCTGTGGTCTCGGAGGCTTTTGCTGGTTGGTTGTACATCATCTGGTTTCTCTGCGAAATACATAAGCAGGGAAAAATGAGAAAGAAAGCATTTCATGTTTCCTGCCTCACTATTCCGTCTTCTGTTGCTTTATTTTGACTCTATAAATGAAGGCCGAGAAGCTGTATTGATTCTATATGCCAGATGATACATCTGTCTGAAGTAGTGAAATAGTGCTGTATCATATTGGCCTTTGCTCTGACTAAATTGTACATAGACTGTTATGTGTTACTCTGTATTTGACCCCATTGTGTGACTAATAATGGAGGGTGTATTATGGAGGGTGTTCTTATCTCTGTGTCAGGCTGTTTCTGGGTCTGATGTGCTGCCACGAGGAGATTCTTAGAAGGAGGCTCAGCTAGCCTTCTTTTCCTCAACCTCTTGTAATTAATTCCCATAAGGCAGAGCAGCAGTCTCGGGCAGCAGTGATCAGACCGGTGGATAGCCATAGAGAGAAAGAGAAAGAGAGTCAGAGCACCCAGAGTGTGTAGAAGAGAGTCAAGAGAGTACCCTCTGCTCCATGTAATCACTTTTCCAGCAGTTGGTTAGGATGGGGGGCAGCTCCACTTAGGGCTGTGGCTGGAATACTAAAGCCAGGTGTGAGGGGCTGCTGCTGTGTGGCTCCAAGCTGAATCGCAAAGCATGTGGCTTTATACCACCATACACAGCCAAGGTAAGAAATAATTCACTGTGTTCACTCTGAACTGAAGTGGTGATCGATTCAGACACTGTCTCATTCAGGTTAAACAAAAACAGACTGAAAAGCTCAGTTTTTGCAGAGGAACAACAATCCGGAAAAAAAAAAGAACATAAATCGATGACAAACAGCCAGCGGAAAAGCACTTTAGAACACTTCGGGAAGCTGGAGAGTGCTTTGGCTGAAGATTTTCTACTATTGTTATTTTTCCATTTTCTTGTTGGAAAAAATGAACGAGGAAGTACTAAATTACTAAGCACGAGTCAGTGTTATTTGGGAGGAGCTCCATTATTGTCAAGTATTTATTTATAAAATGTATCATTTACAACAATATCTAAAATCCCCAGTTCATTTTTTTTCAGACAGTGTCCACGTACTTCATTTATATTTTCGATGCCCAACAGTTTTTGGGTCTATATAATAAAAAGAGATTCCTTCCTTAGTATGCTAACGTTCTTCAAGTTTCAAAACATGCCATTCACTCTCCATTTAACATAAATCATGCAAAAAAACCCAAAACAAAAATGCAAAACCAGCCTGTTTTGAGTAACTACTTTTGTGATGTTGTACAAAGCAGTACATTTAAATATACCTGCCAATATAGCAATATAACTCCGCCCTGTCGGACTGAGGTCAGAACGCACTGCTTTTTGACTGAAGAACACCCCTTAACAGCCAATCAGAACAGAAGTAATGTAAATATATTCGTATTAAAGGCACAGTAACAAAAATAGCCTGTTTAATTCAAAGGCAAAAAGTGGGGTTGGAAAGCAGTCTTGTAAAAAATGAATCGCAAAAAAACAGATAATGAAATACAATAAAAATGTAGGATATGGGCCTTTTAAAATATTAAAATGATTACTTTTTCATTTGGTCTGAGTGAAGTGTGTGTGTGTGGTAATGGCTGAAACCTAAGACCGATGTCTTCATTTTTGTGCTGTTAGAATATTTTCCCCTAATCACTCATCACGGTGTGGTTGGTAGTTAGTGGGTTCTGATGTGAGTATCTGAGTGTTAGTGCCCCTCCCTAAAGTGTGTGTGTGTGTGTGTGTGTGTGTGGCTGATCTCCAGGCTGAGCTCAAGGTTGTGGGCGAGGAGGCTGTCAGAATGATGAGTGAGTCTAATTGAGACAGAGCAGCAATGGCCATGCTGGGGATTGACAGTTAATCACGGCCATGTTAAAGTCTTGAGCAAGGGAAACCGCCGCCTCCTGTTCTGGCGTGACTCCCCAACCCCTCCCTAACCCCTCCACCCCTCCGCTCTCTGCGCCTCGTCACCATCTGAGTGAGATTTATGTCATTTCTGTGATGGCTCACCTTGGCATCCATCCATCAGCCTTTTAAAAACCTCTTCAGTTGTGCTTTGGCCACTGGTCTGCTTTATTATACTTGGCCACGTGACATAACATCTAGCTATAGTGCACGTGAGCCACTGCACGGCTATCTCAAAATGACCAATCATCAAGAAGCCCTGAAACAGTGTTATCAAGGCCAGGTCTTGCCAATCAGTCACCCTGTGCAAAACTATAAATTTCACACATCATCGGTCTCAACAAAAAAGTCTAATAATATTATCAAGAACTGTTTCACATGATGCTGACATCCAGCATCAAGTCTGGGTTAATAGTGGGGTATCCATTCAAGGCCTCCCTAATTCAGTTGGTCTTTTCCTCACGTAGATGGTGTTGTGATATGGTGCCTCTTGACTAGAAAACAGAATTTAAAAAGTTATAAACTATATATTAGCAGATTCTGGAGCCTATCTCAGAACTCACAGAGCAAATGGCAGAGAACTCTCCTGGACAGGTCATCAGCTCATTGCCAGGCAGGTAAACATTTTCTCACCGAGGGTAAACTTAACATTTCCAGTTTACCTGACATGTAGGTTTTTGGACTGTGTGGTATTTGAGTGTTCTTGAGAGGGCCACAAGGCTGGTGGTTTTATTGCTATGACTGATAAAGGTGTACTGTGGTGTCTGGCACCAATATATTAGCAGCAGATCCCTTAAGACCTGTAAGTTGTGGAGTGGGGCCTCCATAGATCAGACCATAGATTGTCCACACATGTACCCAACCATCCATATGATGAAGAAACTGTGATTTATATGATTCAGTCCAGGCCACTGTCCTCCATTGCTATATAGTCCAGTCATCCTTCCTTGCTGCCTGGTCCAGTCATATATGCCATTATAGGCACTTTCGTCAATGGACTGGGGTCAGCATGGGCACTCTGACCCATCTGCAGCTATGCAGCTCCACACACAGACGTTTGTGCGATATGGGACTGGACCAGATTTTGGGGATATTTGTGGATATTGGGGAAAAAAAACAGATATTGGGGTGGGGGGGGGGAGAGACATACAGTGTTATGTGTATGGCATGTTTTATTGTGTATTCCTCTTTTTTCACTTAACAAATAAATAGATATGTATTTGTTCTTTGTATATTTATTTATTTTATTCTTAGAAAGACAAAATAACCTTTATGAAAAAGGACATAACCTTTATGACTGTACTGCACAACTTAACGTGTCAGTGGGTGCAGTCTGAAATCATTTTTTGAAAAAAAGTCATGATGTTGAGCATGTTCACAGGTTAATTCACTGCAACTTCAGTGTAGTTGGGTTTAAGGTTTGGGTCTGATTGTAATCCGAATCAGAATCAGAAAACTTTATTTATCCCGGAGGAAATTGTTTAATCACTGAAGAACTGCTGAAGCTATATAATTGCAGAGAGTCAGACTTGTTTTTAATCGTGCGCTTACACATTTCTGTTATTTCCTATCCCTCGGGTATGGAAGGCAAGGAACAGTGACCTGCGTTTAAGGTCACTTTTTGTTGAATGCCTTATTATGCTGAGTTATCACTATTGATTTTAATGCCAGGGATACCTGCCTCGAGCTATGTAATTAAAATAGTGCACTACAGTTCCCAGCCAGGGTTCCTCAAATATCTTTCAGATGTGTAGCGCATTTGTAAATAATGCTTAGTGAGCACTTGGGTTCCTGAACTCACAAAAAGAGGTGCGCACTGGCTGCTGTGTTTGTATTGTAAATTATTTTCTCTTAAGCTTATTGACTATTTGAGTGTTAACAGTGAGTCGCTGAGGAGCTCAGCTTGAACCAATTAAAATATGACAATGGAAGAAAGGACCTGCTAATGTACCTGCATTCAGATTACATAACCAAGCAGATTGTATAACAATATTCACGGCTTACTGGCTCCCATATTGCCCTGCAAAGTCTCAGCAAGATTTAGGAGCTTGTCATCTGTTGGATGTATAAGTTTGTACAGTGTGGCGGTGTAAATTTATTTATAATACACTGAAGATCCTCAGCATTACATACACCTATCTTGTATCTACACACTTTGTCCTTTGTATGAGCTCCACTTACCGTAACGATGTGTTTTACAATAACAAGTCGCAGAGAAACAAGTCCATCTGTTTCTCTGTGTTACCAAATTCATCAGTGATCAGGACCCCTATAGGATCATCAGTGAAACAGGTATCATTTGGATGGCAGAGCGTTCTTAGCAAAGCAGTGAAACTGGCATGGTAGTGGCATTTTAGTGCGTGTGCTGTACAGAGGGGATCACACATTCTGTATATGACATTTGTATAGTGTACTTTTTACATTGTACTGTTGTGTGGTACAGCTTTTATTCTATGCTGCTCTTACTTTTGTACTGTCCACTCTACTGCTGTAACAATGTCAATTTTCCTCCTGTGAGGCTAATAAAGGGTTATATTGTTTTGCTTATATTACATGTACTGGAGTTTAACTTTGTATCCACTGACTGTCCATTTTATTAGATAAATCTAACCTGTTGGAACCTCCTTGTAGGTGTAAAGTTCCTTGATGCTGCACAGTTTATGGCCTTTCCAGTCCTTCATCAGTTTCCATCCACAGGACACTGTTTGCTTGGTACACTATTCTCAGTGCAGCAATGAGACTGAGGGATTAAAAAATCTACAGCAACTCTTCTGTATGTGATCCACTTTGTGTAACAGACACACACACTAGCATGCCGCTACCATGTCAGTGTCACTGCTGTGCTGAGAATGAAATGTAGATACAAAGAGTTGTACCTATTTTTGCTATGATGTGCAACAGTCTACTATGTGCAATACTGTGCAATGTTCTCACCAGGTGCTAAAACATTATTATGTGCAATATCATATGTTGTTCTTTAAATGGTGCCAAATCACTACAATATCTTATGTGCAATAGTCTTCATGTGCAATATTACTACTTGGTCAATATTTTATTACTTAATATTACTCAATAGTACTTAATTACTACTGATTTTCTAATAGTGCCATAACTTATTCCAGACTACCATTTGTGTCAATAATTTTTCCACTCAGCTGCATTACTTACTTATACCTTTATTATACCAAGCATTTCTGTATGTAGCATAGTCTATTCATATTGTGGTGGTTTTCTTTCTACAGATTTGTATTTAGATTTTTATTTAGATTTTATTTTATATTATTATTGTGTCTCTGTGTCTTGTGTCTCTCTCTGTGTTGTTGCAGTTACACCTCCGGGATCAATGAAGTTTTCTGATTCTGATTCTGATTCTGATTCAAATGAAGTGGATTGTCAGTGTATATTCCGCAGGTTCAGGATCGGTAATAGAGCTGTTACAGTTAGCCTGTACTTTGGAATCTTATTCTCTTTGGAATCTTATATCTCTCTGTCCCAAGGGCTGCTGGAACACTGTGGTGGGAGTGTTACTAATGGGACAATGAAGTTGCTGATCTACTAACATCTCCTTGTATAAAGAGGGGTCAGCAATAAGTCCCTGCCCGCTGAGATTTGGTGTGTTGACGTTCCTGGAGTGAAGTCCTCCCAGAAGGTTTGAGTGAGCTGATGTCCCAGATATTGCAAGACATGGGGAGGATGCAAGGTGATATGACTGAGAGAGAATTACTCCGGAGAAAATCTTTTAAAATTACTTCAGTCTTTTAAAGAAAAGGGAATAAGATGACATTCCAAAACGTTTTTGATTGAACCAAACCAGGCCTGCTTATGCATTTACATTACTGTATGTCCCTTGTAGTTAGTGAATTCAGCACCTGTTACTGCTGCAAATGGTCATCTGCACACACAGCTTCTATAATTTTCAAAGTGTTGCCCAAAGAATGAGATGCTTGGAGCAGTCATAAATGTACCTAAGGTCACTAAGCCCAATGCCAAGCATCTGCACTGGACAATGACAATTTGCATGCATAGTATTTGCCAGACACTTTTATCCAAAGAAGAAAATAAGCTACCACCGATTTCAGAAGAAATCCCTATTTTCTTCCCGTAATGAAAAGCAAGGAAGCAAGAAAGAAGGCACCCGTAGATTTTGGACAGACAGTGTGCTTTCTTCAAATATTCGGCATCAGAGTGTAAACATGGGGTTGAGGTCAGGGCTCTGTGCGGGCCAGTCAAGTTCTTCCGCACCAAACTCATCCAACTATGTCTTTATGGAGCTAGCTTTGTGCACTGGGGAACAGTCATGCTGGAGTAGAAAAGGTTCTTCCCCAAACTGGGTCCACAAAGTTGGAAGCATGGCGTGGAAAACGTTGGAAGCATGGAAAAATGTCTTGGTAAGAGATAGTATAAACTGAAGCATTAAGATTGCCCTTCACTGGAAGTAAGGGGCCCAGCCCAAACACTGAAAAACAGGTGTGTCCAATACTTTTGTCCATATAGTTCACGTTGGTATCACTGGTAGATGAGCTGTGGGCAAGTACTCTCCAAAAGGACTTACAGGTATGAGGAGGGCATTGCTGCAGTCTCCTCTCACAGGGCAGTGTTTTCGTGTGTGAGTGTGTGCGCTTTGTGCCCTGTTTTCCTCGCTGCACAGTGAAACTTGGAGCTAATCCCATGCAGCCAGGAGGACTGTCTGAAAGGTCAAAGCATGTGGGCTGCAGTTGCGGAACAGCATTTGTGTTTGCGCTCAGGCAGTAGCTTCTGATACAGGCTTATCTGTCTTCAGCAAGAGAGGACATGCCAGTCACATCTTCGCTTTTACTCATTCCTTATCAAGGATTTGATTCCGGTGTGCAGCGGCCCTCTTCCACCTCCTCTCTTGTTCTTCTTATATGAATGCCTTTGTCTTGGCCGTAAATGTTTTTCTGTTCATTTAGTTCTAGTGAATTAATAATACAGAACCTTTTCTTAATGTGGGGGTCCTTTAAATGGCTCTTATTACATTATGTTTTGTGTAAACATTGTTAAGTATTCAAAAGATGCCACTCATTCTTCAGTACATGTAGTTAGCAAGTGTGGTAACAAGCATAAAAAATGCATAAATGGTCTGTCTTGACTACCCTGTTTTTGTGATGCCCCACTCGTTCACATTGAATTTATAAGGAGCCTTTTTTTTCTCAGATTGAGGTACAACACAGGGCAGCGAATCAAAACAAAGAGTTACCTCAGAAATAAAATGCAAAAAAAAATGATGTAGTCATCAAATCATTCTTTATACTTTTGTATATGATTTACTAAACATTTTTTAACAGATTCATCCACTGACAGCTTTTTTAAGGAACCACAAGTGATTCTTCTATGGTATTACCTACGGCATACTCACTCTCCACCATCCCTTCCCTCTCTGTAGCTGAGGAGCGTCTCGCCCGGTAAAAGTGGTATTGTCCCCTGAGGCTACAACAATTGTATTCAGTCTGTGTCATTTCTGAGATAAAGTGCTAGGACTTGTCAGCAGGATGCTGCCTCGCTGAAAAAGACGTAGTTTTTTTTTCCAAGAGAAGGTGAGGACAGATAAAGGCGTGCAACAGAAAACGGCTGTACTTTTTGAGCGATTTCCATTCTTGATCCCACTCTGGTCCCACCCTGGTGGCAGCTGCGATGTGTATAAGTGTGTCCCACATGTGCAAGTCACTCACAATTCACTGTGACATTGTTGCGGGGCGGTCTGTCTCACAGGCCCATCGTGGCTGGCGCCAGTGAATTTCGTCTTTAGGAGCAGCAGGAGGACAGAAGTGCTCAGCATGGGCTTCAGCTCTCTCCTCTCTATAAGCCCATTACTGACTCTGAGCTTTGTATTCTAATGGACAAACTCTCCAAACAGAGTGAGAAGGAGATGATAGTGAGAAAAACACAAGGAGGGAGAAAGAGAGAGAGTTAGAAAGAAAGCTATGGAGACAGAAAGCACATAAGCTAGTTCGTTTGAGACTACTTAACCACTCGACCTTGTCAGCCATGCGGTTTGCACAATGCTAAGTGGCGCAGTATAATCTTCCATTATATGTTAGTGGCAATAGCCTTGAAACTCCAAAGCAAAGCTCAAGAAGCAGACTTGTTTCAAAATTGTGTAAACTTAAGGCTCAGACAGTGGACACAACAAATGGAAGCTGTAGACAACAAGACGGGATGGAATTTGGGAGCAAGAGATGGAGTGTGAGGAAGGTGACTAGTTATTAGGTCACACCCTGAGCGGTGTGTTGGAGACTGTAGACTGAAGGTTGTCTGCCAGACTTGCACATACACCAGACAGAAAGTGGAAATTTGATAGTGCAATGTTATTGTTGCTGTGTGTGTGTGTTTGTGTGTGTGTGTGTGTGTCCATGTGTGTGGGTTTCTAATGGCAAACTAGACACCCACACACTGGGGTTTGGCGTGCGCTCTGACTGGCTCGATTATAACAACCTGTGCAACCATGCACACTTACAGCTGCACTGGAAAAACTCAACAGGACAGCCAGTAGAGGTCAGCGACAAGTTAGTCATGAATCCAGCCATGATAGTGGAGGCAACTATCATGCTGGGTGAGAGCACACGACATCTAAATGCCCAGAACTGCCTAGAAATAATCAGTCATTTTCAAGCACTGCTTGATTCGGCACTGGACATGACTTCTCCTACAGACCAAACTTGCCTGCTTGCCGCGTGCTCATCATGTCTCCCAAATACAGCATGAAAATATTCAGAAGTTTTCAATAAAAACTTCCCTTCAGGGATTGTCCACTGAAGACACCTTGTGCACTATCATCTCCATGTCTCAACTGCTGTGCGACAGACAGAATGGTTTGGGTTCTCATTGATACCAAGTGATCATGCTTACAAGGGACTTTACATCACGCGCCACGACCACATTGTAGCACTCACCATGAAAGAGCTCTGCAACACTGTCAATCATGCTGTAATGAAAGTAATGCTCTTGGTACTCATTGTCTTTATTAACAAATCCAACTGGATTAACACTGGAAATTCTCGACACAGGCTGCTCTTTCATTGCTTATATGGACACTTTCTATCCATCAGAAGTGTTAAAATGCCCACTTATGTGTAATGACTTAAAGAACAGTGGCTAAAAGTCTAAAGCCTTTTGCCTTAATCTCTCGTAGTTTGGGATATGCACATAAAATGGATGTGGATGACCTACAGAATGGTAGACTTCCTACAAAAAAAGGTCAAGCGGTGCTGCATACTGGCCTCTTCATCTGGAAATGCTGGCGTCAGCTTTATCTGTGATGTGAATATCATGTATATGTACGTATATATATAAATATGTGTGTATATTTACACAAACCAAAAGTTTTCTTTTGTGCTTACTAACTCTAGGCCTGGGGTTAGTTGGAGGCATAGTGGTACACTTTCTTCTGAATCCAGGGTTATTAATAAGCACTTTGTCCCTCCTTTTGCTGCAGTACAGCCTTTTTGGGGAAGGCTTTATAACAGATGTTGAAATGTGAAAATTTGATTGTATTCATCCACAAGAGCATTAGCGTTATTGCTGTTGGACGTGACTCCAGAGCATCCCAGACCATGGCATCTCATTCTTTCAGTGCTTTTCTTCTGAGATCATGCAAACAGTGTGTGCACAACTGAACACACATTTATCAGCTTCAAGTAGAAAGGATGTCTGAATACGTTTGGCTATGTGGTGAATTTTTGTGATGATAATAATACTTCAGTTCAGCTGTGTTTTGTGCCTTTGGCTGTGTCTATGTGTTTTTTTTTTTTTTCAGTTGTTAATCTGAAGTTCATGCACTGTTTGAAATGAATAGTATTTGAGGCTGTGAAGCTTTAAGCCTTTTGATATATTTTAGCTACCCTGAGAACATCAACATTCCTGCCGAATGTCAGTGGGATAGATAGGCAGTGAAATGGGCATTGTGCACATTTACAATTCTATGAGAGACGGGAGTTGGGATTTGAAGAAAAAAAAAACCCACCGAGGGTATTCTTAATCCCACAAATGTTAAAACTATGCATGAAACACTTCATTTTTCACTTCACCAGGGAGTTTTCTGAGCAGAATTCAATGAATTTCATATTAGATATGTTGAGGTCATTCCGAGTTCTAAAGAGCAGCTTTCTTGTGCTGTCACACTCAGTGTACCTCCACATAAGATGCCCTGTAATTGCATTTTATGGACTAATAGCAAATTAATTAGGTGCTAATAATGCTTTCTTCTAAAGAAACAATGGCATGTTTAATTGGTTGACTAAAAAATGAAACTGGTCAGAGTGATGAAAGACAACAAAATGTAATGAGTTGTAGTATTAGAAGCATGATTGCCACTGGGTTTGAATGCAGCACTTGGTATACAAATAGCAATCCTAAAAGCTGCTGTATGTTTAGTTTGGATTGGATTGTATTGACTCTAAATGCAATACTTGCAAGGCACTAAAACCTAAAACTTACACCTCAAGTACATCTGTGCTTCTGACTGAAGCATAGAGGCTTCATTGCACAGTAGAAATAGATCTTGATGAAATATTCATTTAAATGTCTACCAGCTCTCCACAGTAGTTTTAGTAGGAGGAGAAGATGCATCTTCCAAGCATGAGCATCAGATGCATTAAAATACTGCAAGATGTTATTATAGATTATTTCATCTCATCACACACTCATATGCGCAAAATATATGTCGCATTACGGAAGGATGAGAGACTAATGCACCTGCGTTCATGGAAAAGTCTGTATCAGAGAGAGATAGAGGCAGAGAGAGTGAAAATGAAACAGACCGAGAAAATATGATGTACTAAAGGAGTTTATTCATATCTCAACAGAAGATATGCGTGTGTGTGTGTGTGTGTGTGTGTGTGTGTGTGTGTGTGTGTGTGTGTGTCTATTTGTATGTGTGTTGGGCTGTGTGTGTCACAAGACTGCTCAGATATACAAAGAAAAAATGTGTTCACTTTTCTCCCACCTAGTCAAGTTACCCTTAAATCAGAGCTGATCATTTTTTACCTTACCAGTATCGCGTGCAGTCCATTATGTCAAAGAAATACTACCATGGGATGTTTTCTTCTTCCTCCCACCATCCTTACTTAATTATTCTAGAGGAAAACCACCAGTCTTCTCCTCCCTTCTCTGCTTATTTGTCCGTGTCATAGCTAGAGCAGTCTGCTCTGTCAATCGCCTCACTGCCTGGAAACCAGGAGCCATCAGTTCATTTTGGTTTGTTTTTTCTTTTTTCTTTTTTCTTTTGTCATGAAGTGTAAAGCTGAGCTGACAACAGTACTTTGCCTTACCTACTTTTTTTAAAAAAGTTGAATATATATTTATTTTGTATTTATTATTGATTTATTTTGTTGTATTTTGGAAAAACACTAAAAAAGGAAAGTGGATTCAGACTGCCCAGTTCTGAATCCATTTTCCTTTTTGTACACTCACTTTTCACCAATAATACCTGAAAAATGTGCTTCACTTGGAAATACGGCATGTTAAGAAAAGTAAGCCTGAATCTGAATTTTAACAGGGAGCACAGTTCCGCTTTCCAAGTATGTGTGTGTGCATGTCGGTGTTTGTTTTGTGTATGTGTGTGTAAGGTCACAGGTGGCTATGTGAGTGCGTGGCTATGTGTGTGTGTGTGTGTGTGTGTGTGTGTGTGTGTTACTGTCAGTAACTGCTTCTACTTTTTCCCTTGATCCCCATTAAAGTCCATCCCATCCTGTGATCTTCCATTAGGCTGGGAGAAATGCTCACTCTTCTCCACAGGTTCCCCCTATTCAGTGTTTTACAGCTCAATATACCTTTAAACAGTGCACGTCAGAATGACTCCAAGACTTCCATTACACAGTACTTACATAGCAGTAGGAAAATGAAAGCCTTGTAGCGGAATTAAGGAATTTGAGCTCTGCCTTGTATTAAGAAGTGTGTGGGTTTATTTCTGCTAAGCCCATGGACATGCTACACTCCTTGAGCAGATGAGCATGAAGCTGAGATCTGCTCAATAATAAGTAATAAACGGTGATAAGTAAATGTTCTGTCTGCCTTTCATACGATGTTTAAATGTTTCCAGTCCAGACAGCAGAGCGAGAACTTGGCAAACACAGCAAACGACTGCTTTCCCCCGGAGACTGGAAAGGCCTGTAAAATCCTTTCCTTCTCCCACTGTGTGTTTTTGGAGAGAAAGTGGGAATAAGTGAATTGCCGTAAATCTCTGATAATACTCAGGAAGGGAGCAGATGGAAAAGGCTGGGCTGTGCAGTCAAAAACATATCTCAATATTTATCAGCCTATTGTCAACAACTGCTATACAGTCATATGCAAAAGTCTGGGTGCTCTGGGTGTTCAGGCCTTTACGTGCAACTGTACATCTCAGTATTCATGCAATGGGTTTTAAATGGGTAACAGCAGTGTTACCCATTTTTCAGTCAGGTGGTAACTTGGGACTAAATATATGCTGCACTGAGCAGCAGTGTTAAGTGAAATAACTAAACTGGATTTAAAAAATCCTGTTTAGAGGTTAAAAAAAGTGCAGAATAAGTCGCTTTCTATATTTAAGGACACAAGTACCAAAAACGTTTAAAGCTCCTGCATGTGTTCTTGATCTGCTGCAAATGCCAATTATGCATCAGTTCATAACTTGTCAGCAAGAACAATCTGAAAATCTTATCATTCACTGTGGCATCATCAGGCAATGAGTGTGGATCATACCCACAAATGTTTTAGACAGTTAAGGAGGCGTTATGGTAGTGGGGGAGATGGAGGGCCATCCTGCCCACATGGAGAGTGCAAGGCCAGTTGTGCTTAGTCACCATAGGGCCAACACGGGGCTGGAGTGGTGCACGATTCAGTAGTGAAGGTTATAATTTCTCTTGCTTTATGTAAGTGATGCACTAAAATGTTTGGTTTGTTTTGACTGTTCTAGACAAGGCTTCCTTTAGATTAACAATAATGTTCAGCTATGATGGCCTCATCTAGTTTAGTTGGGGTAGGCTGTTGCACAATATCGAGTACACAACATACCTTAAAGTCTTAGATTCTTACACTTTTACGTCTGTGTCCTTGTGGTCTTGCAAAGTAACTTGCCAAGAATGTTCTTGGTAAGAGCACGTTTTCAGTATTTGTGTTCTTGGTATTGAGAAACACTCAAGGTCTGTTTTTCAGTAAATGAATACAAGGAAGAAAAGTAAACAGGCTTACACCTTTATTCTAGTTTCATATATTTCTTTCAAGTCTGTTCCTTCAATCTGGTTTATATTTTTTTTAGCAGACACTGTTTTATATGGTTGGAAAAGGAAGAGTCTTGCATATGATTGCTATCCAAAAAATCCCATGTGGTGGTTGTCCACTATGCTGTCATTCACCTTTAAATGTAAGGATATTGCATGAAATTGCCATTTTGCTAATAAAGCATAAAGTGTTTTAACTTGCAAAAGACAAGGGCGGTTTGTGAGACTTCTAGATCTAACACAGGTCTTAAGGAAAATCAGCTGCCCATGTAAGATGAAGAATAAGATCAATGTTGCCAATTTTTGTGTCTTCTGAAAAATCATTGCAAATAAATGCATCACTCTATTTAGAAGAGAATAGCTGTCAGGAAGTAAAGTGCAAGGATTTAGGGACATGGACCTGGCAACCCTGACTAATAGAAACAGCACAGCATGCAGTAGAAGCAGGGGAAAAGGATCGATTCATCCCAAGGCGTACAGCACATCTCCTTCCTCTCGTTCTCTTGCTATTCTAAAGTACACCTCCCAAGCCTCTTGGTGTCGAAGAGGAACAGAGCCTTGGAGATGGGGTCAAACGAGGAAAAATAAACCTAAGAGGAAGGGGAAGAATAAAGAAAGTTCCTTTTCATGTGCCGTCTCTCGTTATTCCTCTTCCTCTTGCTTTCTCTTGGTTTGTTTTTACAATCGTTTTTCCACTGTCTTTCCTTGTCTTTCTTTTTCCTGCTTCCTCTCTTTGCTCTCCCAGTCCACTATACCTGAGTTTCCAGCTCCTCTGTAACTTTTTCTTTTAGCTTTTTCACTTCCTTTCCTCCTCCCTTTTACATGCACATCGACTCTTCCTCCCTCACTCTCTTTCTCTCTCTCTCTCTCTCTCTCTCTCCCCCTGTCCACAGTCTTCTGCACACTCTATTCCTTGGTGTATTTTCTCTGTTCTCTGGGTGATAGCATCTCTGCAAGTGGCTGTGCTCCTACAGAGCTGGGGATGAATGATGATGGGGCTGTGATCGCTCCTAATCTTGTTATGTATGTTGCTGTGCCCTTGGGAGGGTCATTGTGGGACGGGCCAGACTTTATCAGATTTCGCCAGCCTCCAAGGCATAATTTGCCAAAGGTCACTTGATGTTTGATATTTCTGCTTGTGTGAACAGCATGTGCGAGCTGCCGAATGAGGGAGTTCGTCAGATGAGGGGACCCAGTCAAAGGTTACGCGCAGATGATGCCCACCATAAATATCACAAGGACAAGAGGGACTTTTGAACTTATTGACCAGATCTGCTAAAGGTTCACTCCCACAGACTGAGCCGTCTGTGATTTAAGTTGCAGTATGTAAATCCTGTTAATGTTGTACCCTGTGCCTGCAGGACATGTTTAAATAGCTGCAAAAACAGCGTGTTGTTTTTGTTGTCACAATGATGTCACAAAACCCAACATATTTACATTTATCCATCTATTCGACCTACATCAGTTTAGATGTAGGCCTGTAAATTCACAATGTCTTTGGAAAGAGTCTTTCAGCTTGGACTACTTTTTTAAAAACACAGGGCAGCCAATCACAACAGGGGTCATTTACATACAGCATGTCAGTCTTAAAGGCACAGAAACAAAAACATTTAATTCGAAAGGATTGTGACAACCTGAGCCACAGTTGTGGGCGCAATGGACATTTTACAAAGCCTAACTAAGGACTTCAAGTAGTAGCACTATTTAAGGACTGGATGTAGAATGGATCAGTGTGAAATATTGAACTTTATGGTGTATTGAGTGATCTGTATTCTTGTCTTTCGGATTTTCTTGTTGCTGGTTGTTTTGGACTTTGACTACTGCCCTTAGCCTTTGCTGTGTTTACTGTGTTACTCGTGTTTTTGTTTTTTGACTTTGTGCTTGCTCTGTTTGGATCATGTGTTTTGTCTTGCACCTCTGCTACTTTTTTCCCTGCCAGACTTGGAGTGTGTAAAGATAACAAGATTGGATCATCTATGTTATCATGGTTAGCCGAGAATTTGCAATTGAGACCTCTCTCCTATCATCATTACAAGGATATAGAGAGGTTGGAAAAGTAGTCGTGTCAACATGATTTATAGCTATTTCTGGTACCTAAATAAACATAAATATTATGAAAGTAAAGTTTATAATAAGTAAAAAAGTAATATACAAGAAAATCTAAGATAAATAAAATGTAGGATATTATTCCTATATGAAAAAAATACGTGAAAAAGCTCATTTATTCAGACTGTACAGAAAAACTTAAGAAACAGAGGAATAATGTAAGGTTACTGTTAATGTAAGTTCACTGCTTTAAAAACAGAGAAGTAGGCCACAGTTCTTTATATTTATGATTCTCTCCAAAGTGAAGCTGTCGAGTAGCAACCGAGGTTCCATTTCACACGAAACCTTTGTTCACCTTAGAAAAGTAATGTTCCGCAATCATGTAATGCAATAAAACAGGACTTTTAATTGAATATGTATGGCTGCTATTTAGGGCTGGGCGATATGGCAAAAAAAAATTGATCATGTTATATTTTCCCATATTGAACGATATCGATTTTTATCACGACTTTTTCCCCCTGATACTGCCAGTTTATAAGCATCTGGCAGTTAAATGTAAAAACTGCAGAACCAATAAATAATACAGTGCACAGAAGACCAAGCAAACAACTCAAAACCAATGGACTGGTTTAAATTGCTTAGTATGTAACAAATGTAATCAAAAAATTGTGATGCCGGTTATTTCGGCTCCCAAACGGCTCTTAGTTTATTATCACCTGTAGCCTCATATTTTTGCCTAATTTGGCAAATATGAATGCTTTGTGTGTTGATGAACCCATTTGCATTTAGTGTTTTTATGAGAAGCCTTATAATTGCCTAATTTTGTGTATTGGTTCTGTTACAAAAGCTGTCATTCTTACTTTTTAAAATATTTTAATCAAACTTTTAATTTTAACACTGCAAACAAATCCACAGAACAGAAACAGAA
>JBBJLS010000006.1:15373478-15383478 GCA_037577275.1 Bryconaethiops microstoma
AGAGATGTTTTTGCGCATGACACATCACTACAGGGAAGGTGGATTCTGATTGGCAGTTGTCGTGCACCTTCCGCCGTGTGTAATGCACGTGATCGAGTAAATATGCCCAAAAGTAAATTTTGGATTTTCCACGCGTGCAATAAATGCATGTGTCTTAAAAGCAGTAAATGGAATGCTGTGAATATTAACTGACAGATGAACATAAAAATAATGTATTTCCAAAGACATTCATGTCATGATGAAAGCATACCACACTGCATACCATGTGTTACAGAAGCGTAGGTATAAAATAGACTTAAATAAAATAGTTTGTGCTCATGCTTTTATAACGTTTAATTAAAGTCAAAGTAATCTAAGCATTGTACACATACCTCAGGGGTATTATTTCTGGATTTGCTAACTGCGATCTGCTGTCCATGACCTGCCATTTGACAAGTACATGGAATGTCATGTGACAATATTGCAATAGTATTGCATCAGAGAGTGAAACAGAAAATTTCTTTTATTTCATGATCAAAGTTTTTACACAGCCATTATAATCCTGCTGTGGTTACTATGGCATCTTTTCAATGTCTTAAAATGAAAAAAAAAATAAGAAAAAAAAATAAGTGGTTGCTGTATATGTGCCCAGGCTACTATGTAGGAATATGTTCTCTTGCTCACAGATTTAGAGGCAGCAGTGCTATTTTAAGTTTTGATTCCTACTCCTGTGTCTAAATTGAATTCACGGCCTGTCAAACCGGAAGGAACTGTCCGTGTCGAGATGTGTTTCATTTGCTTTTATGACTCTATATCTCCCGTATCTGGCTGTCAGCGGGAAAACAACTGAGCGCTTGCTTGAAATTCTACAAGACACCATTCAAAGATGTCTTAATGCTGTGTTTGTTTGTTCAGCTGTGTCTGAAGCACCATGCTTTGCACTGACTGTTCTCATTCCATCTTTAAAGTCTTAAGTGCAGGGCGACTCCGAGGCAATTGGAGTAGATTCAGCAGGTGAGGGTGTCCTGGTTGTCAGGAGCACAGGGAGTGCTTATCATTGAAGAAAGGAGTGTTCTCGTTTTCAGCAGACTCCATCTGGCTCGTCTGCGGAACCTGTCCAAAGTGCGCAGGAGCCCAGTCCATCCTCCATCATCAGGGCTCTGAGTGCTACTCCGCAATCAGCTACACTTGATCTGACAGCCTCAGAATAGCCTGACTTCAACTGACTGGATCCAATCCTGCGGCAAGGTGTGCTTGTCTGTTCCTCAGGGAAGGCAATTTCTTTGCAATTTCCTTGCATGCGTACTCAGTCGTGCCATTTGATCAGTTGGGATTACAAGGTGGGTTGGAATTTTTGCACTGTTGCATACAAGCGTACACGACGGGTGTCAGTGGGCACAGCACTGGGAGTTGGATTTGTCCTGGTGTCTCCAGTAAGTCACCAGGAGCCAGCAGCTGCCTCTTCAGGGAGACGGCCTGCACAGCTGTCTTTGATTCATCAAGCCACAGTCCCTCCATGTTTCTTCAATAAGCATCTCCTTCAAAGAGGGCTTCAGTTGTGTCTGATGTTGAAATCATCCTGATTGGAAACCTCTGTGGTGTACTGAGCATTTCTTATTTATTTAACTTTCATTTTTTTCAGGCAGTGCCACTGAGACACGTCTCAGTTTTGATTGTCTCTGTTTTTCTGAAGTCCCAGCGCACACTGGAGATCCGTGATTAGATAGGATCAACGGCGAGTCTCCTTTAGCTGTGTATTTTTCAGAAATTAACTTTTTTGTGTGTGTGTCAGGGCACATCTGCAATATAACTCCAGAACAACAGTAATGTGGTCTGGGAAAATGAATTGTGGGCATTTACACTAGTTGTGATCATTCTGCTGATGGACATTATGCGTTAGGAGAGCAAGAGTACACAAGAGACACACACTCATATCCAAACCAGGTACTGTGTGTGCTGTGAGAGTCCCAGTCCTACTGTGACTGGAGCCCTGCAGTATCAGAATAGCTATGTGTATGCAGCTACTTGGTCTTGAATTTGCAAAATTAGGTGTTCGACATGGCCCAAACATTCAATAAGCCATTACTTAAATATTACACCTCTGAAATTATCTATTTTTTATTCTATATTTTCAGTTCATGAGGTTTTTTTTAATCAGTTAATTAATCAAAATCTTCTGATCAATTGCAACTAGTAATTATAGAAGCACAATAAAAAAAAATCTAAATTTTGGTGAATGACAATTGCAGATAAGTACTGGTATAAAACTATGCATAATTCCTTCACTAAGAACAGGTGCTTTGGTATTATTTTATTCTTATGAAACTAAATGTACTTGACTAAGCATATGAAAGGAAATGAATGGATTAACCACAGTTCTGAGGTCTGTTGGATTATGGTCCTCCACATTTGCATTATATTTATTTGCACAAAGAAAAATAGTGCCAATGTACCATAGTGCCAATGTACCAGAATGCCAAGTGCCATTAATTCTTCAAAATGTGGATACAGAACCAGTATCTTTGACCAAGCTGTCTCAGACTGAAGCTGTTAAAGGTTATAGAACATAAGAAACAAGTGAGTGGCTCTGTGCGTCTCTGCACCTCCAGTTTGCATCTGTTTTTTGCTGGTACGTCCAAACCAAACACCGGTTACTGGAGTGTGTTGCGAATTTTTTATTCAGTCAATTCGACACAGTTAACCTTTGCTGGAGAAAGTTTTTTTTTTTGCTCTTGCTCCTAATAAGGTTTCGCTGTCCTTCTGACTGATAATTTTCTATCAGACAAAATAAAGACCTTTGTGGTACCAAGGCAACAAGGACTGTCTGCTTGCTGTCTCATATTTCTCTCGTGAATCACCCCAAAGCCCTTGGAGTGAGGAGATGGAAGTCTTCTGCACGAAGTTGGTAAACAAGGTCTGTCCACTGGCTTGTGTTAATCTTGTTAGCATGTGCGGGTCTGAAGGTTGTTTAGGTCAGTGTACCCTGATTATCATGTAAAAACCTTTTTTTATGTCCCTGGAATGACGACAAAACCAGAAAAAAAGTGCTGGATGCTTGTCATTGGGGTGGCCTTAGCAATGTTCTTTGCTATACTAACAACGTCTTCAATAGAATATCTGCTATATAAATGATAGCAATACTGTGACAGTGTGTAATCGTATGGTATCTCTGTGCAAAATTCATCTGTAATCACACAGCGCCTCTCCTTGCAGGTGGATCAGCTTTCTGGAACTTGTGTGTGTCCACTTCCTCTTGTCTTTGGGAAGTACTTAGTGTATTTAGTCTGCTTGTGGATTTGCCAATAGTATTTTAAAAACCTGCCTTTTTGTACAAAGCCAGAGGCTTAAACTACACTTGGTTTAAAGACATTTGTTCCTCTGAGCCTTATGTTGTGCTTTGGCTCTCTCACTTTTGGTTTTGAGAGAGATGGAGGGATGCCAAGCGTTTTTTCCCCTTAAAATAATCGGAGAAAAGAGGAACTGCAGAGACTGAACAAGTAGACAAACAAAGGCTTTAGAAATATGGGAACATATTTTTTTGTTTTTTTCTTCCCATTCCTTTTATTCTGTTGTCCTTCATCAGATAAAATTTCTAAATTATGGTGCACATTTGCACAACTCTGGTTTGCTAAGTGTTGACTCAGAGCTGTGATGTTATTTACAGTAATTGTCTCTCACTGTTCTGTGTGGTCCTCCTGTTCCTGCAGGCTCCTACATGATGGTGAACTCTTCTCAACATGCTGCAGGCCAGAGAGCACAGCTGCTGCTGCAGACGCTCAGTGAGAACGACACACACTGTGTCCAGTTCAGCTACTTCCTGTATAGCCGGGATGGCCACAGCCCCGGGACTCTGCGAGCGTTTGTGCGGGTGAACGGTGGGCCCCTGGGCATCCCGGTGTGGAACGTAACTGGCTCCCAGGGCAAACAATGGCATCAGGTGGAGCTGGCCGTGAGCACCTTCTGGCCCAATGAGTACCAGGTAAGAGGAGTCTGGGAATAGGGAAAAAACAAACTACAAAATTTGCTTAAATGTTAATCAGTGAATTAATTTCCACCCTGCCTCTTCCATTTTTATCAGTCAGGCCTTAAACAATTTGGCAACATCAGAAAGACAAAACTGTAACAAAAAGCATTTTACCATAAAAAAGTTGGTAAATCACAATATAAAAGTAAAAAAAAAAACATGTCTAGTACAGCACCTATTGCTTTCACACTTACCGTGTAGTTTATAGGGTTTTTTTGCTGAAAGCACACACAAGAAACATATCACATGACCATGCACGTGTTAACACGTTATTATGTTAACACGTTATTAGTGTATAAGGCGCCTGAGTGGCACACCATCTGAAAGTGGCAGGCAGATTTGATCCTCAGGGATGTCACAGCCAATGGCCCTCCCTCTCCTACACCATTCTGCATGGAGCAAGCCAACACAGGCATCTGTTATCTAAAGTAATAGAACTGACATTCTAGCATTAACATTCTAAGCTGCCTAATGACACTGTGTTAACAGCAGTTCAAAAAGATGCAGCGGTGCTTCATGTGTCTCTGAGGAAGTCAATGCTTGCTCTCGCACCTCCATATTAGTAGTATTGAGTGACAGAGAGATATCACTAACTTACTCTAGGAATTGTCTACAGTCAACGCAAAATATGACCACTGGATCATAATTAGGGATTGTTGACATTAAATTCACTCCTATGATGTGATTTCTGTCCAATGAGTAGTTGAAAACCATTTACAAGTTATATGAAGGGGCCTAATGCATGACATTAATGTCACTTGCCCTGAACCACATTCTTTAATTTGTAGCACAATTAGACAAATAACCATTAATATTTTACCATGATAAATTTGACAGTTTGTAGACCAATTGGGCTTAAATATAAATATAAAACAATCCAAGGTTTGTATGTACATCTGCACATTTTTGCAAGAGTTCGTAACTGATAGTCAGTAGTACTAGAGAAAGCAGTTGTGACGGGTTTGCAGAATTAAAAGGCATGCTGCCATTGTCAAGAGTAGCTGCCTTTGTCAAAAGTTTGACTTGCTTCAGTGCTTGAGACCTATTAAACTAGTTTTGATGACAAGTGGATGTTGTAACACAGTGGAGCATTACTAATGACATGGACATTAGGACATCACCTTTGGCCTCGGCCCAAGCATTACACAACACAGCAGGAGAGGTGACCCTGTTATTAATCTCGACCCCTGCTCTTTTTAATTAGCATTGATCTGGGCCTGCATGTAGGTTAACGCTACAGGGCCTGGACAAATGTCAAATGTACACTGAGGGAACAGTGGTGGTCTAGTCTCACCAAAAGGTGCAGGGGTTAGTATTTTTATCTTCAGAAAGCATTAATGGGATGTAACACATTAGTGAGAATTATTATGGCAGCCACCAGCTATAAACAACACACACGCATACACACTTAACAGCTATAGGACAAACGTATTGTCCCATATCACCTCACCTTCTGCCCAGATCTAATATTAAAGCAAAACATCAGCAATGCAGCTATGAAATCTCTAACAATGACAGCTTCTGGCCTGCCTCCACCCAGTCCCCTGATTGATTGTTGCCTGTGGCCGGCGCCCTGTTGGCCCTGTAGGCCGTCATGGGGTGGAAGCAGGCGACCACTGTGGGCTTCATCCATAAATTCAATTTCTCCTTTCTGCAAACTCTGCGCAGCTGTCAGAAAGCAATTAAGTTGAGTAGTGTGTGTTTTATCGAGAACTGTCAATCCCTCTGACTTAATTAACTTTCCCACGGTGGTGAAAAGATATGACCTTCATGTGTAAATAATAGCCCACTCACCACGCCACATTGGTGAAAGGTGGGGGCAATAGCGAAAGCATATTAGACGCCAATGATGAGAATTCAGCTTCGGAATGATTGAGATCGCACGTCCACGCATCACTCTAACTCTGACTGACAGCAGAGACTCGACAGCACAAACACACGCAAACAAAGCAAAAAATGCAATAAAGAAGTATAACCAAAATGTTCCTGTTTTGGTTTTTGCTTATGAAATATGCAAGGTGATTCATTGTTGCCACATATCCGTCTTCTGGAAAAGTTTTTCTACCAGTTCCCACTCTTTCCTTATTAAAACTCGGAATGAGTAAGCGGAAACACTGGGCTGTGTGGGCGATCTGTGAGAGATTGTGAGTTGCATTATTGTTTGTGACAGACTGAGGGTCGACCGGTGCATAAACGATGGCTGTAATAGCAGATGCGATTGGCTTGATGAGTTTAATCTTTGCTTCCGTCACACTGTGGTAAACTCAGGATCTGGGTGGGAGTCAAAGCATGCATATTCAGACTTTGTTTACACCAGTGTGCAAATCAGAGAGTGAGCAGGGTGGCCTAAACTCAGAAAACGACAGTATAGAACTGCTTTTATTGTTTTCTAGTTCTGTGTTCCTGTTTAGGGCAGGTTGTCATGCCAATAACAGACTTTGCCATCAGTGTTAGGTCTCCTGGTGTTACTTCTATAAAAGAGATCTATAACACTGGATCACAAAAAAAAATCATTTCTGTCTGCTCTTTTGTCTAATCCATGTGTTCTATGCTACATCCAGTATGCTGAATTCAAATGTGAAGGCACATTTTGTCTATCATGTCAGGATCTTAAGTTATGCATGCATCAGATCCCCATCAGAACGGTCACTTTCAGCAGAACAGAATGCAGGAGGAATCGGCCCTGGATTCTCTGCATCATGTGGTACTGGTTTAAGAGGAGACACACAGACAGGATAGATGAGTTTTGATTTATTCTTCTTTAGAAATCCAGAAATTTTAGTCATACAGAAAGAGCAGTCCGAGTAAAGGGTAAAAGGACAGCTTTCCTTTTGCCTCTGAACCACTGAGTGAGGCCAAAGTACCGATCACTACAGCAGATACGAGGCCTGCTTTTATCCTGCTCTCCATTTTCACATCCGAAACAGTACCTGTTAACAATCATCACTTTCTCGGCCACCATCACACGTCGTGCATTTACCACAAATGTATAAAAAATTGCCGGGATGGTTGACACAGCTGCGCCTACTCATGTTCTGCTTAAACATTTACCCCATATCCAAGATAACCCTTTAAAATAGACGAGCCCGTGATCCGGCTCGCCTTAAAATGAGCTGACATCAGCTCATCGACAGGCTTAAACTCTCATAGCACTAAATTCAACCAAGAAATGTATTTCAGTAGCAGACAGTAGCAAATATACATGTGACAGAAACAGATGTTATTCTGTTGCCGTGCAACAAAACGTGTATCAAAATACCAAATTATATAAAAAAAAACCCATTATGCTTAAAATCTGGACATGCTAGGAAAATTTGCCTGGCAGATTTGGATTCGGCACAGCCGATTTTATATAAATCACATGTTTTGCTTTCAGTAGCAACATCTTTTTTTTCCCCCAGTGTAATGTAACATCAAATTAAGTTCTTGCTGCTTCATTCAGATGATACTCTGCGATTATTTACAAGAAGAATCAAAATCAGTGGAAAGAGCCAGAACCTGTTTTTGTGTCTATATACGCATACATATGAGTGGGGGGGTGTGTGTTGTGTGATATTTATGTATGCCCAGCAATGTGTGTGTGTATGTGTGTGTGTGTGTGTGTGTGTGTGTGCACATGTGTGCACACACGTGTGATGCTATATGAAAAGGTTACTGTGTAGGTGGGCTACTATTTGAGAATGTTCCATCACAGATGAAGGGAAGATAATCCCATCCTCCTGTTCTGAGGAGCGGCTGCATGTAATGTAGCAGTGGAAAAGCTAGATCTATCTAGTGCTGCTGTAGGCAGGAAGGTAGGAGGGAAATCTGATTTGACTTCAAACCTTTAGTCGGTCTTCATCTGCTGTGAGCGGCACACTTTCATCAGTCTTCATCTCTTCTTTTTCCCTTTGTTCTCCTTGCTAGCTTCCTTTTTTGCTGTCCTTCTGTCTGTCTGTCTGTTCTCCCGCTCCCTTTCTCCTTGTTGTACACTGCAGCTGGACTTTGTGTGAAAACCTCCTAATCATTACAGAGGGAGAGAGAGGGAGAAAGGGAGATAGAGAGAAACTGCTTCGGTCTTCTTATGCTGGTAATCTCAGCTCAGCCACTTTAAAGCCCGCATTTCCCCTGTATACAGACACATTCTGCCAATACACCGCCGAGAGAGCGAGAGAGAGAGAGAGAGAGAGAGAGAAAGTGGGCAGGGGAAACAGAAGGAGAGGGAGTGAGAAAGAGAGAGGGAGTGATACATATAGGATGACAAAGGAAGAGCGAGAGAGGATGACACGAGAACGGAGCAAGAATGGGTAGGGGAGAACAGGAGAAAATGAAAATTAAATAGAAGGAATGAGAAAGAGGGAGAGAGACTGAAAGGAAGAGAGAGATAGAGAGACAGAAACAGAAAAGGAAGGAAAGAAGAGAGAGAGAGAGAGAGAGGCAGACAGGGAGAGAGGGTCACGGACAAAAGGAAATAAATAAAAGCAAAGAGAAAAGGAGGGAGATGGAGAATGATGATGAGGGAAAGAAAATGAGAGAGAGAGAGAGGGGAGACAGGGGTAGTGTAAAAGGGATAAAAAAAAAAGAGCAAGGGCACAAAGAAGTGAAAACTCATCTAACTTATCGGAAAGGATACTGCAGAATGAATGAAGAATTAAACACATTCCCTGAAGGCCACCCACTGTTATCGTGCCCCGTGTCTCGGCCAACAGATGAATAAAGCATCAATGAAGGAGGTTGAGGAGGCATTCTCCTGAGGCTCCACAGGTGGCCTGACTGCGGTGGGCTCGATGCTCAATGCTCGCCAGAGGCTTTTAGTGCTAAAGCGTGTGGCTTTAAATATTTAGTGGAGTTGGTTGCTGCATCGGCACTGGCAGCCAGCTCATCCCCTGTGGATCTGAAGCAATAGGCTGGGATAAAGAGGTCTAGCACTGTCAGGAGCAAATGAGACAGCTGTCAGTGGGGGTGTGTGAGTGAGCCTGCAGGTGATCAGCACCTTTCATACACACTCCACCTCAGGCTGTCTACGTGTGACAAAACCAACAGGGCTGCTCATGAGTTCTAATATTCAATTTATTAACGGTTACTTTCGCGTGCCATGACTGTTTTCACAACAAACGACTTCTTTCTTCTTCTCATTTCCTGAAATTTCTTTCCTAAAAGAGTGCTGGTAACTAAAAGTAGTAGTCATAACAAACCCGCCCGAAACGACGACTTTATAGAGGTTTAATGTACATTTAATGGCCTTTACATTTCCATGGGTCCATTGATCATGAAATGTTTTCCCAAGGTTAATGGCAGCTGGAGTTTTCTAATGGTGAACACTGTAAAATAAAAATATGGTAATACAGCCCAAAATCAAAGAAAAGTTTAGATATTACAGTGCAAATGCGTAGCCTGTGTAATGCGAGAATAAATAATGCAAGGCTGTGTACAAAGCACAGGAATATGCACCAGTGAATGAGATCTTGCTGCAGTTTTGAACTGCCTCCGACGCCACGGTGTGTTAGGGGTTTAAATGTGAGAGAGCTCACTGTCTGCACCGATAAAGATGGGCTTCCATCCATATTTATGTGACGGGCCACGCCACATTGCTTGCTATCTCTGCGTATGAGAACATCAAGAGGACAGGGTGGGGCAAAGTGAGAAATTGGAGAAGAGGAGATACAGAGAAATGAGAGGGAGGGAGGGAGAGAGAGAGAGAGAGAGAGAGAGAGAGGGAGAGAGAGGGAGAGGGAGAGAAAAAGAGAGAGAGAGAGAGAGAGAGATGAGCTTGAAATATCACCTTGAGCTTGAAATATTTGATTTGAAATCTCGTCTGTCTGCTATGCTCAGCGCTGTATTTCTGCTGTTATTGGTGAAGGTGTGTGAGATAGGAGAAACCTTGTTATCAAATATTAAAGATGTTATCGAGCCCGCCAATACTGCTGAAGAGAGTTGAATTCTTGTACTCTCTCTCCCTCGCTCTCTCCCTCCCTCTCTCTCTCCCTCTTTCCTTCGCTCTCTCTCTCTCTTTCTGCT
>JBBJLS010000006.1:15395103-15420701 GCA_037577275.1 Bryconaethiops microstoma
GCTGGCCCATTAACACATTATTATCACATTAACGCATTATTTACAAAATGCTGACAATTATTTTTACGTATTAACACAGTTTTAAAAAATCACTCTTATTTTGAAAGTTCGTTTTTCTGTGCTCGACCGTTTTACCTCACTTTAACAGGGACACTCGCTACTGAACGTACTGGCTGCTTCTGCTGCTCCCTGATAAAAGAAAAAAATGTTTCTGCTGGTACATATTCAGAAAAAAAAGAAAACAGATGTATAAATGTTAATCTGCTGATGCTCGGAAGGTGCCTGATATACTGTTATGATCATTGCTCTGGACCAGGGCGCCAGTTACCGACGCGCAAATCGACAGCAGAGTCTATCAATTCATGCTACCCTGCTGAAAAATGCTCCCTTTAAGTTTATACAGTTCATACAGTTTATAGTCAGGTTCTAACACTGATAATTATGAGAAATAGACAAATAATACGCATAATCTGAGAATAATTAGATTTTATTTAAAATATTTACTTATAAGCGTTATTTATAGCTGTTAAAAAGCTCCTTATTTGTTTAAATTGTTTGCAAAATAATGTTATTGCACTTTTGTTCATATAGCAGTACTTTTAAAATAAATGTGCAGAACACACTACTATTGAATTCATTATTGAGTTTTGCGTATAACATTTATAACATAATTATGTGTATAATATCTTTTGCATCTTAGACACTTTGCAGCAGTCACTCAAACATTTGTTCCTATTTTTTTTCATTTAATCTACTCAATATGCTAAATATAATACGCTATGGAAGGCATAAAATTGTGATTGATTCAAAGTAAAATATAAAGAAATGAAGGGTGGCTCAAGTCTTTTGCATAGTACTGTAAAAGAAATCCGTCATGACAGTATATGACATCTGCTATGACATTTTTATGCAAGGTTATGTCAATGTTATGTAGCGAGTAAAATGTCACAAAGTCTCCTGCAGTGCTGAAATAACCCTGATTGAACTTGGATAGTAACTGGCTTTATATGAAGAGGCTTTGGCCATAATGTATCTACACAAAGTGATGGAGTCTCTGATACACGCAATTCAAAAACCACAGAGAATCTACTTTGAAATGCTCTGGTCTTTTGTGTGCTTGAAAAGTGGTATCTTTTTGGTGCCTCAGATACTGTTTTCATCACAGCTAGACGAGTCATGACCCTGGAGAATCAAGCCTCACCTTGCCTCGCGTCTCACAGCGTGAAGGCCAAAGGGGTGGAATATTAATAAACATTCAGGTCATGTCGATAAAAACCCAGATTTGGAGACTTTTACTCCTTGTGGTCCTGATCTTGATCGCTGTAGACGAACACGCTTTTGTCCACCAGAAGCTACTTTCTACTGCTCATGATAGAGGCTGCGTCTCCTGCTGCCAGACGGACTTTTCTGACACTAGAATAGCACAAACAGGAAGAGTTCGCTGCTACCTGAACCTAATTCAGCTCTGCTTTTCTTTTTCACTTTTTTTTTTTTTTACATCATCTGTTTTTGATTCAGCTGCTCTCTGAGACATGCCGTGCCTAAGTGTTCTTTTTGCCAATAAACACTTTTCCTATTCACTTAACTTCCTGGGGCAAATATCAGGGACATTAAAGTGATATGACACTAAAGTGATATGCAAATACCCTCATCCTCACTCCCAAATGTATAGAAATTTAGTTATTCAGGAGAATATATTTTCTCCAGTTCAAACAGTGTCATTCTGTTAAACCTTCTTTAGTAAATATCCCTTCAGGACAACTTCAGGTTTGAGGCGGGTGTCTGGTAAATATCAGACATAACATCAAAAGGGGGACATCACACTACTGAAAAAGGACACTGCCATTAGGGAACGCCATCTCACTGAAGGATTGAATTTGGTCTGCAGTATTTAGATGTCAAAGTAACGTCCACATGAAGGCAGGACCCAGGTTCTCCAGTAGAAAACAAATGGCCACCTGACCTCCTCACTATGAATATTAAAGCCTGTACTGTTCTCTTGGTGTATGCTATGCTCTCCCACTTGAGGAAACACCTGTTTCATTCACTTATTTATTTAGATTTATCCTTTCATCTGTCACCCATCTGTACATTGGTTTCCATCATCAAGTGAAAGAAACACACTACTGACACAGCAGCATCTGAGACAAAATTATCAAACACTTTTTTTGCTTACACGGTTTCTGACACCACCTGACACCTACCGACTGGTAGTGGTAGCTCAAAAGTACCCGTTATTTTGTTTTGGCTAATTTTGACTGCCTGCATGGTAAACTGTGGGAAAGCTGACGGGAAGAAAAACTACAAATTTGCCTTTCTGCCAAATAATCGCTTTAAATTTGGAAAGAAAACGAAGGGCGGAAAAGGAGGAGAGAAGGAACTGTGAGTGCCGGTTGTGCAAACACTTCTCTCCTCTCACCCCTTCCCCATGGCTGAGGAGGTGATGTTGGACTCTGGGTGAAGGGAGTTTGGTGTCTGGTTTAAATTAGGGCTGCATGTCATCGGCTGCAGGACGCAGCGGTTAGTCGATGGAGTTCCAGCCGGATTGGATTCCACAGAAACAAATTAAAGGCCCTCCCTCACTTGGTTCTTTCTCTATAAGCTTCCTCCCTCCCTCTCTCCCAGAGAGTATTGTGCTTTCCACTGACTGAGAGACATTAAGGAAGGACTGGGCCTGCCAGGAAAAACACGACTGCAGGCCGGGTTCGGAATGTTGGAAAATGAGCTGGTTACCAGTGAACAAAGAGTGGCAGTCAGGGCCGAGTGTGAGGGCTGTGTCAGGCCTGGGGTCTGTGATGGTGGGTGGCCACTAGAGGCCACCCTTGTTTAAGTTTATGTTGTGTTATTAGTTACACCTGGGTGTTATTAGTAATGAGTGTTTGTGTTTTGTTATTGGTGCTTGGGTTTTATGTTTCTGTATTTAAGGACTATGAGTTTAGTTTTAGTTGTCGGTATATGTAGCTATATGTAGGTTTGTCTCCTGTGTTCTCCTTTAAAGGTTTGTACTATAGTCCAGGCTCTCAGGCCTGTTTTGGTTTTGTTTTGGTTTGGAGAAATAAATGACATGGAGCACTTCAACTATCCTTGGTGCGTGTGTGCTTGCCAGCAGTGTGAGGAGAAAGGCTACACCCGTGACAAGAACTGTCATCAAATTTGGCAAAGCACTAAAACTGTGCAGTTTTCCATGTATTAAACACATTAATTAACATGAATGAACTACGAAATAATAGAATAGAATGGAACTGCTTTTATATGGCTATTGTTCCATTAGTGTAGTCCAGTTGACATTCCTTCTCACTCTCAGTCTCTGAAACACATTGCTGGCCTCTGTAACATTGTAATTACACTTTGTGCAAATCTCATCAAAAGCCAACATACAGGTAGAGTGAGGGAGTAGTAAGTGTGATGGGGCTCCAAATTATACTTTGAAGAGAGCAGTGAATAGCACTAGGATTTGTCCAAAATAATGGATTGAAAAAAAAATTGGATAGTGAAGAAAGAAGCTGGTAAAAGGAGTACCTAACATGTCAAATGCAGATAACAATTTAATGCTGTTCACATTGTGCTGTTGTGTGGTGTGATGTTTGACAAGTTGTTGTTTTACTTTATATATTTTATATTTTATGTTATTTTCCTAATGTAAAATTCAGCAAATAAACATAATTTGTACACTAAATAGTGCAAAAAATTGCTAGATATTTTAGCTTATTTTAACTAATCTTAGATCATTTAAAGTAAATTCTGCTTTTATTTGTTTATTTATTTATTTATTTTGCTTATTGTAAGCGCTTTCAACACTTTTCCTGTTGGGTGCTCATTAAAAAAACTATCAGAGAAAGAGAGATAGTGAGAGATATTGCACTGCAGTGCCTGCTGTTAAAACATGTCTTAAAAAGGGCAAGCATAAGGCTAAGATTTCACTACACAATTTTATCTTTGATTTTCAATAGTTTTTGGAAATCTCGACAAAAGCCCCAGATCAGAGGCAAATCGACATTTGACTGGGGCTTGCAAATCAGCTCTTGAGCTCTTGTTATGTGTGAAATCTGAAGACAGCAAGGGACTCAGCATATCTGATCATCAGAGGGAATTCATTCCACCACTGGGGGGCCAGGACTAATGAGAGTCTTAATGCATATCTTCCTCTTCTCTTGAGCAGCGGAGGTTCAAGACGAGCAGCGCTTGATGCTCTGACAGGATAAGAAGTGACATGCTTCCTGATAAGTGCCGACAAGTAAGGAGGTGCAAGACCATTCTTGGCCTTGAAGGCAAGAGTTAAGGCTTGCAAATTTGGGTAAGAGAAAGCAATATAAGTTCACAGTTCCGAAGCATTTTTCTCCAATGTTTTCAGCTGCCCTCAGGTCCCTATAAAATAAGGCTACTAATATGTAATATGTGAAGCGAGGGCATAGTAGCATATAAGTACCCTAAAGTCCGTAAAAGGAAGACACGTGCAGCCGACATTTCCCCTTCAGAGTCAACACACTGCGGCTCAACTGAACAATTATTGAATGTCAGCCATGAGCAAGAGAGAAACCATCCTAGAGTGTAATTACCAGGAATCCCGATTGTTTTTTTATATTGGATAGAAATCTGGAGAACTTTGCGATGGCGAGCCTTGCCCAGTGAAACTGGGTGCGATCATGGATCATGGCCGGTGGATACATTCATCCTTCCCATGCCAGATGACCAGATAAGATCCATACCTAGCATCCCTTTAACAGAGTAGGATAGATACAGAATATCCATTCCATACAGATTAGAAAATGAGCTTTGCACTACAGAATAATTCTTAACTCATTTATCCCGGGAAAAAGGTTGCAACCTAAAACCTAAAACTTTTTGGTATTTTTTTTATTTTATTTGTTACTTTTCTGAGTAGCTCCATTTATTATTTTGGTTCAATTTAGGGGATTTTCTATAATTTACGTGGCATCTTGATATGGTCAAAACAATAAAACTGTAATCTGTTCAGCTCTAAAACTATCATGTATTAATTAATTCAAGTTACTCCTAGGACCTAGAGATGTTGCTAGCACCCTGTTATCGCTACTGGTCAGGACCATAGGTGCTACACAAAACGTCTTGTCTTCTCCTAAATGAGCTAGTAAGAATTCAGGAGTGATTATCATACTTGACACAACAATGTGGATTTCCATCTCACAGATGCCACTGTGTCTCAAAAGCATACTGTCCGAAAAATTGTGGAGAGTCTTCTGCCACCTGCAGCCAGCACTGAAACAGCACTTGGGGTTTTCCAAAACCAAAGCCCAAGTAAATGCTCTTACAGTGGGGGAATGTTCCACCCATGACTACGGTAGCTGCTGCAGATGGAGCATCGCCCATCAATGCACATTTGCTGAAAAGGCAACTTGCAAAGCAGCAAACCCAAGTGGCTTCCCTTAAACCAGCCCTGAATAGTGGCATGAAATTAAAGGCCAAAAATAAGACCTTTGGTGAGGAAAACACCATCTCAGGGTATTGTTTTAAGTGCGGTGAGGATGGCCATATTGTGCCTTCCTGCAGTAATGAGCCTAATCTTGAACAAATTTACAAAAAGTGTAAAGAGTTTAGGTGGAAGCAGCAGGCCTGGGAGAAACAGAATGCCAATGATAGTCAGGAACTGAAAGCTAATATAAACCAACCCAAAATACCTAAGGGTCTTGTAGGTCAGAAATTTACAGCTAACTTCATTGTGTCAGGAGTCTCCTCGACACAGGGTCTCAGATGATCACTGTATGTGCTTCGTTTTATGACAGCCATATGTCAGAGCACTCCATTCAACCCATCGATGGCCTGGATGTAGAAGGTGCTAACGGCAAAACTGTTCCATATTTGGGCTATGTAACCCTTAACCTTCAGCTCTAGTAGTCCCTGACTTGTGTACCAACAGTTACCCACCTGTATTGATTGGAACCAATGCACTTGATTTGTATGGTGTATTGTATTGTTTTGTATGGTGAACACTGCCATGGAAAGCAGGCAAACAACTTGTCTCCTAATTATGGTTATAGACAACTTCCTCATACCCTTAGGATCAGGAGAGTGGGGTTACTGGTTTTTAAAACAAAAGCAAAGCAAATAATACCTGCTCAAGGGAGAGTCCTCCTTGAGGGCTATACCAAGGCTAATATGACCAGTGAATATGCAATTTTTGAACAGCCAACCACATCTGCCTTGCCTGGTGGAAACCTTGTGGAGAGCTGTCTTGTCACTTTACCTAAGCAGCACCCTCACAAGTTGCCTGTGTGGGTGAAGAATGAAGCTGAGCATAACAGAATGCTCCTGTCACATTGTACCATTGGTGATCTTCATAACCCTGAAGAGATGTATGATAGCTTGCCTGTTCCAAGCACGAATGCAGTCACTGTTAAATGACTGTGTACAGTCACTTCACAGCCAGTCAACAAGTCAGATTTACCTTTTGAGTTTTGTGATTCCCCTCTTCCAACAGATTGGAACAAAAGGGTGACCCGGACTTTAAGTGCTTTTTCTGATGTTTCCACCCAGCACAACCTGTATTTTGGGCATGCGATCAAAGTGAAAAATCATGTAAACTTGAAAAATGAAACACCCTTTTAAGCAAAAGTTTAGGCCAATTCACCTCAGCGATTACGAAGCAGTAAGGAAGCATCTGCAAACCCTGCAGGAAGAATTCATGAATCTTTACCTCACCAATCGTAGTTGTTCACAAAAAGAATGGGGAGGTCGGTCTTTGCATCGACTACCGTAAGCTGAACGCACTGATGATAAGAAATGCATACGCACTTCCCAACTTTGAAGAGGCTTTTTTCGCCCTTTCAGGTTCTAAGTGGTTTTCAGTAATGGACTTCAAATCTGGTAATTATCAAATTAAGATGAATGAGCGTGATAAACCTAAGACTGCTTTTGTTTGCCACTTGGGGTTTTATGAATTTAACGGTATGCCGCAAGGCATCACCAATGCTCCTGGTACCTTCCAAGGGTTAATGGAGAACTGTATGGGTAGTGTTAACCTGAAGGAGGTGTCCTTAGATGATGTCATAGTATTTTTGAATACATTAGAGGAACAAAAAACTAGGCTGATTAATGTCCTTCAGCAACTGACAGAGAACGGCTTGAAACTTTCCCAGAGAAGTGTCGCTTCTTCCAAAGTTCAGTGTGATACTTTGAGTGTGAAAGAGGTAGAGACAGACCCTGATAAGGTCACACCTGACCAAGGCCTAGAACTCTTAGCAAGTCATTCTTAGGCTTTGCCTGTTATTATTGCCAGTTTGTAAGGGACTATTCAAAAATAGTTAAACCCACCTTGGGTACCCACCTTGCAAGAAGGGTAGGAAAGTGACATCAATCCCTGGATAATATTTCAACCTGAGAGAGCCCTTTGCCAACCGCTGGGCACTTGCTTGTGTCGTGGAGAAAACTGGAGCAGGAACCCAAGTTTGACAACTTTTTCTAGGTCAAAAATCAAAATCAGTTGGGGAAATGCAGCTTGCTACTTTATTGAAGAATGAAGCAGCCTCATGGTCCTTGGGAGCAGTGATAAGATGCTCTCCTCTTACACACAAGTTAAATAGAGCTTTTAGATACCACACCCCTTTTTTCCAGTTAACACCCACTCTTTCCAATAAGAGTACTAATTGACTATTCAAAACTCCACCTCTGTTTTAATTTCCCCACCTTCCCAAGTATTTTTCCATAGACTGAATTCAAATTACATTATTTCCTCTGCCCCATACCATGTGCATGCACCTGTCACATGGGCATTTTATGACTTGTGCAAGAACCCCCAATAGACTCGGTAAGCACTTCTTGTGACCCCAGGTATCACTTAATGTTCCTCATGGTAATTTCCCATTTTATTAGTATACCTTGCCTTGTGTGCGTGAACATTTCATGGATCATTAACATTCCATGTACACACAGACCCCCTGGTCCATGGACACCAACCCTTGAATAGCTGTCTATTCAGACCCATGCTGCTATCCTTCTGACTTAAGAACACCCCCATTACCTGTCTTCATCAGGTGGCCTTTTGGTTTTCCTATTTTGAGTGGACAAAATGTTCACTTACATATAGTTGTCTCTGCTTTACATTTGGGCCTTCTGGAAGATTACCTTAAAACGAACAGAGTACAGAGATGTTGTTTAATGTGCCAGTTCACAACCTGTGTTTCCTGGCTGTTTCAGCACCTGAAAACGCGTTTCCAGCAGTCCTTGGGATTCAGAGCGTCTTTTTAAAGCATGAAATAACAACATGTCATTAAAAGATTTTTTGCTCCCAAAATAATATTTCTGACCTAAAACAAGCTTCAAACAGTTGGGTTTCGTTCAACAACTTGAAATTAATGGGTTTCCCAATCCTTTACAGGGGTCAAAGGAGCACATGCTGTTCTATATATTTTTATATATAGAACAGCATGTGCTTCTTTGACCCCTGTAAAGGATTGGGAAATCCATTAAGGAGATATGTGAGTTATTGCTTATGCCAGCAGGGGGCTTTCTCCCAGTGAGCAGTATCCAGCCCACAAGCCAGAATTTCTAGCCTTAAAGTGGTCAGTTGTGGAGAAGTCAAGGCATGTGGACATTTTGTCTGAAGAAAAACACATTGCATTTGGATTACCTGTGGGGGATGGTGCTCTTAAGGCATACTATCAATACGTGAGAAATCTGAAGGCACAACTTAAAGAGAGTTACCAGATTGCTCTCAAAAGCTCGCAGAAGGTGCCCGTACAGATCAAGCAATGCTTTGACAAGACTGTAAGAGAGTTTGGTAAGAAATGTGTGGTTGCAAAACAAACACAAGCTTACAGATACTCACTTATCTACAAGCTCATCAGCTCTTACACCTCCTCTCTGTGTGCTGCCTTATCGTTCCTGCTCATCAAACCCACCATAGTTGTGTCATCGGCAAACTTAATGATGTGGTTTGAGCTGTGCATTGCTGTACACTCGTGGGTCAGCACCGTGAACAGTAGAGGGCTAAGCAGACAGCCCTGGGGGGTTCCTGTGTTCAGTGTGGTGGTGCTGGAGATGTTGCTCCCAATCCTGACTGACTGAGGTTTCCTAGTCAGGATGTCCAGAATCCAATTGCAGAGGGAGGTGTTTATGCCCAGCAGTCTCAGCTTCCCAATCAGATGCTGAGGAATGATGGTGTAAAATGGTTGGCATGGTATGCAAACTACAGGGACTGCAGTGAGGGTCGCAGTTGTGACTTGATGTGTCTCATGACGAGCCTTTCGAAGCACTTCATGATGATGGGTGTGAGTGCAACGGGATGATAGTCATTGAGACAGGACACTGATGTCTTCTTTGGCACGGGGATGATGGTGGTGGCTTTGAAGCACGTTGGAATGACAGAGGTGCTCAGAGAGATGTTGAAGATGTCAGTAAGGATGTCTGCCAGCTGGTCTGCACATCGTCTGAGCACACAACCAGGAATGTTGTCTGGACCAGCAGCTTTCCGTGGGTTGATCCTGAGGTGTGTCACATCAGCCATGGTCAGATTATCTGGTCATTGGGAGGTGGGATGGACTTCCTCACTGCCATCTTGTTTTGGGCATCAAACCATGAGTTAGAAGTTGTTCAGAAGGTCTGGAAGGGAGGCCTCACAATCACAGGCAGGTGGAGATGCCCTGTAGTTAGTGATGACCTGGATGCCCTGCCACATGCGCCATAGATCCCCGTTGTCCTTGAAGTGGCTATGGATTTTCTGGGCATGGGCATGCTTCGCTGCTCTGATGGCCCTTGACAGGTTGGCCCTTGCTGTTCTCAGGGCAGCCTTGTCACCTGATTTGAAGGCTGTGTAACGGGTTCTCATCAGTGTGCACACCTCTGCACTTTGCAGTCACTTCTGGTTGGGGCGTGTGGTGATGTTTTTGGAAACAGTGATGTCATTGATGCACTTACTTATGTAGCCAGTGACTGATGCTGTGTACTCCTCCAGGTTGGTAGTGTCACTGTAGTTTGCAGTCTCCCTGAACATGTCCCAGTCAGTGTGCTCTAAAACAGTCCTGGAGAGCAGAGATGGTGCCTGTGGGCACTGAACAAGCTTGGCATGTCTGACGAGTGGTCTGTAGGCTGTGATGAACATGATGGACACACAATCGGAGAATCCAAGATGGGGGCGGGCTTAGCGTGGAATGCTGTGTAAACACAGTCCACCATGTTCACCCCCTAGTCAGTAAGTGCACATGCTGGTGGAATTTAGGAAGAACTGCCTTGAGATTTGCATGAGTGAAATCTCTGGCGACTATAAACAGTCAGGGTGTGTGTTTTGGAGCTCACTGATGGCTCCGTACACTTCGGCAGTGGTGAACAGTAGCTCAAGATCAGCACAGCGTTCACACCCCAGTCTGTACTGATGTAAACACACAGCTCCCCCCTCTTGTTTTGTTGCTAAGATTAGCATCACGGTCGCTATGGTACATTAGTGTGTTGCTAGTGTACCATCCCCGGAATGCTGTCACTGAGCCATGTCTTCATAAAAACATACGCACAACAGTCTCTGAACTGTCGCAAGCAGCAGCTCGTCTTCGAGGTAAACTACTCTACCAGCTGTTTGGATGCACATGTTGATGAAGTTTTGGTGTGGAGTTCAGAGAAAAACACACTTTTGCTGGACTCAGAGTGGCCTCTGTGACCTAGCACGCCGCCATCTTCATTAGTCGAAATCTTTGCTGTCAGAACAGGTGTATCTTTAACAGGAGAAAAAAATATTTTAACCTACAACATAAGTAAATGTAGAAAAGTTAAAAGTAATTTTGGAAAATTTCTATTGAACCATTTATCACGACATATACAAAAGAAAATGGAAATATGAGACTTTATTGCTTCAAAATAAAGAAGAAACTGGGTGGAAAATACAACTGAGCAAAAAAATGTTTAATTTGAGGTGAGAAAAATGCACAAATCAATTAAAGAGAATAAACAATTCAGTGAAAAAGCTGACTTTAAGCAAAAATGCCTGATTTACTAAAATTCTCAAAAAATAACACACTTTAGTGTCCTTAAGGCTCAATATCAACACATTTTTCATGCAGAAAAGTTTAAGATACGGCCTCTTTTTTTGTTTTACGTTTTTTCAACATATCATACTACTAATGGGAAATGAGCTGAAGATTTACAAAATATGTAATACGTAAGTATTGGATTTTTAGAGCAAAACTGATTTTCTTATTTTTTATCATTCTCATTAAAAAAAAACAACAACAACATGAGACTCATTATTTAAGGCTTTAAGCATTAGAAAAGAACAAAAAATGGATAAACAGAAAAAAATACTCTCAGGGTTCTAAGGGTTAAAGGCTGTTTATGAACGGATATTACACAAAACCAGTGTTAGAGTTTCATTTTGCTTCCTCAGCACTGAGTTTCTGCCGGTCCATCCCACTGCATCTAGCTGGCAGAGAGAAGTGATGTTTGAACATTCTTCTCTATACATATTTATTCGCAGGGTGACTTGTCCAGATAAATTCTAAACTGATAATGTTAATTTCAATAATTATTGAATTATCAATAGTGATTGAAAATTTATATACATGCACATGGACCAGATCATAACACATGTTGGAATCTTCCCAAAATCTCAGCCTTGGAGGAGAAGCGTAGAAAAAAATTATAACTAGAATGTATTTCTGCAAGAAAATGCAAATTGTGATTGTGAGCCACTGCTCCACCGCTTACATATGTGTTAAAGTGTATATAAAGTCGAGGATGGCCAAAAACACGTGGGAAAAAATGTAACAGAGACTAGTGGGCAGAGATGTCACAGTGGATAAGTCATATTGCATTTAATGCATCAGTTATTTTTAGAAATCATGCTGAGGCTGCGGTGCTTTGATGCCCGCTAAAGTACAGCTCATGCACACAAATCAGGGCTGCAGCAGTGGACACCTGCACCACTTCCCTCTGCTTTCATCCACTAATGGGCCCCTGGCACGCTACCAGGTGCTGCTCTCATCTGGGAAACTCAGTGGCAAAAAGAGTGATAAGGTGCTGTAAGCCTGCAGTAGTGCTGAGCACATAGACACAACACCAGCAAACCAAAGACTTTAAAAGGAGGAACAGGGACTCCGCTCTATTTCTCACCAATGCGGGTTGACACACACCATTTATCTTTTGTGTCTAGAGTGCTGATTTTCTGCTAAGTTTGAAAGAGTCAAGTGAAATTAATTATTAATTGTCAGCATTATGAAGCTATCTGTCAAAAGCAGAAAAACATCTGAGGACTAAACTGAACTTTTTAACATATCTTATGTTGAGTTTTACTGGACTTTAATATTTTTGGAATTGGGGTTAATTCATGGCATTGGTGACTGGCTACATCAGAAAGTGCCCCGACGATGTTACTGTCTCCAGGACCATCTCCACATTCCAGCTATAATGCATGTAGTAGGACATCACCATCTACAGGTTACCACCACCTGCCTGTGATGCTGAGGTCTACCTTCCAGATGCATTGAATCACTTCTATGCACAGTTTGAAATGCAAAATGACATGGCAGCAATGAAGATGACCAGGAGCTCCACAGACCAGGAACTCCGTCTGACCATGGCTGATGGGAGGAAAACTTAAAGGCTGCCAGATCAGACGACATTCCTGGTCTTGTGCTCAGAGCTGGCAGATGTTCTCACGGACAACTTGCATATCTCTCTTAGCACCACAGTTGTTCCAATGTACTTCAAAGCCACCACGTTCATCCCTGTGCCAAAGAAGTCATCGGTGTACTGCCTTAATGTCTATCATCCCATCACAATCATAACCATTATGAAATGCTTTGAGAGGCTAGTCATGAGGTACAATAAATCACAGCTGCCCCCCTCACTGGACCCCCAGCAGTTTGTGTATCATCCCAATCACTCAACGGATGATGTAAGCTGGATGGTCTAGTGTTTAGGGCGTTGGCCCTGCAACCAGAGGATTGGGGTTCAAATCCCAACTGCTAGTGTCACTGCTGAGGTTCCCTTGAGCAAGGTACCGACCCCACACACTGCTCCCTGGGCGCCTCAAGGGGGCAGCACCACTGCTTCACCACTGGTGAATGGGTTAAATGCAGAGAAACAATTTCCTCTGGGATAAATAAAGTATTCAAAAATAAAAAAAAATAAAAAATTAGCCACAAGATTAGCTTTAAAAGCTTAATGTTTACCTACAAATCTACAAAAATGGTGTAGACCTTTCATACCTATCAGCCGTGATAAAGCCACAGATCTTAGCTCACCATTTTAGAGCATCATGCTCAGTCCCACTTGACCCCATCTCTATTCAATTGCTGAAATCGTCCATCAAAACTCATTTTTGACTCTTAGAACTGCTGAGTCCCTTGATGTTTTCAAACCGTGACTGAAGAGTCTTCCTCTTCAGTGAGCACTCTGGCCAATAACCTAACTGATCAAAGAGGACTTAGAACGATAACTTCACAAACATGTCTTAAAACTAGGTTAAACGTGTCTTAAAACGTAACTCTGCATTTACTAATGTGAGGGACATCTTCTTTCTAGGCTACAAAACAGCCATGTACATTGCTCTGGATAATCGATCATCTCATTGATTAACATTCATTATCTCATTTCAATAGTGGATGATTTTGCAAAAAACATTGTCACGGTCCTTTTTTCATGGCATTTGTTTTTTTTGACAAGTGATAAGTTGGATTGGGCACAAAAAAACAAAACAAAAACAACAAAAAAAAGAAACACGGGTGCCACATTTTAAAAATATTATCAAAACTATGATTGTGAATTATATTTATTAAACAATGTTTTTTAAGCACTGACAACATCCACTATATGCTCAGAAAAGCATATCATGACATAATGTATTGTGATAGTGACAAACCTTGCCATATCTGTAAAGAATGAACAACTGTAAAAAAAAATTATTGTAGAAGTTACTCTGTGGAAGTGTGCCAAATATCAAGTCATGACAGCATGAGTCATTTCATTGGGCGTAATGTGTCTAATTCCAGATCAGCTACCAGAGCATTGAGTCGTCTGACCCTGGCATCAATGTGCCAGGCCCCCGGCGCACTGTCTCCAAGCTGAGAAATGAAACATACCACATGTTCTCCAACCTGCATCCTGGCACCACCTACCTCATCTCTGTACGGGCTCGAACGGCCAAGGGCTTTGGCCAGACAGCTCTAACAGAAATCACCACCAATATCTCTGGTAAGGAACAAGAACTAGTGTCTGTTTGAATGTGTGTGTGTGTGTGTGTGTGGGGGGGGGGGGGTACTTTGACCTGCGTTCCTTTTCTCCTGTTTTTTTCTGTCTCCTCTCCTTGACAGAGAATAATGAATAATTTCTGTAAAACCAGATTCTGCACTTTAAATGAATTAAACAGTGTTTAAATGTATCTCCACACCAAAATCTCTGTGGCATTTGGAGGGTTTTTGAAATTTTGGCTAAGAGCCTTTGGAAGCATTTGAAAGGCTACAATGGGAACATTACAATTTTAAAAAGCTATGAATAAGCCATAAAAGTGCAAGTCAGAAATGAAAACTTGTGTGTGTGTGATCTAGATGAGGTTAGTAAGGTTGGTAAGTTCTTCTTTATGATTCAGGAGGTGCAGAATCAAATAAAATTCAACCATTCCTGAAACCTGGCAGCCAATAAGTTGCCTGTAAAGCACGAATAAATAGAATTATTTATTGTAATCAAAAAATAAATGTACCTGCTGGAAGCCACAGTTGGCAGTAGTAATAAAAATAGTGGGGTGAAATTATGTGAATTATTTATCGCTCGCAGCTTGTTAAAAAAAGAAGAGAAATAGTGCTGAAAGTGAGATTTGTAATTTTGCACATAAAATAGCATGCTGAAAGTGAATTTTCACAGTGGAAAAAGGGTCAGACTTGAACTTGCAAATATATAACATCAACCCAATTTGAATGGAATATACTAGGTACTTGTAACCATCTAACTGTGTAATAATTGTACGAATGCAGCCTTGTGTGTGGTGGTGTATTTTTCTGAGGTACCTGTGTTTGTGCATGCTGATGTTTGAGATTTGAGTGTAGGTCTCTATGTGTGTTTGTGTGTGTGTGTGTGTGTGTGTGTGTGTGTAGATACTGGCACTCGTAAGTCATTATCTGTGAGTGTGTGTGTATTGTAAGAGAGAGAGAGAGAGAGAGAGAGTTGGAGTCATTATGCAGTAGTGTGTGGGTGTGGGTGAGCAGAATCTCTGCAGATGCTCCAAAATTGAGCAGCTCCTTCAAAAAAAAAAAGCAAAAAAAACCCCCCACATTATTACAGTATTTCCTCTGCACTCAAAGGCACTGACGCCACTGTCATCTCCCCATTGCCTGCGAGCCGAGTGCACTAAACAACACCATATGCTCTAATCAGCCAGGCAGCACTGCATCCCAATCACCATTTCTCCACCACAGCCTACAGCGGCTCTCTGGAGCTTCACTAGTATTCACCTGGTCTCTTTGCCCACACCTGCCCAAGAGGTATTTACTAATCATGGGCACCATCCTGAGATTCACTTCTTTTTTGTTAATCCATGCTTTTTTGTTAATCCATTTTTTGTTAATCCATGTTAATCCATGGTGTGTGTGTGTGTGTGTGTGTGTGTGTGTGTGTGTGTGTGTGTGTGTGTGTGTGTGTGTGTGTGTGTGTGTGTGTGTTTTCATTCCCTCCATCCATACAGTCTGGAAAATAAACTGTTTTTTTAACGTTTAAAAATGAGACTTTTGTTGGATTACATGTAGGCCTCGATGCATCAGAACACGCAGTAGCTCAGCTGGAGCTGTGACCAGTGTTGCGATAATGATTAACAGTCGGTATATTGTGCAGCCCTGCATGGGACCTTCTCAGTTTCTCTATTTTGTCTCTCGTTTTCCTCTCGCCCAGATTAGGAAGGATGGAGGGTTGAACCCAGAGTGGCCTTCTGACCCGGGCAATTAGACTTCTTATCAAGCTGAAGGGCCTGTCGGGGCTGCGCTGAGTGTGTGTGTGTGTGTGTGTGTGTCTGTGTGTTGACGACTTCAGATTCTTTCAGATTGACTTATCCGTCAATAAAGTCGACAAGTCGTTTGATGGCGTCGCACAGACGCAGCGGAGGAACACAGGCCTCCGACAATGAGCAACTTTTATTAAAGTTCTCTGTAACTTGTACTGCAGTCAAAGGTCTCACATCTTTAACCATGAAATTAACAAGCAGATCTGTGATCAGTCGGAGGCTTTTCTGTAAAGCTGCTCCTCCTCTGCACTGGAGACTCCCTGCAGTGCCGGCGGTGCCGTTTCAGTGCCGTGCAGAACGCCGGTTCTGTTACTGTACTTTAACACAGACTTGCAGGTTGTGCAGGTCTCCGTGCTGTTTGTGTGTCTAGAGCAGGAGTGTGCAAGTTTTTTGCAAAGAGGGCCAAATTTGATTAAGTGAAGATGCCCGGGGGCCAAAAGTTCCTTCTAATGTTTTTTAACCACAAAGGTTACATGAAAACACACACTGTTATAAAACAATTTTCATTGTCACAATTACCTTTATTTTTCAAACGGCAATGTAATCAAATATAAGCCACTCGGGCAGACGTGCACAACTCTAAAAACACAATTCTGCTTTTCATTCATATCTGGAGGGTCAGATAACATTGAACAAACTGTATAGAACACCTTAAATTTCCATGAGTTTGATAAATATCTTTGCCTCATGAACATTGTAGACAGGAGTTATAAGTAACGCACAGTGGTCCGTTATCATTAAAGTTTAAAACAAGTGAATTTTGCCCTTGTCTTATACAAGATCTTTCAGAAAGCAATAGTTTGTGTCTACAGGTACATAACATCAACAGTTATAACCAAACCTTATTCAAGAGTTTAATAAAATAATTAGTCCAAGTTCGTTAGTGTGCTTTAGGCTTTTCACCGTTAATAGTGACGGATGTTACCGTTCAAACCACTCAATTTCAGACTGATCAGGGAACAGATAACTTGCTGCTAATTCTTTGCAGTCACCATGGCAGAAATGACTGGAGGGTTTGTGGCTCGGATGCAGAGTCAGATAGCATTAGAATGGTGCTGCCACCATGTGGGGAAAAAAAGGATTACATTTTTAAAGTTTTATGATTTGTTTATTCTGAGAGTTAGCGAACCATAAATAACACATTATAAGACCGAAGCTGTGGGCAGTATGAAATCTGACAGCGGGCCGGACTTTGGACAGGCCTGCTCTAATCTCTATCTTTCTCATCTTTCATCTCTCTCTCTCTCTCTCTTCCCCACCTTTTTCCTCTCCCTCCCTCTCTCACTCCTCTTTCCCCTCTATCTTTCTCTTTACTTTCATCTCTCTCTTCTCTCTCTCTCTCTTCTCTTTCTTCTCTCTCATTTTCTCCCTCTCACATACACACAAACACACACAACACACTCTCACTAATGATAAACAAACCAATAATTTATAAAATATAAAAACAAAATATTCTTAAAAGGCTGGGGAAAAAAAACAAAAAAACAAAAACATAACAATGACTCAGCATCTCATTAAAAGAGTTGCATGTATATTAAACATTAGTGGCATATTTATTTTGAAATATTCGTTAATTACAGTACGAACTAAGCTTTGAGTGCATAATGGGTCATCATTAAAATGATGAATACATTAAAAGAGGCATTCCGCCTTTTCAGGAAACATGCTTTGGTTCCAAGGCCGTTCTGTTCAGAATGAACTCTGCTTCAAAAGCATTCGTAATTGACAGGAAGATGCCTCTAATGAATGACATGTGATCATTACATCATCCCAGCCAGGAGGTTCAACAATATTCCTTAAGGTGATTATGCTGAAAGTGATTATACAGGAATTAATAGAAACAGTTATATTGCTTTGTGATTTTACAGATAATTTGTACCTAATTTAAACCTATTGTGTTTGTGCCAAAGTAAATAAATAATAATAGAATAATAAAATTAACTAGATGCAAAGTGTGATTGCGTGGTTGCTGTAACCACCAGGGGGAGTGAATTCGCTGGCTCTTACCAAGCCATTTATGGCCGAACGTGTAGCCGCATTCACAGGCTGATTATTTTTCATTTAACCACAACAAACTGTGAAACACGTCTTACTTTTTATAACCTGAGCTTGAGCTTCAGTGTCTAGAAGTCTGCTTATGAGTCTGCTGTGTGTTTTGCACACATTTAGAAGGTCAATCTTCAAAATGATCAATACTCGGCCCCTGATCAACCGATCAAAAACATATATTCACACACTACAATGGAGATTAATGGATGTTTTGACGTTAGAACCATGCCCAAATTTCAGAAACTGTAGGAGGAGAAGAGGCACCAAATTCAACTATGAAATAAAAAAATAATAAAACTTAAGAAGAGCAATCACACTAATTAATTATCTGCCCCAAACATGCAGAGACCTTCTTTATAACATCAAAAGGATTCATCCTTTCCTCACCACTGAAGCCGAGCCAGTTCCGTCTTACCTGTCAGCACTTATCAGACCACGGGTCACAGCTCGGCCTCTTCAAGAACAGCTTGACTGGACCCACCTCTTCTCAAAGGTCGAAGACAGACAAAACTTTCTCTTGGCTCCAAAGTGGTGGAACGAACTTCTCCTGACCTTCAGAACTGTTGAGACTCGCAAATGGAGACCGAAGACATTCCTCTTCACTGAGGACTAAGATAAGATAAGATGAATCTTAAGATGAATCTCCCCACTTATATGCGGATGAGCAGTCGCGATTTCAGTCTCATGCAGATTTTTCCTGAGAACCAAACTAAACCAAGCTAAATTAGACAAGAATGTAATTTAATAATTTTGTTATGTAACTACTAACATAAATTCAGCTACATTTCTATATAAAAATAAGTATAAATATTTTAGTACTGTGGAGAGAAAAATGAAAGTGCGTCTTGGGATGGTGTCGCTGTACTCAGAGGCGGGAGGTTTGAAAGTAGCCAATCCGAGCACGCTATTTATTTCTCCTTGCTGCCGATTGGAATTCAAAATTTGTTAACAAATATATTTACAGTATGTTCATCATTTTATTAGCCAGAAACTGTGATATTTTCTACATAATTACTTTAAGGTAGCCATAAAAAGCCAAGTAATATAATTATAATTATAATGTCGATCACCAGACAAGTGTTAGATATTTAACGAGCTACCAAGTGCTGAAACAGTAACGAGTGCATTTAAAGTTAAAGCACAGTCTAGAATTTGACTCTGTATCACCAACAACCAGTTAATAGGAGTCAGACTTGCACTGTTACAGATTCTCTCATCTTAGAAAGGAAAATCTTGTTTTATTTGACATATTTTCATTTCAGTGTATCAGTGGTTTTGGAATGGGGAACCAATTGGCTTAAGATGGCTTTTTCTATGACCTTGACATACTCGACACATGATGAAACCACCTCCCTGGATGTCTGCCATCTTCCTGAGCTCAGATCCAATTCAAATCTCATAACCTTGATACAACTCATTCGGTTCCTCTAAAGCAATCAGCTGATAAGGGCTTGTAGACACTCATCTTCCAGAACTTGGGAGGATGGATGGTATGGTACACAGATCCTTGTGCTAAGGCTGATGATGTATAGATGTGGAAGTTCCAGCGTTAATCACAGAACGTATTCGGCTCTAATCTATTCTGCTCTGATTTTTTATCACTAAAACTGTTTATTCTTAACAAAAGATGTTCGTAGCTTGGATATGCAGTTCTAAAGAAAAACATTAATTGATGTAGACTCTTTACACCACTTAAACAGAGCCTTTCCAGTGAAGTGAAGTAGTTAAAAGGTCTCAACAAGCAGCACACTATGTAAGGAAATTCTGGAAGATATGAGAAAGAAAAGTATTGAAATGTGCTAGTCTGGAAAGTGTTAAACCACCTCAATCCACAGTGAGAGCCATCCTTTCCAAATGAAGAAAACCAGGAGCTGGGGTAAATCTTCCCAGGAGTGGCCAGTCCACCAAACTTCCTCCAGGAGAACAGCAATGACTCATCCAGCTAGTTACAAAAGAAACCAGACAAACACCTTAGGATCTACAGGTCTTGTTTGCTTCAGAGACGGTCAGTGTTCATTATCACACCATTAAAATGAAAAAGCACAAATACTGTATCCACAGGAGAGCTGCAAACCAAAAACACTGGTAAACAAGAGGACTAAAAAGGATCATCCCACATTTGCAAGAAAACGCATGGACGGCCTCATTATCTGGTGTAAAGCAGCATTCCACAATCAAAACATCATATAGCTGTCAAAAAGGATGGGGTATTGCAATAATGTAAGCATCAGAATCCGAGCAACATGCCATTACTGAGCCATGAAGTCAAGGCCAAGGTTCATGTTATTGTCATCAACAAATGTGTACAAGTACATTATTAGATCAAATAGCGTTCCTCTGTGATTACAGTGCACGTATGACAATAAAAACGCAACACAATAACAATACCTTTCTAAAGTACAGACAGTGGGCATTAGACATAAGACACAAGACAATATAATCAATAACATTCCAAATGCACTTATTGTCTATGCAGATATAATACAAAATAAGCTTTTATCTGTATATATGTAAACATTTTGTGAGCAAGTCTGCACTGGGCAGCAGAGTATTGCACATATAATAGTATGAGTAGAGAATTGCAGGTGAGGGAATTTGCATGTGAGCAACCATTTCAACATGTGGAAATTAAAAGAGACTGAGGACAATGATCAGTCAGTTATTGCATGTGCAGGGACATTAACTGCATTCAAGGTCATTGTGCATCCACAGCACGTTAAATATGGCAAAAGAACAGAGATTTAGCAGCATATGTGTATTTTTATGAGGTATAGCACCTGTACAATCATTTGGCATCATGTGAGTAGAACAATGTTCAATTTCAGGAGTATTTGTTCAGTATATAATGAGATTAAGATGCAGTTCACAGTCAAGATGAAGTGAAGTGAATAAACAGAAAATGAAGTGATGTAGATAAGTGTGTTACATCGCTCCCAGAATTCTGCTGTCTATCACAAAATACAAAAGGATAATGTTTGAGCACCAGTTTATGATCTAAAGCTCAAGAGCAGTTGAGTTATGCAACAAGATGTCACGTCTAGTACGTCTCGGTCGCAGCCCCAACGAAGCCAGTCGCCCGAATATTAGGGGATATATGGCTCTGGGCATGGAAGTATGTCATGAGGGTGTGTGGTATGATTGGTCGTTGGGTATCTAAGCAGCCCAGGTCTAGTAGTGGTGCCTGATTTACTCCGTACCTGGGTTGCTAGGTACCTAACGACAGGTCCATCTGTTTTGTGTTTGAATAAGAAATACTTGCCATTTCTAAGTACTCACTTACTACTCACTGCGCTGCAGGTGTGTGGATATTTATAGTCAGCCGTGCCTCAGACTCTTTGTGTGCTCACCTAAGTCCATACCGTGGTGTGTGTGTTCTGTGAGAAAGTGTGGAACGTTGGAAGGCTTGCTCTATGTGTGCATTTCCAGATTGAAAAGGATTAGTACAAGTTCAGCTTGTGGACCCGTGTGGAGCGGTTAAAACTCGTATCAGCCCCTGAAGGTCAGAGGGCTTAAAAGAGGACGGAACACGAGGCAAAGATTCTGCAACAAACTCCCCCGTTTGTGTTTATGAGCTGTTGTGATCGGAGTGAAGGACCTCCGATATTTTGCGCTGTGAACTTTTGATCAAAAACGTATTTTTCCCCCTTTAAACTCAGTCTCTGGGAAGTATGTCCACATGGCACGACCTGACACAAGATGATGAATTGAAGGTCAAGAACAAGTCCACCCCTGAATGACTCAAAAAAAAAAAAAAAAAACATAGAGGGGAGGGGACTAATCAAAGTCCTAACTTTCTTAAGTGGGCAATTGCTGAATTAAAGCATTTCTCTGAAGAGGGGTGGGCCAAAACCTCTCCACAGTGATGTATAAAAATGACCTCCACATAGTGGAAGCACTTGGATGCAGTCAGTCGAAGTCATCTCACATGTTACACTTCCAGACTCCGATTGAGAGTACATGATTGGATCTTTGCCAGCATTTTTGCTCAGTTTCTTGCATTTTCCCTTTTAGAAACAGCTACTCCCGGTACTAGATAAAAGGTTCTCATGCTTTTTCATTTTAATTGATTTGAGAAACATTTTAAGAGCTTTTGATAGTGCTTAGTTAGTAGAAAATTACTTTCTAACATCCTCTTCTTCCTAAAAATCTGCAATGCAGTCACATGCCTTCACAAAGAACCTAAACAAAGAACATGAAATAGAGGAGTGCTTTTAATGATCCTTGCTTCAGTTACTTGTCCTCCCACATAAATGGTGCCAAAGCTAGGCCAAGAACCCCCTTTAGAACATCTGAAACCTAATAGCAGTCCCTCCGTACTTTTGAGCAGTATCACACTTTCTTTCGCTATTTTGAAAACAAAGTGAACCAAGTGTTTCACCATTTTCTTCTTCTTTATCATTGTCCTCTACTAATTTTCCTACTCTGACGAATTTTCCTACTCTGACAAAACTCACCTGTTTCACTTACTTTCCAACCTTACTTCTCAAGACCTGTTTATTCACAATTATTTCTCAGATCTTTCTTATTTGGCCAAAGGAATGGAAGCTACATGACTCCGTACTTTTCTTAATGACAATACAATCTACACATCTCTTAACTCTGGCTTCCATTTACAGCACGGCACTGAGACTCTCCTGCATGTTAGTAATGATCTTCCCCAGTCAGCTAATAGTCGCTTCCTTAGCATTCTTCTTCTTCTTCTTCTTGACATTTGGACACAGTTCAACATGATCTACACCCTTGCTTTAATCGGTGACAGTGTCATCCCCCTTTCATGGTTTATTTCATATATCACAATCACTTTAGGTACACACAGGTCCTCCAGGTCTCCTATTTCATGTGGTGTCCCTCAGGGGTCAGTTCTTGGGCCCTTCGTTTTTCTGATTTGTCCCTTGGTCAGAGCCATGCCCTCAACTGCCTCTGCTGATGATTTCCAGCGATATCCCAGTACTCAATTTTCCACTGATCCCTCACCCCACCCCAAAGCACTGACGGATTACATTTCATATTTAAAGCTTTGGATGCAGGAAAATGCCTCAAGCTAAAGTATTGATCTGCCCAAGAGGTCTTTTAGTTTTTTAATTTTGATGATATGTTTGTTAAGTCCCTTACCAAAGTGATCTCTGTGACATTGCTAGCATTTTTTAAAATTGTTATTGTTTGTGCTTTGTCATGTTCCTCTTTCCACTACAGTAAGCAGATCCTTCAATGCTATACATGGCTATCGGCTATCTACAAACACCACACCCAGACAGATTTTCATTATTGCTAGCGACTTCAATCACGCAAATCTGATGTCCATTCTTCTTAACTTCTGCCAGCACTTTGCTATGAGAGGGAAAAACTATCTGGACTGTCTGCACTTACATATGTGAGGCCTACAAAGCTGCCATGTGCGCCCACACATTTACGGCATTTATTGGACGGCATTTATCGGATGCTTTTATCCAAAGCGACTTCCATTCCCTAACTACAGGGGACAGTCTCCCTGGAGCAACTTGGGGTTAAGGGTCTTGCTCAGGAACCCAGTGGTGGTTTGCTGAAGGTAGGATTCGAACCCATGACCTCTTGGTCCAGGGGCAAGTATCCTACCACACGCCCCCATTGGTTTCTCTGACCACACAAGAGATGTGATTTTCTTCATACACATCACTACTGCAACGCACAAAACCAGCCAGAAATACCGTCAGTCCGGAAGAATAGTGCCAACCCAGTAATTCAAGACTATTTTGATTGGATTCAAGAAGCAGTTCCGTCAACTCGGACCTGCGATATTAGCAAATGCATATGAGATGTTACTATCTGCAAAAGTGTCACCACAAGAGCCAACAGCAAAGTTCACAGCAAAGATTCGTTGGCTGCTAAGAGAGCGAGACACTGCTTTCAGGTCAGGGAACAGAGCTGTTCTCAGCCAGCCAGGGCCGACCTCTCTGGCACCATCAGACAAGCAAAGCACGATTATGCACTCAAGATCCAGAGCCACCTCCACAACATCAAAGATACAGACAGATTATGGCTCGGCATTCAGACAGTCAGTACAAGCCTGCATCAAGCAGCAGTGACAGGGTCACAACACTCCCTGCACAGAACACAAAACCTGTGGAGGAAAACCACCCCTCCCATCACCGACCACGTCATCTGTCTGCTTACAGCCAACGTGAGGAGAACTTCAAGCAATGTCAACTTATGAATAGCTGCAGGACCAGACAACATTCTCTGCCACGTGCTGAAAGAACAAGCTGATTGACTGGCTGACACCCTCACAGATGTCGTCAACATATCACTGAGACAGATGATCATCCCAACATGCTCTAAGTGCACTGCCATCATCCCAGTGCCAAAGAAATCTATGGTATCTTGCCTGAATGACTACTGCACCACCCTTTTTTCGTTGTGCTTTGAGAGACTTGTCATGGCACAAATTAATGGCAGCCTCCCCCATTCACTGGATCCACTGCAGTCGACTATCTGTCACCATCAGACTGAACACAGGGGTTCCTCAGGGCTGCATGCTCAGTCCACTACTTTTTACTCTGTTGACATATGACTGCCTGGCCATACACAGCTCAAGCCACATGACGAAATTTGTTGACGACACAGCAGTGGTTGGGCTCCACAGCGTACAGAGATGAGGTTGTCAGCTGCCTGTCTGGCGCAGTGAGAACAATCAGTTTCTGAATGTGGACAAAACTAAAGAAATAATTGTCGATTTCAGGAAAACACAATTTGACCGCACACCTCTCAGCATCAACCGATCCATGGTTGAGACAGTAAAGAACACCAGGTTTCTGGGACTGCACCACAAACTGTGGGCTGATTCTACTTTGCATCTTTGGACTTTACGCATCACACTTTTATGACACGCAAACAGCTGCACGCACAAAACACAGCCATGTTTCCACTTGACTGCTGATGCCACATTTGCACAATTTCTAGGCACTAAAAATGTACTTAATTGCACATTTCTACTTCTATCTTATATTTTATTTATATAGGTGTGTATTCTATGTGCCTTTTTGTATTCTGTAACATCTGGAGCAAGTACTCAACACTGTAAGATTCCATTACTTGTTGGCTACAGCAGCCTTGAAACTCCAATATAAAACTAAAGCAATACACTTCAGACATTTGCTGGAGATAAATAACATTTTTCTGGCTAAATTATTGACTCTGTCTTTTCTGCTTAGGCTGTTATAGTCACATTTGCCCCTCTTTATATGTTGGACCCTGTGAAACTCGAACAGAACTAAGTTTTTTGTCTTTCCCATCTGTCTTCTTTTAGGGCAACTGCTGCCATCTGTTCAGCCTAATCAACCATCATTCAGGTTTTGGGATGAGATGAGGGGTCAACAAAAAAAAAAAAAGTGTGATCATCAGAAACCACAACACACTTTTCTAAACCAGTTTTTCATGCTGATTTTAGATCTGCTTTCAGTTTTTTTTCAGTCACATCAACTTTTTGATTAATGAGTAATATTAGATTTGTAATAGACTTGCATGCAGTTTTTATTAAACCACAGACACCGATCAAGTAACTGTGTGAATATTTTCAGTGTGAAGTCAGACAGACTCACACTGTGGTACAGATATAATGATCAGTGTC
>JBBJLS010000006.1:15430197-15464117 GCA_037577275.1 Bryconaethiops microstoma
GTGTGTATGTGTGTGTGTGTGTGTGTGTGTGTGTGTGTGTGTGTGTGTGTGTGTGTGTGTGTGTGTGTGTGTGCATGTCTGTCTGTGTCTGTGTGCCCACTGATCTCCCAGTGAGCACCTTCTGTCCCTGAATCCCTCACTCACTAATTACTTCCTCCCTTTTTCACTCTGCAATCTCTGCCATGTCAAGATGAATGGCCTGAGCAGAAATCTATCATCTCTCTCTCTCTCTCTCGCTCTCTCTCTCTCTCTCTCTCTCTCGCTCTGTCTCCCTCTCTCTTTCTCTCAACTAAACCAAGTCTGCGCTTTCTAATAAGTTCTTTTCCGTTCACACACTGGTTAAATATAGTGCTCATAATTCATTTACTTAGGCTGAGTTTGCTGACAGATCCGCTTTTGCAGTGGCTGCCATGACCGTTCCTGTGAATTTGATTAAGTGAGGGAAGTGAGCTTAAGCTTTGTGACTGCACCCGTGTGATCAAAGCTCGCCCGCTCTTTCTCGCCTGTCGCTCAAAACCCTTTCTCTTATTGACTGCCTCTGATGGCGGAGCCATGCTCTGTAAGTCATATTCCTGGCCTGTGACTACGAGGATTGCCTCTTTGCTGGGACAGCGCAGGCCCGCTGGTCAGGTTTGGGGTGTGAACTGATATCAACTTTATATCCCTTTGATTTTGCTCTAACAGAGGAGTGTGTAATAGGGAAGTCATGGCTCACTTACATCTTAATGATGGCTGCTGGTGCAGATCAAGATCACGTGGTCAGAGAGCCCGGCTTGGCCTTGATGTCATTGCGCCACGTATCGCCAAGTGTGCCTGTGCTTTTTTCTGGCTGTTTGTTTGACTGCCACTATAACTCTGAAGGAATGTCTGTCTGTCTGTCTGTCTGTCTGTCTATCTATCTATCTATCTATCTGTCTGTCTGTCTGTCTGTCTGTCTGTCTGTCTGTCTATGTGCCTGTCTACCTATCTATCCTTCCACCTCTCGTACACACACACTCTGTCTCATTCTGTCTCTCTCTCCATGTGTATTTGTGTGTGTATGTGTGTCTGAGAGAAGAAAGCATCAGTGAAGGGTTAATGAGAGGCTTTAGGAGCAAGACAGCTTGAAATGGATTTTCAATTAAAAAGGACAGAATAAAGCAATTGAACCACAGTTTGAGAAGGGGCTTCTCACTCCTTTCTGCATGGGGAGATTTGCATAATTGTCCTATAATGCCTGAATTAGCATCTGTAAATCTTAATTTGATAATGCATCTCCTTGTCGAGGTGGCAGGCCAGAATTGGATTACGGGCTTGGATCTCATTAGTCTTATTTGACGAAGGTCCTTTTCATAACACCCCAATGTCATCAGCCCAGATTTCAGGCAAATTAATTCCTTTTTGTATTTGTTTGCTAGTGGGAAGCTATTTTCCCCGGCTCTCTCGCTCTTTGTCTCCCTTCATTTCTTTTTCTTTACATTACAGCCTTTTATATCTCCACCGTATGCACATGTACGCACAGACGTCCAACACTTGCATGCAGTAAGCAGGCAGAACTGCTGATCTTAAATGCATTTTAATTCTTGTTTCCTGGTTCCTGCTGTTGTTGAATCAGCAGAAATCAGTATGAGCCAATTTAACGTCCCACCAAATGCTTTATGCGGCATGTCAGTGTCTCTAAACTCTCTCTGTGTTTTTTCTCTCTCTCTTTCTTTCTTCAGGAAACCCGGATAAACTGCATCCGTATCGCCCGTAAAGGTGAGTGTTGGTGTCGCTTTTTCTCCTAATCCTGAGCTCTGTTAGGCCTCATCCTCTGGTGCAGTCCACTACTTCTGCAGGCAGAGCACTGATCATGCCTGGACTAGACTAATACTCTGCCATATGTCACTAGCCAATCTTGCAACTGAGCTTCTTCCCACAATGGTCAGCTCTCTGACCTGCAAAGCAACAACCAGTAGATTTCCCTGGAGGTAGGTTGTGAGAGGAATGTCTGTCTCTATGATCTGAAACCATCTTTTTAAAAAACTGTTAACTGCATCTATCTTTCTGTCTCTCTGGCTGTCTGAACTGAATTGAACTTAAAGAAGCCTTTACATAACTGCATTATGTTACAGTGTGATTGTGTGAAGGCTAAAGGATCATTTCACAGTGACCTGCTTATCACTTACTTTAAAAGTACGTCAGTCAGTTGCCACACACACACACACACACACACACACACACACACACACACACACACACACACACACACAGGTAACCACACATTTTATTCAGTGTATCGCCACTGTTGTAATTAAAACATGTATTGCTGGAATAGTAGGTAAAATGTTAGTGTGAACAACCTTTTTAAACTTTAAAGAACCTCAACATACTGTAAATATCATTGTATATTAAGTTAAGGCTGGCTCTTCATAACGCCATTCGCATTCACTCATTTACATTTTATTTACAAAAAAGATTCTATAGAAAATTATTGCCGTTTTTATTCCAGTCATTTGGTCCAGAAATAGACCATTTATATTGATCCATTCATCATTAAATGTTGACACAATGTACATGAAAAACAAAGTTTTTATGGTTTTAACATGACAGTGAGAATGTATAAATGTGACTTCAATCTAAAGTGCAACAGTATCTCTTTGTCATTTGTTAGCCACCTTTATCCTGTATAGCAATGACCAGGACCACCAGTGAATAGATATTATTTGGATGGTCATTCTCAGCACAGTAGTGACTTGTGAACATGGTGTGTATGTTTGTTTGTGTGTGTGTGTGTGTGTGTGTGTGTGTGTGTGCGCGTGTGTGTGTGTGTGTGCGTGTGTATGTGTATGCTGCTGGAATTTTAAACACTATGTCCACTTGCTGTCCACTCTATTAGAGCTGTCTAAACCTGTTGATCCACCTTGAATATGTAAATTTATTGATGACGGTTGATCTGATTCTGTGTGGTTTGGTTAGTGTATTATGTATATTATGGTATAAACTAGGGACATTACTACACTATGTTTCCAACATAAATGTCCACTTTCCCTCATGGCATTGTACTTGCCAGCTATCTCTTTCTGCCTTGCTCAATCACACACACACACACACACACACACACACACATACATGCAGAAGACAAAAGGGCAGAAAACAGCGAAAGAGCACAGGTCAGGCTTTCATCATGTTTGTTTTGGGTGCAGGCAGCAGGGGATCATGCTGTATCAAAGGACACTGCTCACTGGTGGCCAGGCTTATACAGACACACAAGCAACAGGGCAGCAAAATGAGCACTCATGGCCCATCCGCTCACGAGTGAACCTTCCACATCAAACAGCAATAATACACACACCTGTACCCATCAATATGACGAGGCCCAGGCCTGTCACATCCCTCTCACAAACATGAAAAAGAGTAGGAGGCGTGAACGCCCATCCAGATGACAACAAAGGCCTCCTCTGGCCCCTGTTGAGCGCTGTCAGAGCGCCACACCGGGGCAGCCATATTTATAGCGCTCAGCGCTCTCTTAGGGTGTACTGAACCTTGGGGCTAAATTGACTTTGAAGTGGTAGGGTGCGTGTTGGGAGGGTGTATATGCATGTCTGTGTGTGCGTGTGTGTGTGCGGTGGGGGATCCTCTTTTCTTTGACTGAGTAATGAAGGTGGAAAGGAGCCTTCGGAGCAGCCAAGAGGCAAGGGTAGCCATTTTGGAACCGTCTTATCCTCCATCTGCCACACACACAGAGTACAGATGGACTATGATTAATCACACCTCAACATATTGAAGAACAAAATGCCTTTCCTGTTCCTCTTTCACCCAGAGCATTAAACAGACAAACCACTTAACAAATTGAATGATTTTAATGAAGAGATTAAGCCAGTTATATAACAGTGCCACAATTTCTTCTGTTTTTGCATATTATTCATTCATTCATTATCAGAGCCACTTATCCTAACCAGTGTTGCGAGGGGCACTGGAGCCAATTCATCATAAGGCAGACACACATATTCACACACACACCTAAGGCCAATTTAGTATCTCCACTTCACCTAATGTGTATGCCTTTGGACCCCACACAGAAAAGGATCCCCAGCTGAGAATCAAACCCAGAACTTTCTTGCTGTGAGCTAACCACTTTGCCACCATGCTGCACTATTTTAGCATATTAGTCACACTTAATTTTTGGATTTTCAAACACAATTTAATTTGAGAAAACACAACCTGGGTAAAGACGAAATACAATGTTTAAATTAGCATCTCATTTATTGAAAAAAAAGGTGCACACCTGCTGTCCCTTGTTTGAATAAAAGCAACCGATTAACACTCTCAGGTATGATTACTGCCTGACCAGTTGAATCTAAACTTCACGTAAATAGAATCTTTCCAGCAGTGTGAAGTAAAAGAAATAAAAGATGCTAATAACAATACAGTATGGTATGTTAAAAAAAAAAATGTTCAGAAAAGGTGAAAATTGAAATATATTCGTCCAGCAAGGGCTACAAATCTACTATTAATGCTCAAGTGAAGTACAGTCAAAACCGTTGTGTCCAATTGGTGACCCAGATGAACATGTAAGGAACTCACACATCTCATATAACATCTGTGTTCATGGTTATACCATTAGAAAAAGGCTGGGCAACTGTTATATCCATGGGGGACTGACAAGGTGAAAAACACAGACTAAAAGGAGCAGAAAGACTCATCTCATATTTGCCAAAAAAAAAAAGACATAGATGATCCCTGAGCTTTTGGGAACATTGTTTTGTGGACTAAGGAGTCGAAAGTGGAATATATTGGGAGGCAGAGGTCCTTTTAAAGCTGGTGTAAAGCTTACACAGCATTCCTCAAAAAGAAAGCATCATACTGTAGAACACTGCAGCAAAGAAGGGAAACCCGGGGAGACTAGTTAAAGGCAGGGCTTTTATTTCTTGAACTCAGGCTCAAGAAATAAAAGTTCTGAACACAAACTTTCCAGTCCTGTCTTGCGACCCTCATGTTGTGTTCCGCATGCATGCTGCGGGATCCCTGTCTCCCAACAACTTGCAGAGAACGACAGAGCCTGTCAGGAGACCACGCTGGTGAGAGCCGCAATCAAATTAGCGCACTGGTTCACTGTGAACAGCTGTCTGCTTCACCTGCAATGCTAGACCATGTCTCTGCTGCCACACAGTCAGACGTGACAGTGTTAGTGTGACAGTCTGCGGATGCTTCAGAAAATCCTGCAGGAGTCTTGTCATCAGTCGGTAATCTGAAGCTGAAGTACAATTAGGTTATGCAGCAAAATAACGATCCAAAGAATGCCCCAAAGGAAACAAATTTTGGAGTCATCTCTCAAACTCAGTTAATGCTCTGAAGCCTTCCACTGTGTTTGAATTGAAGTAATTTAGCATTTACTTTACATTTAAATTTACCACATTTGGCAGATGCTCTTATCCAGAGTGATGTTTAGAGCTACTAGTTTTTAGAGCTACTAGTAAAATAAGATTCTACCAAAGATGGAGGTAGTACTCCACCCGGGCAGAAACTGTAAAGTTTGTGTTAGTTGAGTATGACATGAACATGTAATTGTTATCCTAAGTGCTCAGAAGAGGTGGATCTTCAGTCACTGTTTGAAGACAGACAGGGTCTCAGCAGTTCTGATGGTCGGGGGAAATATGTTTCACCACATCTGTGCCAAAGCTGAGAAAAGTCATGAGGCATGTCTTGGACCTTTAAGAAGAGGTGTGTAACCTCAAGCCGTGCTTGATGCTCTAAGAGGGCAGAACCGTGGTCTGATCAGCGCTGATAAGTAAGATGGACATGGACCGTTTTTAGCTTTGTAGGCAAGTGTTAGAGTATTAAATCTACTTTGAGAAGCCACAGGAAGACAGTGAAGGATTTGTAGTAGTGGAGTGGTTTGTGAGAATTTTAGTTTATTGAAGACCAGATGTGCTGCTGTATTCTGAATCATCTGTAGAGGTTCTGTTAGTCTTCAGAGGAAGGCCAGACAGGAGCGAGTTACAGTTATTTACATAGTTGAGATGACAAGTGACTGGACGAGTATCTGAGTGGCATCAGTGGTGAGGAGTGGGTGGATGATTACCCTCGATGTTATAAAACGGGTACCTGCAAATTTGTTAGTATAAGGTGAAAATGAGAGCTCCTAATCTAAGAGAACCTCTAGATTTTATGCTTTTACGTGGAAGTATTCACAGAATTTCCAAAAGTGAAGACCAGGTCAGGTCTTGAGGTTGTGTCTCCTGGGATGTACAGTAACTGTGTTTTGCTGAGATTTAGCTTCGGGTGATGCGCTGTCATCCAGCAGGAAATGTCATTCAAACATGCTGAGATCTGGGCTGAGATATGAGAGTCACTGGGAGGAAAGGAGAGGATGAGTCAAGTGTCATCAGCATAACAGTGGTAGGAGAAACACAGTGAAGATATAGTGTCATAAACAGTAGCAAATATATAAAAAAAAGTTGTAAGAACTGAGCCGTGGGTAACACCAGTGGTAAGTCTTTGTGGGGTGACACTTGGTAACCATGACCCTTAAGGTAGAACGCAATCCATTGCCATGAAGAAACAGAGATTTCAAGTTTGTTGAGTGAAGCTAGGAGGATCTGATGGTTGACAGTATCAAAAGCTGCAGAAAGATCTAGAAGAAACAGTTTAGCTGTTTTGGTTGCATGAAGCGCCTCAGTGACAGCTAGAAGTGCAGTTTCTGTAGAAGTGCAGTATTCTATAATAGAAGTAGGTTGTTATATACCGCATTCCCCAAAACTTTGGAGAGAAAGAAGTTTTATTCATCATGTAAAAATAATTTAAAAACTGTGATCTGCATTTTGCATTTTGTATTTTCTCATGTCCTCCTTGTTTGACATTATAATTTATATGAGTATCTGTAGTTGGATGAATGGATGGATGGAGGGATGCGTGGATGGATGGATATAGGAGCAGAATACACTATGAATAAATGAGTCATGTTGAATGCCATCATACACATATTTGTTCCCTCATAAGATTTAGATAGCATTCCCCATTATAAAAAGGAAAACAATCAGAAAACAAACATCAGATACTGATACAGAGTCCTGATGGTTTGTTGGATTTGCCCAGAATTTGACTGCAATGTCTTTTTCTTGATACAGATGTTGACACAGTAAATCATTATACTGTTTATTTATGGCCCACAGGTACACAGGCTACAGCTGTTGTTTTTCCTACACTGCTCTCAAATATTGTCAGAAGAAGTGTAAAATGGTGTGTATAGAAAGAGCTTCGGGGGGATCTGATTAAAGTTTTTTCCCCTACCATCTATTTTGTTCAAAACATTGCACTGTAGTAATAACAGTTAAGCACAAATCATAATGGCAGCTAAATTACAAAACACAGCAGTGATTAGCTTATACATTGTAAGTATATAAACATATTGACCTAAAATACAATTATAAAAATACAGTTATAAATGAAATATATTAAAATAAAGGTAGACAATTAAAACTAGTCTGTCTGTCTGACTATGCTGTCTTTATTATAAACTATGACATAAACTTCAAATTTCATGGTTCAGAATAAATGGTGAATATCTACAAAAAAAGTCAAAATGTTGTTATATTTACCTGAATAGTATTGCCATTTATTATGATTGTGTTGCATCACATTGTGTTGTCATGTTTAGATGCAGAGCTGTGAATGAATACAGGTTTTAAAAAATCTACTCCCAGGGTCATTTTGTTCCATCTCCCGTCTGAATCAGTCTGAGCAGAGGGTAGAGAAGAACAATGCCTGTGTCGCCCCCGTAATGTGTTCAAAGCATTGTGAAATTGCTCAGGCTTACACAACCAAGCAGCGACGGCCTCCATTTCAACTTTCAGGTGACAGTTTAATTAACAGTCCCTTGGCAGTCTTCACACAACAATAGACTCTCATTTCTTCTCTAAGTGCCAATTTCCATTTTGGGGCACTCAGCAGGTGCTCGCATTAATCTTGAAACAAATTTCATGCTCGTGTTTGGCTTAATTGATATTCAAAAAGGAAATGTGGCACGACATTGAAAATCTGATCAGATGCACAGCAAACTTTAATGGATGTTTCCCCTTCCGTATTTCATGCACAGTGCATGTCTTTATCCGTCATTAAGGTACGATGATTCGGAGGTTATGATACAAATTCCTGCTATGAAAAACACATATTGGGTTGAAATGGAGAGAGAAAGTTGGCTCACTTTCTCAACTGCACTTCAGAGTCGGGGACTGAATGCATACCTCAGTCTGTCTCGGGCTAAATTGATCTTTATCCTCCAAAACATTGGAATGAATGGTGCTGGCTGCGTGTGAATGCGTGATGCTTGGAAAAGTGGATAAGAAGTGGGCGTTGTCTGGTTCGTCAGAGTCTAGATTTTTCAGTATTCCTCAACACGAGTTCTCCACCAGGCTCAGAAACACTAAGCATTATTCACCGGGGTTCAGGCAAAAGTACAATAAGTACAAAAAGAGCAGTTTACAAGCTGTGTGTGGAAAAACTTTGTTGCTGTCCCATAATGGTATGTAGAGAATTAAACATGGGTGGAGATTTTGGATGTACAGCTTATGTGTTCCATTTACTTTACTAAAGTTGGGCAGTTTTTCTGAAATTTGCTTTGCCCTTTAAACGTAAATGAAAATGAGTGGCAGTACGTTGAGTCTGATGTAACAGCAGTTGGCTAGATGGAGGCACAAGCCTTAAATGTATGCTGAAAGGATATTTACCTCTCAGAACTCCTCCAGAGTCTACCCCGCAACTCTTATTGCTCTAACTTTCCTGGTTATTGTTTTCTGAATTCAATTTTGTTTGGAGCCAGAGTAAAAGCCTGTAGAATATTTAGGTGGGACAAAGCTTCAGTTACCACCACCACTATCTCTTTGTCAGGATAACTGCATTTTCTTTCAATGTTTGCTGTCACAGAAGAAAGGAGAAAGTTGTAGAAAGGCCTTGGGCATGGAGCTGAAGCGTAGCCATGTTTTATTCCTTTCTTCCTTGCCCCGGATCCCTCCATCCATACCCTTGTATTTTTAGCCCTGGCCTTGTGCAGAGAGCTCCGAAGCAGACCTCTTTCCACAGGCACAAGCTGACTTTCCCTCCCTAGGCTTTTTACAAGCTTTCAGGCCACCGGGGCCTTCAGGAAATGCTAAGAGCAGCCAAGGAAACTAGATCACTAGCCTCATGACAAAGGAGCTCTTTGCATAAGTGCAGACCACTGGAGAGAGTTTGCAAATGAACCAGATGTTAGTGTTAGACTTTCAGCAGGTTGGCAAAGACTAAAGGGTATCTTTAATTATACTCCCTGGATAATCTCTATGTAAGTACAGCCATACGCAACACACAGGCAACACATGTAAATAATGCACAAGTTCTATTTATTTGCTGAGTTTAACATATTGTGGGGAAAAAACTTTGCATTTTAATGTTCTTTTTTTTCAGTTTGATAAATTCACCATTTGAACAATGCTTGTGCATTAAATTGTGCAGAAATGTTTTCTCCAGTGCTGGACTGGCCATCGGGTAATTTTGGGCCGGCGCAGAATCCCGTCAGCAACACCCCCCCAATCCCCACCCGCCCTCAGGAACGACAGCTTTGTGGGCTGGTTTTCTCTATGGAGGATGTGTATCTATTTACACACAGAAAATATATACAATTTAATCTGAAAACGTTTACACAAAACTGTATCTAAAGAAAGAATGAGTAGATTGTTTTCACTTTAAAATATCAATTTAGCTTGATATTCCATAACATTTGCACACCTAACATCTGCTTGAAACTGGTAATAAAGGAAACACTTGTACTTATGCATGTACTTTGTACTATGCATAAGTACAAGTGTACTTGTACTACACTTTTTGCATGAGCAAATTATAAACATTTTCTTTGTCCCATTAAAAGAAAATCTTTCCTCTTGTAATAATTCATAGTAGTCTGGATTCCAGATGAGCAATGATTTCTGAATCCAGTGCAGATTTTCTATGAAGCTGAACAGGATTTAAACAGGACTAGACTGCGCTTCATGCCATTGTCCATCCATCATGTATTCAGTCATGAGAAATTACAGGCATATCTATAACTTAATTACAAACCTTTTTATATAATGACCTTTATCGTCTTCAAATGCGAAGACTGAGTTGAGTTTAGGGTTCAGTAGCATACGATTTGGCTTGGAAATCAAGGACATCGTCAAAGAGTGAAGAAAAGAATTTGATTGGCACATCCACCTTGCCTTGTCTGGAACACATGCGTTTGTCTTTTGAGTGACTTAGAATGGCGTGTTTTCAGATTGGATCTTCAATTTTCCCTCCTAAAGTCTGTGAGAAGAAGAAAATAGAATGTATTGCTTTTTTCATTTATAGGCATAAGAGCTGCAGCTTCTACCTGAGCTACTCACTTTCAAGCAATAAAACACACACACACACACACACACACACACACACACACACCTATTCAGCAGACAGAAGGCATTTAAAGTGCAGTCAGGTTAATTTGCTTCATTACATGCAGGCACGTGCTCTTTGCTTACTTCTCGATCAAGCAGCTCCTTGTCCTGTGTGAATGAGAGTCACGCTCTCCTGTGGCGAATCACAGTGTGAGGTGACCCATACCACCGCGCTGTCAGTACAGACAGGAGCAAGGGATAAATAGTCATTTGGATGTAGTTGATGCATTCCTTCTAGCAGTGGCGGTTCTAGACCAAAATTACCAGGGGGGCCGAGGTGGGGCCAGTGTGTTTTTAGGGGGGCACGTATAACAGCAAAACAGGTCTATATTTTATTTTATATTTAGCTTTTCATTTATTTTCATTACAGTTCTTTTTCACAGCATGAAATCACACTGTCATCATCTCACTGTAGTAAGGAGGAAAAATAGAAAGAAAAAAGAAGTTCTCATACTGTGAGTGGTCTCAAAATCTTTTTGAATTACACTGTCATCATCTCACTCTAGTAAGGGGGAAACATAGAAAGAAAAAAGAAATTCACATACTGTGAGTGGTCTCAAAATCCCATAAAGCATTTACATGTGCACTTGGCTGAAACACTACAACAAGATTCTTTCAGATGCCTCACTTTCCAACTGTCCAACCTCCATGTCTGTCTCTCTCTCTCTCCATAACTTGCTCTCTCATAATCTTCATCTCCCTCACTCTCTCTATGCTGTTTCTTGCCTACAGGGGCAAAAAAGGACATAATGTCCTTCCTGCTCCTTTTCATGATGATAGCCTACTAAAAAGAAAACGGAGAGGATTGTAGCCTCTACGTCTCACAAAGCCATTCAGATTTTTCATTACACAAGTAAGCTAAATACTGTCGGTTATTTCATCCATTTCCCAAATATATTAAGTGACATATTGCTGTGCAATGAACTTTTTAGAAAGATGAAGGTACTTGGTGAACATGAGTGACATATTTACTGACTTCAGTGGCTTTGCTTATTCACAAACATAACAAGACCAATGCATGATTAAGCGCAATAAAAAACGGGTTTTAATATTGTAGTGAAGAACAACAGTAAAACACGAATAAGTGCAAACAATGACGTTGCGAAATGAATCGTTTTCCTTTCCTTCGCCTCTTTGCAGTTAGTCCATTTAGGGCTCCAGCTGGTAGCTTTTACAACCGAAGTTTATAATTCGCGCTGCTGGTCTTCAGGTTGCAGATAACAGCGCGTGTGTGTAGCGCTTCAAGAAGTCCGTCTAGAACACACGTAGCGTTAGTTCCGTTCTTCGAACCAGCGCATGTCGCGATAAGAAATTAATATTATATCATTGGCTGTTCAGTGCAGGGGCCATAACAGGGGCCATGGGCAATTCTACAGGGGCTCTGGCCCACGCTAGCCCCCATCTAGAACCGCGTATGCCTTCTAGAGGAAGCACGCTCCGGCCATGCGAGTACTACTTGTAAGAAATTTACACAGCTAAAAAGCTTAGTTTTGTCCAGTGGCATAGTTTTCATCTGGGAAGGCGGGGCACATGTTTCGTACTTTTCACAGTCCTGCCCCTCCACCGCATCCCCTACGTTAGCTGAAGGTTTGTGGGGCTATTACTAAATGGGACAGGTTCACTCTCGAAACTCAAAGTAATCCAGATAGTACATATAACATGAATGAAATATTGAATAAATAGGGCACACCATATATAGATCAGCGGGCCACAGTTATTTCCATGGCTGTGGATTGGTACGTTTCCATAAAGCAACAAGAAAGCATCCAACATTTTAGTAATAATTTCAGTAACATTTGTTTTCTACCCTTGCAGTAACTGTGAAATAGGGTGAGTTAGCTATCTAACACTAACTTTATCTTGGGTTTCACTAAAGTCCTGTGGCATTCCCACATTTAACAGTAATTATTATGTACAGTTTAAAATGGCACAAGAGTATGTGCCTTTGCAGCCTGTGGACTCTTGTCACTAAAGTAAGGGCACTCCTTACTTCAGAGCTACAGTACTTGTTTATATTTTGGGTTTTTTTTATATTTAATATTTTTATGTGTTTTTTTCAGTCTCCATGGTCCATGTGTACATACTTCAGTATTTATATACAGATGTTTTTGTCCACATTTTTCAATGTTTGAATGCTTCTTTATATTTGTGTTCTCCAGCGGCCTGTAAGGACCACCGACGGGCTCTGGAGGTGTCCCAGCACTCAGAGGAGATGGGCCTGATTCTGGGTGTATGCGCAGGGGGCCTGGTGGTCCTCATCCTACTGCTGGGGGCCATTATCATCATCATTAAGAAAGGGTAAGAATCACACAGAACATACCTCTAGCCCTATATTAGACCTGTGGTACAGCATGTTGTGTTTTGCTGTGATTTCCCATGAACCATAAATGGCTGTGCTGTGTAAGCAACTTGTAAACAACACAGGGTTACCATTTGTCTGTGGTTATAGATATAGATAACGCATTATTAATGCTCTTAGTTATGGAGTTATAGCAGAGAAGAGAAATTCTTTATCCAAGCCCAGATTCTCTTTTTTAAGATGCAAATTGGGTCTGTCATGGTTTGACATGTAGATGAAATGTTGGAAGCCAGCTGTTTATCACAAACTATGACTAAAGCTAACAGTAGCTCAGGGTTGCTGTCTCCAGTCTCCCATGTTATAGGAGTGTGGGGCTTTCATCTTCTGAGATTATCTGGGTGTGAAATATTTAATTAAGGAGAGGTGCAATTCAATTACTCACTTAATTAGGCCCGGCCTGGCATCAGCCTGACCCAGAAACAAGCTGATAATTGGGTGGGAAAAGGTGTGCCTTTGGAGTAAATTATCATGCTTCTCCATAGGTCTCTAGATCTCGGTGCTGATGAGAGAAATGGATGTATCTAGAGTGTCATCCCCACCAGCAATCTGCGCAAAGCCACTGGCTATCTTGTGATAACACAAATTGTACTACTTGATGGTGGGACATTGTAGGAATTGAACCTACAATGATGACAAACGACAATAGTAGCTAATCCTAGCAACAGAACAGTTAGAAATGGAGTCATTCATGTCATAGTAAAAGAATGGAGGCTCTTGGCATCACCGTTTATTGTTGCACTGCTATGGGCCCTTTTCACAATTCAATTTGTTTTTCTTCGCTGGAAGTTCTTTTTACCCATTAACTCCAACAATGATTTCTAGCAAGTCCAAGAACGGGAGCTTTTACAGCTTTTAACCAAGAGTTCAAACTCAAAGCAAAAACAACTTTACCCCAGTTTAGGGGATGAAAGAGAACATTTTGTCATGTGGAGGGGAAGTACTTTTGTGAGCAGTCAGCACACAAAAGTGCAGATTACACTGAAGGTAGCTCCCGTTTGAAAGTCGGTGCTGTTCCCAGCCGCTTCCACTAGAACAGACTTCATGTTCCCTCTCAAAGTCTTTTGAGAGGGCAAACATTCGACAGGGAACAGGTGTTCATTTACTGGAGCCAGTGGCTGGTGAAAACGCTATGCACCGAGATTACGCAGCACGACCCCCTGCCGGTATGTTATGTTTGTCAACACTTGCAAAAACTAACTACCAGTAATAACTTCTTAATCTATCCATCATCTTTCCTCCATAGAACTATTAGATGGACCATAAAGCCTGAAAATACCATACACAGACATCTTCACTAATAATGTTAGCTAACATTTTCTTACCTTAATATCTTTGAAAGAATTTCTCCACGAAGAATCGATATCTTTTTTCAACCTGGAGTCCTGTGTTATTGGGTGTTCCCTATCTTGGCCACATCCTCAGATTTCATTCTTGATGGGAAAGAAGAGCTTGAAACCTGTTCCATGTTGGATTGTAGAAATGCTGGAATTTCTGAGGCTGGAAGAGACTGCTGGAATGGCTTCTTCGCATTTCCGGCTCGTGTGAAAAGGGCCTGTTGTTTCCAAACGTGCACACAGATTCGAAATGTCATTTGAATTCAAGTGTAAAGTATATATACATTTACACAATGGTTTGTTCCAACAATGCAATCTGAAGAAGTGTGAGAAGTGTTCTACCTGGGCTGTTATTTTTGATAACAACTGATTCAGCATGAGTTACTAAGCATTGGCTCACTTTACCCTGTGGTTAACCAAAGTTAATTTGACACTTTAGCACATACATTTAAAATGAACATATTCGATTTATTAGACATTACTTGAGCTGCAGCCTGTTTGGTCATATTCTGAAGATTATTGTGAGCACAGGTGTACACCATATGCTGAACCTACTTTTACACCTTTAATTAAATGCTCATGGCTTCTTTGCTTTACTTTTTTCTTTATTTTTGAGCTGTTGTATAAGAACCGTACAACACTCAAGGTCATGTGTTTTCACTAGTAATCTCATGACTGCAATTTGGTTGTAGACACAAGCCAAAAGCGAGAGCAGATCATCACATTATATTGTTGGTACCGCACTCCATCCCACATTCTAATGATTGAATAGAAGTAAATGAGAACTGTTTTGAAACATCAGGTTGTTAAAGAAATAAAGATATAGCTGTTTTATTTGTGGGCTCTGCATTAAATAGTTGAACGTGGGCTGTAAATGAACAACATTTGGAAATAAGGGGATGGGATAACGTTTGTTGTTTAATTTCCCAAAGTGGAAATATACAAAAAAAGTGCTTAAAGTACGTAATTGAATATTTCAGTGATTCTGAGTCTAAGACATTAGGAGCGATTATGCTGCTAAGCCACCGTGAAGTTGCTTCTGTGGCTAGTGATAGCAAAATTCTCTCTGGCAGCAAAGCATTTGGTTGATTCATTAAAAGCTAACAAGGCAACATATTTGATTAGGCCATATCTGCTTTGGCTGCAGTTGTGTCTGTCACCGCCTAGGTTCTGCATGTGTCACATTGCTGGCGTGGCCAAAGCAAGCCTCTGACAGCCCGCCATTTTTCACACTAATCAGAGCACTGGCAATGCTTGCATCTCATGTCCCCTCTCCCTTATTCTCTCTCTGTCTCTTACTCTCTCTCTTTCTCTTCTCTCTCTCTCTCTCTCTCTCTCTCTCTCTCTCTCTCTCTCTCTCCTCTTTCCTCTCCTCTCCAGAAGGGACTACTACTCTTACTCTTACTATCCGTAAGTGGCTTTTCCTCCATTGCACACCATCATTTCCCATTGCTTTAGCTTGGTGCTGTTCAGAGAGCACATCAGTGGAGTAACAGTCTTTCTCCCTCTGCTTTTCTGTTGTTCCATTTCTTTCTCTTTCTCCCCCATCTCTCTCTCTTCCTCCTTCTCTCTCACACTCCCTCTGTCTCTGTGTTATCAGTAGGAAGCGGGTGAACATGAATAAGACTCCCATTACCTACAGGCAGGAGAAGAGTAATATGATGGGCTCAATGGAGCGCAGCTTCGCTGACCAGAGCACGCTGCAGGAGGACGAGAGAATGGCTCTGTCCTTTATGGATGCCCACACCTGCAGCACCCGCAGTAAGAGGCATCTACCCACACACACGCACGCACATACACACAAAGGCATACACATATCCATCATGCATGAAGAACACCAGCATGTACAGAGAGAGATTAATGCAGATATAAATAGATAAATAGTGCATATAGATATAGATAAACAGAAGCCATCACATGTCAGGCCTTTTGTCACGTCTGATCTCTGTCCAGACCTAAAGAATGTACAGTGTAATCCCATAGTTTTGTATAGGATGAGGCACAGTCCGGAAATTTGAAATAAACTGTGTCACTGAGGTGGTACCTACATGTATAAATCTTCAGTACCTTTTACTTAGGGAACGTAATGTACCATATTCCAATGCAGTTTTCTTCCTTACCTATCGGTTGCCTTCATTCAGCATGCCTTGACTCCAGATTCTGTATTTGTATATTTTAAGATGGTTATAAAAAGGCACAAATATGTCTCATGCCCCATGGAGAGTAAATGTAAAAATACATTTTATATACACAGTTGGAGCTTAAGGACCTTGCTTTTCCTTTTACACTGATTAAAATCTACAATAAATCACTGGACCAAAATGTACCTGACAATTACCTTTACTCTGACTGTGTAGTCTGAAAAGTAACATGTAGCATATAACATTGATTTTGTAGAAAATAGCAGATTTTTCCGGAGGGCATAGAAAAGGATCACCCCCCTTCAAAATACTGAAATGAAGACATACACAAGAAAAACAATTTTATATTGCTATATTTATTTTATAACATCTAAGTGAAAGATATGATGGAAACAGTTCAGAAAATAAATAATAATAAAAAATGAAAAGCCAGAGATGAATTTAGGATCACTTACATGTCAGGACTTTGTGGGAGCACCTCTTGCTTTAATTACTGCCTTGAATCTGTCGGGATACAATATTTGCCCACTCTTCTTCACGGAGCTGTTCAAGCTCAGTCAAAACAGATGGTGATGGTTTATGGATTGCTATCTTCATTCCACAGATTTTTTATAGGGTTTAAGTCTGGACTATGACTAGGCCATGCAAGGACATTCAGCTTTTTCTTCTTCAGCCACTGCGTGCTCAATTTTGCTTATGCTATGGGTCATTGTGGTGTTGGAAGGTGAATCTTCTTCCCACTGACAGCGTTCTAGCAGCGGGCAGACGGTTTTCCTCAAGAATCTGATGCTATTTTGCTCCATTTTTTTTCTTCTATCCTGACCTGTGCCCCAGTCCCTGCTGCAGATAAACACCCTCGCAACAGGGCGCTACCACCTCCCTGCTTTACTGCAAGTATGGTGTTCTTTGGATAGTGAGCTGCATTGGCTTTTCTTCAAATGTACCGTTTGTTTGATTTTGAGACTGTATAGTTCGATTTGGGTCTCATCTGACTTTAAAACCTTTTCCACTTGGCCTCAGAATCTTCACGGTGCATTTTGTTAAAGCTCAATCAAGACTTAATGTGGCCTTTCCTGAGGAGTGCCTTTTTTTTGCAGCCCTCCTATACTGCCCACATTTGTGGAACACTTTATTGTTGTCACAGTTACACAGTGACAGCTTGACTTGAGCCTGTCCACACCTTTATCCCTGAGGTCTTTTGACTATCCCATAGTTGATTGTTTGCTTTCTGTTGCACTACCGACCCCTGGAACGCTCCAGAAATAAAAAGTCTTTAGGCTGAACTAATCAAAATGATTACAACTACTCAGAGGTAGAAGCCAATTAGCTTGGTGTGCAATGCAGCAGGCGATTAGTTACACCTGATTGAGTTCACAAGTATTTTTAGAAGGGGGTGATCCTTTATCTCAATGAATCTGATTTTTTATTTTTTGTTTTTTTTTCTAAGCTGTTGCTATAATATTTTTGACTTGCATGTTATATGTTGCACTGAGTAAATACAGCTGGACATGATTCTTTTCTGTTCCCGGGGTATGCATTCACATTTCTCTTTTTTGGTTAAATGTCAAATTTAATTCAATGTTCTCTTACCACTCACTGAAGGAAATCACATTTACTTATATAGTTTTCATAACAATACAATTTCTGTTTGACATTTCCTTGTCCAAACAACACACTGTCGCTGGCATGCTGGGTTGCCATGCCACTTAGTCTGCCATGCCATTTTGTGCCAGTTGAATAAAGTCAGGAGTCTTGACTCAGAAAAGCCATTATCAGTGACACAACCACCTCTGCTTCAAATCCTTATACAGAAATCAGTATTCAGTCATTTGAATTCTAAATACATATGGACACGGGCAGCATTAGAGGTAGCACTGTTTGAAGTAAGCCAGCAGTCATGCAGATTCCATACTCCTACTTCAAATTTTCCACTGATGTTTTTCATGAACATTATTGATTAAAAAATAATGAATTGGTGATGTTTTTTCCCCGTTACACCTTACAAGTCATTTACAAGCTCTGGGAGCTCTGACCCAGTGAATACCACTCCTGTTGCAGTTTAGGTCGTTTGCACCCTGTTCAGCCTTTCAGGAAAGTCACATAATTAATGATTCGACTTGCCTACATCACCCTCTGGTACCCCCAATTCTATAGCAATTGTGCTGCTGAGGTGCTATAGCAGTACATGAGCAAATTCACACCACAGGAGCAAAATAACCTCCTGAGTAAAATTTTCTCACATATCAGAGTGATTGGAAAAGGGACCTCGAAGGATCTGTGTGCAGAATGTGTGTATGTTTGTATGTGTGTATATGTACATATCTGAATAGCCCCAATATTAAAACCACTGACAGATGAACTGAATAAGATTGATTATCTTGATACAAAGGTCCTGTCAGAGGGTCGGATATATTAGGCAGCAAGTGAACAGTCAGTTCTTGAAGTTGATGGGAAACCATAAGGATCTGAGTAACTTTAACAAGGGCTAAATGGTGACGACTAGATGACTGGGTCAGAGCTTCTCCAAAACAACAGGTCTTGTGGAGTGTCCCCAGTGGTCGGTACCCAGCAAAGTATTCCAAGTAAAGACAACCGGTGAACTGGCGACATGGTCATGGACACCCAAGGTTCATTAATGCGCATGAAGGCTAGCCCATCTGGACTGATCTCACAGACAAGCTACTGTAGCACAAATAGCTGAAAATGTTAATGCTGGCTCTGACTAGTCAGAGTACCCATGCTGGCCCCTGTCCACTTACTGAAGCAACTACACAGGTCACATGAGCATCAGAACAGGACCATGGAGCACTGGAGGAAGGTGGCCTACACAATTTTTAGCCAGGCAGTTTAATGTGATGTCTGATTCATGTAAACATATTTATAGACACTTGCTCATCCAATGTTTTCTCTGAAACCAAAGGTGTACTAAAAGAGAGTTTTGCAACCCCCCCTTTGCTGCAACCTTCACCAATATGGGAAGGCTTTACACTTCTTTATATTTTCAACTTCTACAGATATGAAAGAGCGTGTGGGGGTGGGGGGGGGGGGAAGAGAGAGAGAGAGAGGCATCTGATTTAAAGCTGCCTTTCTTTGTGGAAATTGGGGCGAAAATACAAAATAATTTATTTGTATCAAAACTGTTTGATTCAACAAGCGATTAATAGTTGATGTTTGAAGGAGGAGTTCTCTTGATCAAAATGAAGCTTTAATGGCATGTCTCAAAGCTGTCTCGTCCACTCTCTCGAGTCTGCAGCATGTTCTGCTGCATACATTCTGCCTGGGTCTCGCATTCCTTACTTCACACTGCTAATTTACTTTCATGCACAGCTGAAGTCATGAATTTATAATAATCTCCACAAGCATGTTTCTGAATTCATAATTACAGAGGAGCTGAACGAGACAATGCCCATGGTAGATGTTTTTTATTTTTATTTTTGGTGTCTAGACAATTTCCTTTTTAAACACCTCAAAGTAGTTGAACATGTAAGTGTATCTGTGTCTGTGACTGTCTCTCCTCAGGTGATCCGCGCAGTTCTATGAACGAGTCCAGCAGTCTTCTCGGTGGTTCGCCTCGGAGACAGTGTGGGCGTAAAGGCTCGCCTTATCACACAGGACAACTTCATCCAGCCGTGCGCGTGGCTGACCTGCTGCAGCACATCAATCAGATGAAGACTGCAGAAGGCTATGGTTTCAAACAAGAGTATGAGGTGGGTGAAAGTAGGGTCTGAATCAAATAGCTGAGAGCAAGAACAGAGAGAAAGGGCAGCCTTTTGCAGTGGTTTATTCCAGAATGTATGAATGCCCCACAGTTGTCCCCACAGATTTCTTCAATTAATTGACATACATTTGTGCTTAGTTTAGTTTCACCAGCTACTCTGAGGGATATCAATAAACTGTCATTACTGGAGAGAATGGCAGTGTTCTCCAGCGGTTTGAGAGAATGACAGTATTGGAGAGAACGGTAATGTTCCATAAGATGCAGTCTTCAGGGGTTTCAAACTGTATCTTGCGTGTTCAGCAACAAGGATGATTGTCAAACTGGGCTATTGTGCAAGCCTCACCACCATAAATTTGTTTGTACCCTGCAGGGATGAAAAATGTATGAACGTATATTTTCTCTTATGTAAAATACAGTAAATGCAAAAGCATTCTTGTTCCTATTAAGACAAAGACATCCTGAGTAAACACAATTACAGTTTTTAAATGATCATGCTGCTTATTTAAAGAAAAAAAGTTATCCAACACCATCTAGTGTGAAACGTGATTAGTTGCTCACTAATTGCTTACTCTTTACTCAATCAGCTAAATTTAGTTGACAATGGAATCAATTAGACTAGACACACCAGGCTTGATTACTACCAACCTTGTTGAATCTAAACATAAGTAGAACAATTTCAGCAGTGTGAAAAAGGCTAAAACACCTTAACAAGCAGCACACTATGAGAAGTACTTCCAGAAGATTATGGGTCTTCAGTGAACTACAGGGAAAACCACCATATCCCTGAATATCCCCAGATTTCAGCCAAAATAGCATCCATACTTAAGGAACTGCAGGCCTCACGTGCCTCAGATAAGGTCAGTGTTCAGGATTCCACCATTTAAAAGAGACTGGATAACAATGGTATCCATCACAGAGTAAGATGAAAACCACGGCTAACCACTGCAGTCTCACATTTGCCAAAAATACCTTGATGGCCCCAAAGCCTTTTGGAATTGCATTTTACGGAGCTGAAATTAAAACGTTTTGTAAGACAGGGAACTGTGACATCTTACGTGAAGCTAACATAGCATTCCATAATAAGAACATCATGCCAGCAGTCCAGTATGGTGGTGGACGATGTGGGGATGCTTGCCTCTAGGTGAAGCTCAAGAACAAAAAAACAAGTTTGTCTTTAAATGACTCAAAAGATAGAAGCAGAAAGTTTTAGAGTGGCCTAGACAAAAGTCCTGACTTGAACCTCTTTGAGATGCTACAACAGAACCTTAAACAGGCAGTTTCCACACAAAAGTCCTCCAAAGTGGCTGTATTAAAGCAATTCTGCAAGGAAGAGTGGACTGAATTTCCCCCACAGGGAAAAATGATCTCCAGGAAGCATTTGGTTGCAGTTGTTGCTGCTAAAGGTGAGAACAAAACAATATTTGAAGCATTTTTTTTTTCTCCAAGTCATATTTTATGTCCATCAAAACACAAGCTCCTCCCGACCTGTCACATTATTTCAGCCCCTCTGCCATACAAAGGGTGTGCAAGATTTTAGTGTTTTATTGCAATGAACAGATCTGTGCTTTGTGATGTCGGATTTTCAACTATCTACACAATTGTTAAATAAGAAAAGAAAGGGAGAAAAAGAGCTGATGTTCCCACATGAAGCATTATATAACAGAGACAAATTTGATGCAGTGTGGATTGGACTTATGGTGTTTTTTGACTTGAGGTCACCAGTCAATATATATTTCAGATGAATCATTAAACTTTTACCTTTATGATATACTATCCTCGTATTTTTAGTTTGTTTTGCACTTTCTGGTGGAGGTGACATGGAAGCCTCTCTTGACTTTGTTTTAAATATAGTTAATATAAAATGAAAATTAAATGAAGTGATCATTCTGTTATACGTGAACACACCACAGCACACACAGCACAAATTCTTGCTCTGTATTTAACCCATTCATCAAGTGAAGCAGCGGGTAGCCAGGAACACAGCGCCCGGGGAGCAGCGTGTGGGGATGGTACCTTGCTCAATGGTCCCTCAGAGGTGTTTAGCAGTCTTGGGAATCGAACCTACAACTTCCTGATCGCAGTGCAAACACCTCCTCATGTTTTGTCTGGTCAACTTTTAATATGTTAATATACATCCAGTTCTACATTTCAGGCATGAGACACATTCCTAAAAAAAGTTGGGAAAAAAAAGTTGGTTTTTTTTGCAGGCCAGTCCAGTACCTTTTTCTTTCACAGCCATGCCTTTGTCATGTGTGCAGAATGTGATTTTTCATTGTTTTGTTGAAAAATGCATGGACGTCCCAGGAAAAGATGTTGGTGGAAAATATTGCTCTAACATCTGAATGTACTTCTCTGCATTATTGCTGCCATCACATTTATTCACCTTTGCCGAGGACACTGACACAACCCCATACCATAACAGATCCTGGCTTTTGGGACTGTCGTTGATTATAGTCTGGACAGTCCTTGCCATCTTTGGTTCGGAGCACACAGTGTCCATTTCTTCCCAAAAAGGTCTGGAATACTGATTCGTATGACCACAGTACATGATTCCACTGTGTGACTGTTCATCCCAGATACTTCAGAACCCAGAGAATGCGAGATTACATTTGTGAATGTAATCCCATATTCTAGAGTTTGACAAAGGTTTGTCAAATTAATCTCCTACCCATGTGGTTAAATCGACTATGGATGACTGACTTCATGATTGGGTTCTTCATGCAGTGCCATCTGAGGGATCAGAGATCTCAGATGTTCACACACTGAATTTCCTCCAGATTTCTGGAATCATTTAATGATATTATGCACTGTATAGGGAGAAATACGCAAATCCCTTCCAATATTTCTTTGAGGGAAATTGTTTTTAAACATTTCAATAATACCCATCTATGCTTCTCAAAGATTTAAAGACACTTTTTACATGGACATCACCTGCTTGAAATTACATCATTTTTTTAGCTTCATTACTATTCCTAAATTGGAACGTTTCGAATAAATAAAGTTGACCAGACTTAACATGAAATATCTTGGGTTCATACTGTCTTTCACACTGTGTTTCTTTTTTTTGTTTGCATTTTCCAGACCGTCACAACATTTTTTCTGATTTGAGGTTATAGATTGACTTTTACTAACTGTTTTGTGCTGGATGAGAGCTAAATGTTTGGTGAGGACTGTAGTGTGGAGCATGTAGAAAACTATGTGGTGGGATATACTTGTTTATTAGTCATTAAATCACACAGATGTGCTATAGTAAGAAAATGGACTTACTTGCAAGTCCAGTCTCCAGTAATGCCACCGCCAACTGTGGCTGGAAGTCAAGGAGAGCATACTTGGCCTTTAACAGAATTGGCAGTTAGTATTCTCCTCCAAGCGTGTTGCACCGTCCAATATTATGTTTGACCCTGTGTAAAAGATGCATTGGATGGCTTCACATGTCTTAGAGGAACCGTATGTTAGTCCTCACTCTCCCAGCATGGTTTCGTCATGTGGCAGGAGGATTGGCTATGACTAGAAAGTAGTAGGAGGGTCTTCCTTCATGGTAATATTCACTTCCAAAGCATCTCTAGAAACAAAAACAGTTCAGCAGCTTCATGGATTGAGTGTCTTTGGTCGAGCAGCTCCAGACAAGCCGAAGATCACCATGTGCCGTGCCAAGCATCAACTGAAGTAGAGTAAAGCACATTGTAGTTGGGTTACAGTAGTGGAAACATGTTCTTGACAGATAAATCATGCTCCATTATCTGGCTGTGTGATGGATGAATTTCCATTTGGTAGATTCCAGGAGAACACTACCTGAATGCATTGTTCAGTGAAAGTATTTGGTGGAAGAAAAATAAAAGTCTCGGGCTGTTTTTCATGATTTACTCTTTTTTCCAATGAAAGAAAATCTTAATCCTGAGCATACAGTGACATTCTGTGCTTGTTTGACATTTTCCGGCATGCCCTTGTGTAGGACACTCACTCTTTCTTCCTTTTAAGACTGTCAGTGTGACTGATGGAGGTCCAGGTTTTTAGAAAGTATTTTTGGAGCTCCAGGTTTGTGAGTATGAACTTTGAGGTTCAACGAAATCTCTTTTTATGATGCTATATTGTGTTTTGTGGTTTGTTTTAATCTGGCAAGTCAAACTTGCCACTGTTGAATCCTGATGTCAGTTGGGTCATTATTATATCCTACTTTTGTGACATACTTTTTCCATCAGTGGGCTTGACTGTTGTTCAGGCCATTTGTATGACACTGTTCTATGAAGACAAAGCTATGTAAAGTGTTCAATATGTCCTTAAAGAAGTCTGTGTTTATGCTGTATTTTGACCACAAGACTATGATCTTCTTTGAACAGTGGTTCATATACTTCAAATATTTATTGTTCCACAGTTTGTTTGCTCAAAATTAGAGTAAAAGCAGACTATAAATTAAGTGTATATCCTTGAGATACACCTTAAATAATATGGAACATGTTTTTCAAGATCTGAAGTGTGCTCAGAGTATAGACTTCTAGTTAAATGTAAGAAATTAAGTATCAACTGAAACCACTTGACTTGTCATTTGCTACTTGAACCCTACTTTCGGTTGTGTGTATGTGTTTGTATGTGAGTGTATGTGGATTATGTTCTCTTCTGCCCGTGTTATCAGTTTTTCCACAAGCAAAGCTATGAGACCAAAGATCTCTCTGTCCAATCAATGTGCTGGTACAAGCGGGCCCCTCTGGAACTCTGCTTGTAGACTCATTAAACTCCCCCTCCCTTCAGATGGAGCAGGTTTGACCCAAAATCAATATACGTACTCTTTGAGTGTGTGTTTGTGAATGTTTGTGAATGTGTGCACACCTAGTGTCTGTGAGTGTGTGAGAGTTGAGGTTATCACTGGACCTTATAGTGGGAACACATTAAACAGAGAGGCAAAGTTTGAACCTAACCCCAATCGCTGGTTCATAAACCTTATTTCCTAGTGGAAAAAGAACACTGGACATTGATCTGGACCATGATAGAAGGACGTGGCAGAGTAAGAAAGAAGGAGACAGAGTGAGAGAGAGATATAAAGAGAGTGATGGATCTCCCTGTACTCGATCCCCCAGTGATTTTCCCTCTAGGTCAAGGTTAAGATGTGTGGAGTGTTTATTGATTGTTTCAGAGCTGAGCTGAAAAGGACTTACATTGCTGTTCATATTAGGTATGCTGATGATGAAGTGTTAGACTGCAACAAAAAAGAGTTTGGATTTATTGCTTACTGGTAATAACCAAACTAGTCTGTTTTATGTTTTGATTTGACAAATGTGTATTGCACCAATAATATTGGCTCTTCTTGTGAACATTACAGTTTTATAATAAACTAATGGTTCAGATTTAAGTAAAATAAGATTCGGAATGTTTTTCTGTTCCTTTTGTTGTCCTCAGAAAAGTAAATTACACTTAGCAAGTAAATGCTTTATTTATTCATTTATTTGGAATTTTGCATCCCTTGGCCGGAAAAGTGGACAATGATGTTCTGACTCATTGTAGATGGAGTGCAGATAATAAACCCTGGCTGTGAGTCCTAACTAAACTCGCTCCTAACAAGAGCTTATGAGCCACTTCAGCTCCTCAGTGGGCCGTCATTGCCTATAATGGACACTAATTACTGTTGTTTGCTACAGTATGTGGTTAAGTGCTTTGTGGGAGCCCCATCGCCTGCTTTTTCTTCAGTCATTCAGTTCTGCCAAACAACACTCTTGTGTTGTGCTTGTGTGCTTGGTAGCCCTGGGGAGTGGAGTAGAGCCTTTAGAGAGAAGCTCTAGCTGTAAAGAGAAAGTGGGAGAAAGTGTAATCCTAGACTTTGTTTTTTGGCAGGTGGCAGTCTGGGCTTATGACTGGTTAGCGGTATAAAAGTCCACCCTGCCTCTTTGTCTGTGTCTTCCTCTCTTCCCTTCTCTCTCTTGCACCGAATGACAAAGTGGTAATTTCTCAGCGTTCGGATTCTCAGCTTCTCCTTTGTTTTTTTGGAGACCATGAAGAGGGACTGATATTACCAGGCCTTTCACAGGAGAACTGTGTGTAATGAGTGTTTATTTTAGGGTGTTGCCATAGCAACACAGGAAACATGGACAGGCATGAAGAGAAATTGAGATTTTCATATCATTTTGAATTGGGTTCTCTTATCTTGCTTGCCTATCAAAGACAGCAGTTCTGCTTGCTTGGAAATTTGCAATGCTTTTTAAGTTCACAAAAAGCACAAATTCTACCCAGCATTACAGAAGTTTGTTGGCGCTTGATTTTTGAAGATGTTTAAAAATTGGAGTAGGGTTTCCTTTCAAATTTACAGACAAAAAAACCATATTGCCTGTGGTCAGACTATTAGTAATGTGATATTACTTATTTGTATCTAAAAACCTGTTATACTCTTCTGATTTAATTTTTAGAGCTTCTTTGAAGGCTGGGACGTTACAAAGAAGAAGGATAAAACCAAAGGAAGACATGACACGTTAATGGGTTGTGAGTTATCTTTTCAGCTCATGATTTAAAAAAAAGAAAATAATCTTAAAACCCAGAAAAATACATTTGCATTTCTGCTTTCATCACTGTGGAACAATGCTTGTATGTTTCTCATTGCTGCTAAACTATTTTGTGTTACCATGACATTTTTTTAAGCTGACACATTTTAGATATAAGTCTCACAAGGTTCTCCAAGCCACATTTGATGACCAAAATCTTTCTTTACATAACATCATAACACACGCAGCCCAATGACTAAAACAGTTGTCTTCAGGCAAACATCGCCTGTTAGTGCTTTAGTTTCACCATTCAAACTTTCAAGGCTCTGTTGAGGCTATCGTCTTTTCCATAGAGCAGGAAAACAAGGAACAACATAAGTAACTGTTGATTTGCGTATTATAAGCTTTAGAGCAATCGTATTTCAGTCTGATTAAGTAAGGAGGCACGATTTGACTTCTGTGGTCAAACGTTTATCAGAGTACTGTATGTAGCTATATATTACATGACCAGGTGTAAATGGCATCTCTGATGCTTTCAAAATATATTATATCAGACATGATAGTTTAGTTTTTCAACTGATGTGTGTGTCTGTTTTTTGTGTGTGTGTGTGTGTGTGTGTGTGTGTGTGTGTGTGTGTGTGTGTGGGAACATTTCAGATGATCGCCACAGAGTGAAGTTGCACCCGCTGCTTGGAGACCCGAACTCCGACTACATCAATGCCAATTACATCGATGTGAGTCCTCAGTCCTATCTCTCTTCGAAAAACAGCCGCAGTGTTTCTGTTTTTTACTTAACCTCCACCCCGTCTATCCAATAAGTGTATCAGCTGTCCCACCCTCTCTTTTTGCTCTGACCTGAGTGACTGCAGACATCATTGTCCAGTGGAGCTTTGAACTCACAACTGGGTTTCCCTGCAGATGTGGTTTGGGGTTTTGCTCCATACGTGCTGTATTGATTGTGGTTCTGGCAAATCTCATTTCAGGAGATTATTGTCAAATATGACATTTAGGCCACTAGCTTGTATGCTAGGTAGAATGCTTAAGAGCTTTGACTCCATGCCTCTTTAAAGAAGCAGATTTATCACATTATTCATAATGATTTTTTTTCCAGGAGCCCATTTTTCTTCTAATCAAATCCCATCCAGGCTAGATAACTCCCATTATAATTCCCCTATACCACATCACACACATACTCATATACACACACACTCTCTCTGTCTCTCTCTCTCTCTCTTTCTCTGTATTTTGTTTATTAATATATATGATTAAATTGTTTGATGCCATATCTGGCCGGAGCCTCTTTTCATAGATGCTAGTAAGTCCATGATGAATATAAAATAAATGCTCTGTCCCAGACACTGTTTGAGTGTTTATGTGTCTAGAACTTTGGTCTATAATTTATTCAGGGGCTATCTTTAGAGGCTTCATTTTATAGAGTGCCAGAGACCTATGGGTTGAATTTAGACTGTATTGCTTCACAGTCTGAAACAAAAAAAACCAAAACAAAATAATCATGCAGCCATATGCATTTGCAAGCAGCCACATACATATGCTTTATGAACCATATGTAATTACTTCCCTCAGATTTACTGTGATCAATAATTTATGCAAACTTACTCTTTTCATATGCATTACTTAATTAAAGGTTGGCTTAGGAAATCATTAATAATTACCTAAATAAATAGCCATTTGTGCCAAAAAAACCCTAAATGCACAAACGGTCAAAAACCACCAAAGCAAAAAGCAGCATGAATTAGTTAAGATTTAATTAAAAATCTAGTTCAGGCTCTGTGACACATCCATTAGCACAGAGTTTTCATGTATTAAAGAAATGGCATTATTAAAAAAGAAAGAAAGAAATAAATAAAAGGGAAACCTGTAACACATGAACCAGAGCGAACATTTATACTTGATCATTATCCAGTCTCTTAAGTGCTGAGGATCATTAAGGGAGGAGCAAAGAAAGTGCTGTGACTGAAAGGATAAAGGATGTGGTGGTTTTCTTGTTGTTGTTGATGCTTTGCTTAAATGGGAGAAAGAAGAGGCTTTTAAGGACTGTGTTAAGGTAAGTTCAGGTCCTTTATTTAGACTCCCATCATGATGGTGGCCATTAAGGCTTGGGGCGCCAGGGTCCAGGCACTGTTAGATGTGCTCACCGCCTCTCCGAGGGCTTTGGCCAATGTTTCTGAAATGGGCTTCCTGCTAAACACCAAAATTTTAAGAGCAGTGTTTAGTAAGATGGCAGTTTGCCACAACTCTCACATTATTAACTCTCACCCTCAAATGCCGCGTTTCCTCTTTGGTTGTTTTTTTTGTTTTTTTTAAATCAGTTTGTTGACTTAAGAGTCTGTGCTTTTAGTATGAGGCAGAATGTTAAATTATCATTTAAACGTGTGAATTCTGACACACACATAAAAGAACGCATATACTTGCACTTTGAACACATACACCCACCTGTACTCCCATTTACACACTCATACAGTTTAAACATCCATTTGTAATGTCGTATGCTAACACTTCCTCTCTCTCTCTCTTTCTCTCTCTCTCTTTCTCTCTCTCTCTTTCTCTCTCTCCCCATTTCTGTTTCTCTCTGTTCTTCAGTTTCCTTTGTGTAATCTGTCAATCCTCCTGCTCCCACAGCTCTTTCAGCTTCTCATTAACTAGCCTGTCTTCTCTTTTTCTACCCCTCCCCACCTCTACGACTTTGGACCCTGTAGATTCGGATAAACAGGGAAGTAAGTACTTCACTGCTCTTTCTTCTCACTTTCTCCTATCCTCCATTTCCCTCTATCGCTCCTTCTCGGCCCAACTTTACTCTTTTTGTGTCGAAGCGGGGGGATGCCTCCGTTCTGAAGTGACGCTAATAAATCATGTGGAACATTCCTCACACTGTGCTTTCCTTGTTGTCTTTCCACTCCTTTGTCCACCTCCTGAGGAGCACAAGCTCCTGGACTCCATCTGTTCCACACGCCAGCTTTATCATACCTGATCTAGCCGTCAGAGTATAAGAGTGTGACAAACTGACTGGCAGAGCACACAGCTGTCTCAGAATGTCTGTTTTTAACATACATATGCATATATGCATGCCTTTTTTTTTCTTTTCTGATAAATATTCAGATATACTCATTTCAGAAGTACAGCGATACCATCAAAATGATGCTAAAACACATATGGAATTTAAGCAGAAACAAAAAGTGTTAGTGTCAAGCTATGAAATATTCCAGATTTTTAAGGATAGCCTCTCGTCATGATGCAGCTTTGCACACTCTTAGTATTCTCTCTCAACAAGCTTCCCGGGCAGCCACATGGGATGCTGCTCCAACAAGCTTTCAGTTTGCCAAGCACTGGTTGGCTCCGTAAAAAAAAAAAAAAACTTCCTAGGGGAACGTGTTTAAAAAAAAAACACGCATGCGGTGTACCCAAACCTTTGACTGACACTGGTACATAGTATGAAGCAATTTTCTTTCAAGTTTAATAAATTTTTTGGGCACATTCACAAAAGATAGCACTTTGTTTAACAAAGCACTCTGTCTAGTGTGTCAAAAACTCTTGAGTGTTTCTATGAGGACCGTTTTGCCTTTTCACTTTGAATCCTGTTAAGCTTCTGTGCGCTGCTGGGCATTATTCAGTCAGAATCTGTGGAAGGCTCTTTCCTCCTTGCTATTCCGGCTGTGTCTGTGAAAAGGCAGCTATTAGGATGGACAGGTGGTGGCCAAATAAAAATCCACTGCTTTTAAATCTATAAACACTGGAACGCTTTGCTTTGAATGTGTAGCTGCGCTGACAGAGAGATTGAGGATGAGCTAAAATCAGCAGATCTCAGTAGATCTCCTCAAATCGGTGTCAAAGTGCCTTCTATGGTTTCTGATTTTGCAGTTTATCCGTTTCCACATAAAGTCCACAAGAGTTGATGGGTTCTACATCCGAACCTCTTTGTTTCCACTACATCAACCATGACTTAAAAGACTCATAGTTCCATGCCACATAGGGAACATTTAAAAGGGAGACAAAACGCCTGCTGCTCAGCCAGACATAATCTGAAAGTTGCTGCACGTAGCTGCTCTCTATCCGAGCAACTCAAACTTGATCTGATGGTTTGTTTTTCTAAGGGAAAAACTTTGGGATCTCCCTGCAAGGACCTTGCTTCCTTTGTGCTGTGCCTCTGTTCTGTGTCTGTTTGAATGTGTATGCGTAATGGTTTGACTTTGAGATAGGTCTATAAAGGAGGTGTTTTCAGGGTTCCTAAATGCAGCAGCAACAATGAAAGTCATGTCTCCATTATTTTCGCTATTGTCTGTTTAATGAAAACAGATCCAATTTGCGGCGGTATCTCCAGATAGCTCCTTGACAAAAGGCTGTCTTTGATGAATGAATTGCATGCTTTGCAACACACAGCACGCCTCTAGTGACTCTCCCTCTCTGCCAGTGCCAAACATAGCGCTGCGCTATGTGTGAGTGTAGATGTTCCTGATCTAGAAATGTTAAGAAATATATTTTGGAGTCTTGAGCTTGTTTGATGAGAAGCTTTTGATAGTAGCGCTCCTGATCTAGAAATGTTAAGAAAGATATTTTGGGGTCTTGTGCTTGTTCGGAGAGAAGCTTTTGATAGTCGTGCAGGGCCTGGAGGGATTTGTCAGTAGGGACATTTGGTTTTGCCACTGTAACTATAGGATGGATGTCTGATGCAGTGAAAATTGTTTGGTCAACATCAGTTCGTTTTAGAATGCCATAAGGATGCCTCAATATGTTCAACAAGCCAACCATTTGTGAAAAAAAGATAAAAAGATAATAATCAAACATTTTCATTCATCTGCGAAAAAAATATATGAGCCTCCCTTTAGGATATAGGTCAAGATTCAGTTTAATTTGATCTATTTTAAATATATAGTTAAATATATTGATTCTAAATCTAGTTATTATACAAACTGGTTTAGCTCAGATCCATGAAAGTTCTCAAAACAAAATTGAAAACCAGCCTTCTAAGCAAATACGCCACAAAAAGCACAACTTCTAGGATTTGTAAGCAACTTCAGTCATTTAGTCCTGTAGAATGCACAGATGATCGCAGACAGTGGGGTCCAAGAAAGAAGGTAAATGAGAAAACTTTGGAAGAGACCAATGATGCAGTTCTAAATTTGCTGTTCATTCATTTTTTCCAATGCGATATTAAGATCACTGTCTAGGCATTGTGCAGCCCTCATAGTTCTTTACAAAAGACGGATTCCTCCAGACCTTCTCAAGCATTTAATGATCAGTAGTTAAATGAGGTTTGGAGGGAAAGTTTGAGAAATGAGGAAGGAATGCAGAGTGAAACGAGAGCGAGAGAGCTGGTGGGAAGGAAGCAGAGAGTGGAAGTGACAGAGTGAAAGAGAGAGGGAGAGAGATGCTCAGCTGGCTGTGCCTAAGGCACAGATGGCTTACTCAGCATGTCTTCTCTTGCCTGTCTTGCAGGGCTACCATCGATCCAACCACTTCATCGCCACACAGGGTGAGTATCTCTGCATGCCCCACGCTGGAGTGCCAGTGTGTGTTCGTGTGTGTGTATGTGTGTGAGGGCAATAGTGTGTTTGTGTCTGTCCAGCAAGATGAGATCCCATGGGTTTGAAGTAAGTCTTCCTCAAACACCTCATTAGAGTGTGCATGTGTATGTCTAACATAGAGAGAGAGAGAGAGAGAGAGAGAGAGAGAGAGAGAGAGAAAGAGGGAGAGGGAGAGATGAATGAGGCAGGGAGGACACATTCTAACTGAAGCTAATGGCTCCTGAGGAGTGATAATTATAGCTGTAAACAGTATGTAGGGCAGTGTGAAGAGAGGTAGTCCTGCGGAGCGAAGGATTACTGCCTGCTGTCTGCATACCTGACCCCCAACCATCTCACCCACCACAACACCTGTGAGCAGAGGTCTGCAATGGCATGAAATTGAATTTTGAACCCGACCTGAACCCGCTGCACACAATTACCACCCAAAGTGACATTCACCAAATATTTTTTACTGCTAGCCGGCAAAGCTGGAAATTGATGTTTTTGAGCGATAGTAAAGTTAGATATGCGAGCAGAGCACAGGAAAAACACAGAGCAGCGACACAAATCGTGAAAACAATTATTAGGACATGTTCTTTTACAGACATGATAAACACTACATGTCAGGCTGAAAGTTCATTTTAGTTAGTCAGTGAGAGGCCACATTGCCTTTTGTCTTTTTTTATTATTTACTGAAAATTTGTAACATGTAGTTTTGCCCCAACACTTTTGGAAGTGTGCCGGCACCCTTGTAGCTTGATAGAATAAGTAAAAGCAACTAACGACAGAAAAGTAAGCAAAATGGTAAGTCTGTTTGTTTCCCATTTATGAGACTCGAGATTCGTTCGTTATCTGAGTCGCTTATTCTTAACCGAGGTTGCGGCGTGGGCACTGAAGCCTATCCCAGTGGTCATAGTGCAAATAGCAGAGAAACAGCCTGGACAGGTAGTCAGTCTATTCAGGCACACAGACAAATACATTCATTCATACACTCACATCTAGAGCCAAGTTTAGTATCTCCAATTCACCTGATGTGCATGTCTTTGGACTATGGGAGGAAACCCGACATCCCAGTGGAAATCCCCACAGATAAACAGGCAAACTCCGCAGAGAAAGGACTTCCAGTTAGGAATCAAACCCAGGACAGTTCTTGCCACTGCGCCACTGTACGTAATATGAAAAGCTGTGTTTGACTGAGAGCCTATTATTATGTCTTTTTATTGTGACTTTTATAATTGCACACAGTGAGCAAGCAGATTTTAACAAATAACAAACAACAGCTTTACTAACAAATATTCAAACCTTGGACATGTTTTGCCAGCCTTGCTATAACTTTCATTTTTTAAAAGTGCCAAAAAGATTTTGTTCTGGTTACTATTAGTGCTAAATGAATGTGTAATTAGAATTATGTGTAATAAATCTTCTTTGCATGTAGCTAGTTATATGTCAATATATAAAAAATAATTATATATGAAAATTGTTCAATGTCTGTCCACTGTAAAGTATTCAGACAGTGTAAGGGGCAGCTAGGATTTTCAAATGATGCAAAAAAATGTACTTTTTGAGACTTGAGGTTTTGCTCATATGTTAGATGTTAGACCGGGGCACTATAAAGTACAGCTTTTGTTGTGCATTTTTGTGCAACCAAGAAACCAATCTTTATGTCACTCAGACAGAACCTCCCTCTGCCATTTCTGCTCTCAAATATTGTATTTTGTTAATATTCAAACTTCTAATAAACTGAAAATGGAAACGTTGACGTAAGGCACATTTTCAGTGCTCTTTATTTTTGCTGAATCTAGGCTCCACTGTACTTGCCCTGACAATGCATAAAACACAAGTAAGTGTGTGTGTGTGTGTGTGTGTGTGTGTGTGTGTGTGTGTGTGTGTGAGAGAGAGAGAGAGAGAGAGACTCGTACTCACTCCAACCCCTCTCAGGTGTCTAAGATCTCACAGTCATTTGATCAAAGTCGCTCAAGGTC
>JBBJLS010000006.1:15471823-15532675 GCA_037577275.1 Bryconaethiops microstoma
TGTGTATGAGTGTGTTTGTGTGAGTTTGTATGTGTGTTACTGTATCTGTGTGTGTGAGTGTGTGTGTGTGTATGTGTGTGTGTGTGTCTGTGAGTGTGTGTTTGTGTAGTAGTGTGTGTGATTGAGTGTGTGCTTTAGCAGCACGGTTGGTCTTTGTCTTTCTGTCAGTCAAAGCGAGGTAGTGAGTGTGTGTGTGTGTGTGTATCTGTGTGTGTGTGTGTGTGTGTGTGTGTGTGTGTGTTTGTGTGTGTGACAGCAGCACAAACAGGGCATTACTGCATCACTGTCAGACACACTCACTGCAGGAACGCTCCTGTGCTTATTCAAATAGGTGAGCAGTGGCAACTGCTGCTGACAGTAATAACACACACACAGAAACACACATACACACAAACACACACACACACACACACACACACACACACACACACACACTTAGAAACAGGCTTCCCCTGGGCTGAACCACCCAGTAAATGTCTGAGCCATCTCTGTCATATTACTGCTTGTGCTAATGCAATAGAGCAGAATTAGAAAATTGTTACCTGCTCTCCGGCCTCTTTCACACCCTCTTTTCCCTAAACGTGACCGAAACACCTGGACCTTCTCTGAATACTGAATGCTGCCTCTGAATTATGTTTTATCGTCACTGCAAAATAAGACACCTCTCTAATCACCTAATAGCAATAGCAATAGCAAAAAAGGCCAAGAATCATAAAGTCTGCAAGTGCTGACAGTTTATATTTATGTGTCGTAAATTGTGGCCCCATTAGGCCTCACCTAAAAAAAAAAAATCCTAAAACTGCCACTATCCCAAAGATATGTGTAACATAGACATAGACATGGTGTCACATAGGCATTTCAAGTACGCCTACAACAGAGAGATTACATTAATTAACACATCTTATAAATACTTTAAAAACATATTTCTCAGTCTTGCTTTCAAATGATGTGTTTGTGTTTAAATGTACATTCATTATTAAATGCTTAGTAGTAGTTTATGAACTGTTAAGATGCCGACCTTAAAATAAAGAGTTTATTGGATTTGTTTTTACTATAACACAGCAAAAACAAATAATTTTATCCAGCAGCTTTATAACACATTATATTTTTGTTTTTTCTCATGCCGCTTCACTGCTTGTAATGACAACAGAAGTGTCATCTATAAAATCTATATTAAGAACTTGCCTTTGAGATGATCTCATGAGTTTTGGGAGAAATCGTTAGTGTCCTATTTAAGGAATATGAATGATGCTCTGCGTACTGTAATTCTCCAGCAGAGTTTGTTGTGTGTTTTGCAGAGGGGTTACTCAGCCAAGCATGAGGTGCGGCAGTTCCACTTTACTTCATGGCCAGAGCATGGAGTCCCATACCACGCCACGGGTCTGCTGGCCTTCATCCGCCGGGTCAAAGTCTCCACACCAGCCGACGCTGGACCTGTGGTCGTTCACTGCAGGTACACACACATGCAAGGACGCAATGCTAACCACTGCAGCGCAATTAAACAAATAAATCTCGCAGAACATGTTTTCATCCAGGCTTGTGTGTTAGTTTTATTCACAAACACAGAGAGTACCGCTGAGCAAGTGTATCGTAGTGACCTCTCTGCCACAGAGCAGTGTTGAAAAAAGCGGCTTTCAATGAAATATTTGATTTGGCACACCTTTCTGGTCAAATGAATGTTCCATTACCTTTTTTATTTTAAGGCACCCAGGTGACTAACTTTTTTAATTAAAGGCATATTTTTTTGAGTGTATTATGTAAATCACTCCTTAATTTACATTTGCCTACTCAGTGTAATTTTTTTTTTTAAATCACACTAAATTGATCACATCCAAACAGACAGATTGTGGTGAAATTTGACATATTATTATGCATTGATTTGATTTGATTAGAACTGAATTTTTGTGATGGCAGAGGTTTCCATCCCCTACAAAAGTGTTTGACTCCTTGTGTGTTGCCTGTGTGTGTTACAGTATGGGGGCTGGCAGGACAGGCTGCTACATTGTGCTGGACGTCATGTTGGACATGGCAGAGTGTGAGGGAGTTGTGGACATCTATAACTGCGTGAAGACTCTGTGCTCTCGCCGCATCAACATGATCCAGACTGAGGTGGGAACACACACACACACACACACACACACTTATAGTCCAGAGTAGTGGTAAAAACAGATAGAGAGAAAAGGTTCTTTTGCATAGTCAAATTTTGTGGGAGTGATATGAATATTCAGTGTTTTAAGCCTGGGAGTGTACTTTAAAGATCAGTGTGTACACAAGCCCACTGATAAAGATCTCCACCATCTGTCTGCTTTGCGTGGGCGTGTGCCTCTTTTTAGATCTCGCTAGATTTGCATATCCAAACTTTATTATGTAAATCTGACATTCATTTGGCTGTTTATTACATTTGTAATTGTTTACTAGATGCTTTAATTAAATCTATCCTGCAAGTGTTTGTTTGTTTAGAGCTATTTATGTTCACACACAGTGCACTTTGAAACTCACTGCACATAGCAAATGTTTAATTTAGATCAGGGCAGGTTAGACCAATTCTGTCCCCCAAGCCTTTTATTAAGTTTAATCAAACAATATCTTGTATGCAATTTCTCTCTCTCTCTCTCTTTCTCTCTCTCTCTCTCTCTCTCTCTCTCACACACACACACACACTCCTCTGTCCTTCCCCCCTCCTCTCTCTCACTGCAGGAGCAGTACGTATTCATTCATGATGCCATCCTGGAAGCGTGCCTGTGCGGAGAGACGGCTATACCGGTGAATGAGTTTGCTCTCACCTACAAAGAGATGCTGCGAGTTGACTCTCAGAGCAACTCCTCACAGCTCAGAGAAGAGTTCCAGGTCAGCTTCTTACCTTAGAAACACTCACTCTAGTCCTGTAAACCTTTGCCTCCGTCTTAGACGCATGCTCTGCCTAGAGCAAGACACAGACCATCAGATGTTTACTGTATGCTAAGATGGCCACATTTTTTCCATTTACACTGTGTGTGTGTGTGTGTGTGTCCCGTGTGTGGGCACGTCTGTTCACTTTTTTTGTCGACAAATTGCGATAAACTTTTGTTCATCAAGTTAAATGCTGTTTTGTTTATCACCAATAGCGAGCAGCTGCCTGCTTGCTATGAGCCCTGAAGCAAGCTCTGGGCACAAGGTTAAAGCATCTTATCTTTAAAAGTGAATTGTAAGTTTTTGTAAGATGTAAGCATCAGGTAAATGAAATATCTTGTGTGTTTGCTGATGGGCATATCACATTATTTCATGTGGGTACTGTTTGTAGCGCTGTTTTACTATTACCTGCCATTGTTTGAGTTACCATTTCAACAAAAGCTGGATATTTAAATGTCCTCTTGCTGTCAGAGTAGATGATGGGGGTGGTGGCCTAGTGGGTAGGATACTTGCCTCTGGATCAAGAGGTAATGGGTTCGAATCCTACCTTCAGCACACCGCTGGGTCCCTGAGCAAGACCCTTAACCCCCAGTTGCTTCAGGGAGACTGCCCCCTGTAGTTAGGGAATGGAATGGAAGTCGCTTTGGATAAAAGCGTCTGCTAAATGCCGTAAATGTAAATGATTCTTGGTCATATTGATGAAACCCACCAGGTACCCCAACGATTGTCACAAGTCCTAAACTGATCCAGGATCAGAATTCATTTCACATACTAGTAAGGAGATGATTTTACAGCACTACCAGATCTACATAATGTATCATTATCACATTATTCTCCTTTTCAATACTGATTTCATGTGAGGCTGCAATATGAGAATGAGCCTATCAATTAACCCTTTAATCTTGAAGCAAAAATGTGGCCAATTTGTTATATATTTATTATATATTTGTTATATATTATTATGTATTCATTATACTTTTCTGTTAATAGCATGGTTTGTCAAGGTTGCTGATGTAAAGAATGCGATGTAACAAAGTGACAGTTATAGATTTTTATTTCATTCATCTCACAAATCACCTTTCCACCAAGCAGAAATGTGAATTGGCGTCAGTCACGTTTTATTATTTGTCTCAAAAACAAATCAATAATAGGCTCTTACTAATCTGAATTTCACTCTGAAGGAGTTTGCATTCTTATTCTGAAAAGAAAAATCACAGAACATACGATAATAAAAGAACCTTGTGCAATTTTTCTCTGAGAATCCGGAACAATCTCAAATGTTCCAGTGTTTAAAAAAGTCATGCACATGATCTAAAAAGCATTTTGAATTTTAGTGAAGGCAATTGATGCCGCATCAAGGGTTCACCAGTCAATTATAAAATGTTTAGATATGTTGCAAAGCGTCAGCCTCTATATGTTGCAGTGTTCTGGTAAGGTGTTATATATTTCAGCCCTGCTCCTGACACAAAGGTATTTTCTAATAATGTATCAAGATATAGTTAAATAGAGATTGGCACACACATCTTCAGGCAATAAACTGCATAATGGTCTTTATCAAATGCAATTAAAGTGGTATTTGTTGATCATGTACAAACCTTTCTTTAGAACCATAATGATCTCGCACATGTTAGTATGAGCCATCTGAGCTTAGTGTGGCAAGGACATTCAGAAAATACAAGATTACCATATTCACACACTTGCTTATTAGCGTTTAAGGTTAAAACCATTCCCATTAAAATGCTTGGGTGACGACCGTCCCAGAAGGTGCCTTAAGCATTTTAAACAGGGAAAGTTTTCATACTGCAGTCTATATAGAACATTCTGCATGCTAATTAAGGAAAACATAATCAAATTATCATTCGCATGATCCAGTTCAGATGTGTGGTCAGAATATAACTGTACGTAGTGACTTATAAATCCAAGGCCATGTGGCACCCAGAGGAGGATGTTTTTTTTTTTCTGAGACTTTTTTCAAGGTTTGTTGATCAAACCATCTTAGGGTATTTTGCCACTACTGGACCTCATATTGCTCATTAAAGGTCTGGATTGAATAATTGTTCCTGGGTAAAAATGTAGCCTGTACAGAGTGTGCGTAACTAGATAGGAGTGCTAGTTTATATCCATGTATATTTAGGCTATTATTGCTTAAGTGTAACACAGACATGTGATGTACATTGAAAGCTTTGGGATGTATATCGAAAGCTTTATGCAATACCTTGTACTAGCTATTATGCTACCTGTATGAACAAACATACCATCAATATAAACATATCTCCCGTTCACTACAGTCCTTGAAAGCACTGAATAGTTAAGAAATAGTCCATCTACTTTGCCATTAAATCTAGTCAATTCACACAGACACACATATACAGTGCAGTCCATAAGTAATTGTACAATAAGACAGTTCCTGTTGTTCTGGCACTCTAGCCTGTTGGCTTGGAAATTATGCAGTGGCAGAATGTCATATTAAACTCAAGGTTATTTACATTTTTATTGGATGAACCCTATATCCTTTCTTATACATAGTTGTCCATTCCAGAGAGCAATTTTCTGGTCAAACCTCTGAGTGTTAGGCTTTTGCTGAACTGTCGAAGCCTCGCTTTCAAGAATAAAGCTAGCACTTAAAGGTTATCTTATCCAAGGCAGAATTCCAGGCTTCCAGTTAAGAGCCCCAGTATCGATTGGAAAAGGCTCGCATATCAAAGAAATGCGGCACTAAATCAGTGTCCCTCTCCTTTCACCCATTTAACTCTTACAACACTTCTCACTTTAATATGCACCATATGAATCATAGAGCATTTATCTCTGGTGCCTTATTCGGCAAAGATAAAAGGCATGAGAATGTCTCTGGATTACAGAGGGCAGGTTGCTGTTTGACAGCTGGATGTTTTGCACGCTTTGATTCAGCTAACCCATCTCTGTAACATTGACACTGGCATCCCATTTCGTCAGTCTAAATCTGTACGCTTTTTGCTGCGCAGGGAGGAAAACACATTACTGCAGTCAATAGCTTTTCTATTAGCATTTCTCTTAGTATTTACACTATTCATTGGAGAACAGTGTGAAGCTTTCCCAGCATTAACAGCAGGCAGGAATTTGCACACAGAGCCCATCAAAGAATAAAAGATTCTAGGTATGCCACATTCCCCTTTTAATGGAGCTTTTTTGATAGGATCATAACATGCATGTTCATTATGTATGAGGCTGACCCTATTTCCGATTTTTGTTAAATAATTTCAGAGACAGTGTGCAGTGAAATGAAATGCTTTTTAAAGTCAAATCCAAAAGCCAGAGTCAGCACAAGGTGCAGTCCCATCTGTTGCCTGATGCACAATATCACTTATGTAAAGTGTAAATCATCGTAATCACCCCGAAAGCAGCTCATCCAACTCTGACTCGCTGATTTTTCCCTATCAGATTGTGGCTTCCCCTCATTTTCACCCCCCTTCTTTGTTTGTGAAACAAGACACAGACAGCTAACACAATCTGTCCCTGTCTCATGTACCTCCTCTCCATCTTTTTCTCTGTAGTCTTCCTTTTTTGTATTATCATACTCTCATCCTCTCTTTTTCTCTGTCTTTTATCATACTCTCATCCTGCCTTGGACATTCATTTCTGTGAGTTTTCCCCACATCACCCCAAATAACACCCTTGGCATTACTAGTGCAATATGCCATATTGTCATACAAAGATACACTTGAGCCTGCAAACTAATAAGGATGAGAATTCTTGCATATTAAAATGAGCAATATGGCCATAAGAAGCAAGGATTGTATCATGAGTGCTGTTGTGAATATTATATTGTACTTTGAAGCAGTGACTTTTAAATTCTCTCATTTCCAGTCCAGGCCCTGTACCTGACCAGAATGTTTTTTGTTTGTTAAGCCACACGGTGGCCTATGTATGAATAATTCGAGCATAACAAAGCACATCTAACTTCAGGCCTTATCCAGTAAAGAAACAGGTGCAGATGATTCCAGATGGTCAGGCGGTGATCAGTATACGGGTGATGCTGAATGCTGAGTGGTTGGGACTCCTTTATCTAGGCACATTGTATTTTTAGGCACTTTGCAGCCTGTCACAGTGATACATTTGTTTGCATTTTTTCAATTTATTCTACTCAATATAAGACAGGCTTGACAGGTATAATTTTATTTTATTTTTTTTGCACCGACAAGGTTATTAAAACAAAACATAAAGGAATGGTGAATGACTCAAAATCTTTGCACAGTACTATATATATTTATATATACATACAATACCGTGCAAAAGTTTTAGGCACCTGAGAAATTATACTCAAAACCTGTTTACTACTGGACAGTAGGGTTAAGTTATGGTATTATGGTATTTTTATTATATGGCAAAAAATGAATACGTTCATGAAATTAGTGCAATATACAGTGATGAATGACTGAAGGGTTTTGTATTCTCTCAGTAGTCTGTGGTTGCTTGGCAACAATAATGTATTCTAAACATACTACATTCCTTGATGGAAAAATTGCTTACTGCAAATATTCTTAATAAATGATTGTCTGCTGTTTTATCAAAGGTAAGGTGGCATTAAAACATGCCTAATAATCCCCTAATGTGTGATAATCATTGTAGTGCCTGGATAGTTGTAATTTGTGCGCATTTTACAATACCTTTGAACATGTTGCAGACAAATACATGGTACACTCCACTTCATAATGTGCAGGATATACTGAAGTGAACATTACTGCCTGTTTCTTCTGCAGACTTTGAACTCAGTGACCCCTCACTTGGACGTTGAGGAGTGCAGTATCGCCCTGTTGCCCCGAAACCGTGAGAAGAACCGAAGTATGGATGTTCTGCCACCAGACCGTGCCCTAGCCTTCCTGGTCACCACAGAGGGCGAGAGCAACAATTACATCAATGCTGCGTTGACCGACAGCTTCCACCGACCAGCAGCCTTCATAGTGACCCCACACCCTCTACCTGGCACCACCGCAGACTTCTGGAGGCTGGTGTTCGATTACGGCTGCACCTCCGTAGTCATGCTCAACCAGCTGAACCAGTCCAACTCGGCCTGGGTGGGTTTCATGCTCATGGCCACACTGTGTGTGTGTACAATACAGGGCCAGTGTGAACAGCGTTTTAAGACATTTTGTCCTTGTCTCCCTCTAAAATGATGCGGGGTTTTATCCCAACCCTCTGGAAGGAGGTTTTCTTTATTTCTCCAGTCTCAGCAGACTCTAATACATTGTCTTCTTTCCGTCATGTCTTGGTGTGCTCACACAGAGCCATTTACTCAGTGTCATTCTGTCTTCCTTTCTCTTCATTTTATACTCGAGTGGATTAGGGCTTATTTCCTCCCTCTCCCCTCACACTCACTCTCACAATCTCTCTCACACTTTCTCTCCTGTTTCTCCAGCTGCCTATCTCCCTTTTTTTCTCTATCTTATGTCCTTTCTCTCTCCCTCATCACTGTCTCACTCCCCGCTTTTCCTTTCTGCATGTGTAATAAAATTTATCTCCTGGCATGCCTGTGTCTCAGCATTAATACTGCTCACTCTGTGAAGACAGCAGTCTTATAGTATTATCACTCTTTCTTCCTTGTTGTCTCTTTAAGGTCTTTCTCTCTCTCCCTCTCTCTCCCGTTCACTACATTTCTCATTACTGTCTGTTATTAAATTCTGCTGGCATTTAAACACTGTCCTCTGTTTTGCCACTCATCTGCCCGTTGCCAGTGTTCTGTCTTGCAACTGCTGGGGTCTTCACCATGACTGACATTGTTTTGTTGTTTCTTTGTTCTACTCTAAACCTGAAATGAAGACTCAAATATATTCTGCCTGAGTGACACTTGACCTTCATGAGACAGTCTCCATTCAGATGCATGCCAAGGCTTTTTCTTTAATCTTTGTTCTTTCTTTATTGTTCTCTCTCTCTCTCTCCTTCTCTCTCTCTCTCTCTAGCCGTGTGTGCAGTACTGGCCAGAGCCTGGACTGCAACAGTATGGTCCCATGCAGGTGGAATTCCTATCTATGTCTGCAGACGAAGATATCATCACAAGATTGTTCCGTGTCAAAAATGTCACAAGGGTGAGTCTCAACCACCATACTCTGTACATAATATACAAAAAAATCCTAAAGAGTATAGATCACATTAGTGGATAGGTACTAAATAGTCACTGGGGCATCCTTCATGTCTGTACCTTTTATAGGGAAATACATTAACCCCCCGCTTTTTGTGGTGGTTACGTTCCAAGAGCACCTGCGTATAGTGAAAAACTGCATTGTTGTGAGAACACGAGAATACCTGAGACGCTCCACAAGAGAAATTCCGGACTGCAGCGTCACAGGGCAGCATCCAATGAGAAGCAAGGAGAAATAAATAACTTTCTCGGATTGGCTACTTTCAAACCTCCCGCCTCTGAGTACAGCTGACTGTGACGTCCAGGCCTCGTGCGCCACGCCCCCTTGTCCTCATGCTGGTTGTTTATGTTTAGGGCGGCTCTGAGCAGCGGAGGTTCAATCTGTTCAGGTGTCTGATAGCCTTGGAAACCGCCGCGTGGCGCATGAGGCCCGGATGTCACAGTCAGTTGTACTCAGAGGTGGGAAGTTCGAAAATCCACCATGGACTAAAACCGCGACTGCTGATCCACGTGAAAGTGGGGGGTTACTGTATAGTTATAGCTATACGCATTCCATTTTAGTTATGGGTTTTTTTTAGTTGCATTCACTCCCCAGCCTTGTGAAGTAGAGTACCTCATAGACACCCTGAATATTGGTCAGATCTCTTCACATTCCTTCATGTTGATGATGAGACTTTCAGAGTGTTACATTCTGGTCACCCTTGTAAGGCAGTTTCTAAGTTGTGAAAATTTCCAAAAAAGGCTTCAGTGTCAGATAAAGCCACTCAGTATTCGCTATTTGAGAAACACAACAGTCTTTCTCTGCTGTAATAAGTGATATATCTTAACTCTGATCCCAAAAAGTCACTTTTTCTCTTTCCACTTTAGAAAATTTCTTCCGTGTGATTAAGTACAATTATATAATTGCATAAAAGTTTCCTTTTTAATTTTCTCAAAAACAGTGAAATTTCTGTCTAATTTCCTGCAGGCTTTATCTCCTCACATGATGAACTGTACTTTCCTTTGAATGCTATTTTCTTTTCGTACAGGTTCCCTTTGCTTTCCGTTTTAATACTAGTCATAAAAAGTTTATAGCTGACATATATTCCAGATTTTAGGGTTATAACAGATTTCTTTTGCCGGTTGATTCTCCTTGGTGGTTGTTGATGCATGTTACTGGATTTTAATTCAAACTAATACGTGTTTGTGCTTTTTATGATCATATAATGTATTGACAAATAGTTTTTCATTCATTTTTTATTCTTATCAGCTGATCAACTAAGTGACTGATCTTATGTAGCATTGGTCTTCATAATGCAAATTAAGAAACCACTAAAGAAGTAAAATGCAATGACATTTTGTCCAAAATCTCACATTCCAAAGAAGAACACTTTCAAATAATGATTTTACCTCAAAATCAAATTCACATTCTCCCTCCCTAACCTTAAAAGTAGTCAAAAACCTATGCATGATTCTAAAGTTTGCAGAAAGATCACTGGCGAGCTAATTGTTACATCACTATTAATCTATGGCTATAAAACTGTAGTTATAAAACTAAGGTAGCAAACTTTGGAATAAAGGCTATAATCAGAATCAGAAAGCTTTATTGATCATGGACGAAATTGCTTCTGACTGCAAAGACGCAGAGACGCAGACAAGAACACTGTAAAATCTAAGATCTAAATAAAATCTAAATTAAAAATTTGTAGAAAAAAAAAAACTCACTATGAAAATATGGTTAACAATGCAATTCCCACCTAGACAAGCCACTGCTCGCATCTCCACCAAAAAGCAGTGGGAGGGATGAGATTTCATAAGCCTGTGGATATGAAATACACATTAATAAACAGAACATGAACGGTCAAGCTGGTGATTTCAGTGGCCCCCTCTATTATTATTGGAAAAATAAGCTTCCTTCCTTGGGGCTACTCTTCAATTGGGTGCATCATAGTGCTCTCCTTGCAGCTAAGCCTGATACTGGCCAATGCCTGCATTTATCTTTTGCTTGTTGTCTATATAAGGCATGCTGTTTTAAATTCTAATGTGTGCTGTGACATACAAAACATAGGCAGTGCTGGTTTTAAAAGTGGAAAAATGACATAACTGTCATCGCAGGCAAACTAAAAAGGCTGTCACACTGACCTTTCCCCGCCATTGTGAGCGAGCGTCTGTGTGCTTCATACATATCTGTCAGGAAATAGTTGTTTGTTGGTGTGAGGACAGGGTGCTAAAAGCTCTGTGATTGTTTGTTTTTCATTTTGTTTGATGGGATAAGGGGACGGCTGGTCAGACATTGTCCGTGTTTGGAAAAGTCATGTTGTCTGTCTGTGTGACAGGCGGTGGCTCAGAAACAGACCTTGTCATGTGATACAGTATTTCCGTCTGCCTGTCATCCTGCACTACGCCACCCTACACCTCACACCTGTCAGACCACAGAAACAAACTACTGCTAACACAACATCTCAGTGGTTAGATACAACCATTAAGGCCCTACAATTATGCCTGTATAATCACAAATCCTGGTAATTAGATACTAGTAGGATATAGTTGTTTTATATTATAATGCGTGCATACTCGTACACATTGCTTGCAATAAATAAAGGAATAGGATACATTTAGCAGACACCTTTATAAACCACCAACTTATGAAGGGGTCATCACAGTATGGACAAAAATATGGACAAAGGTATGTAATGCACAAGAGTCAAATAGAACAAAGTGAACCTTCAACCAACCCAGCTGTCAGTTCCCAACATTTATTTATGAGCATTTCTGATGACGCCAGGTCACCTAGGAAACCCTGGATTCAAAATAGCAGCCCACAGTGCTAGAAATTGTCCCATTTTGCTTAAGTGGTTTGTACAGTTAAGGTAAGACTATAATTTAAGTACACACACACCTCTAATGGTCTTGCATCATACTGTACAAAGTTCAGTGCTAACCTTTGACACAAAACACCATAATGGTTAAAAGGATTAATACACGTGAAATCCAAAATCTAAGCTTTATGGTTTATATGTGTTAAAACACCAAAAATATTTATATTATTCAAGAATTTGTGAGTTTTGCTGTGCTGTGTTTTTAGGAAGTCGACAGCTGATGGGTCCTATTTGAAAATCTTTTAAAAATTTTGTTAGTGTGACCATTCTAAAGTCACACAGTTTAGTACCTTTTTCCCCGCCTCATATTTACATTTACAGTTGTGCCTTTAGCAAATGCTCTTATCCACCGCGACTTAAAACTGAATCGCGTTACAGTGGGCAAATGTAGTATTAAGAGTCTTGCTTGAGGACTCTTACTGAAGTATAACATTATGCATGAACTAAGTTAATAAGCTGTTTCACTTTAGTGATGTCTTCAAGAAGTGTTGCTTTTATGCCTTTTTTTTGGGTGACTGTCCTGAAAAACCCTTAGCTTTGCTCTAGTGTTGCTGATACAGCTCTTTTCATCAGTGCACTGAGCACCGGTCACTGTGTCTATGTTGATGTGCGAGGTACCCAAGTATAATCTCTGGGGTGTGCCTCAAGGCCAGATATTAATGAAGCTTGTGTTTAGAGCCAAAGGAGTGAGTACATCAGGGCCTGTGTGTCTTTTTCCAGTGTTGCTCTTCCCCACAGACTCATTCATCATGACCCAGACCCTGCTGAGTCTGCACTCCCGAGAGCTCAACATGGGCAAAACTCCGCTCTGCCGTATCCGCTCGTAAACACACTCAAACATTCATAGTGGTAGATGATTCATTATGGGCCATTTCTCTTGTTCACGGCTAGCTCCAGGAGGGTCAGCTGGTGGTGTGCCAGTTCCAGTTCCTGCGGTGGTCAGCGTATCGCGACGTTCCAGACTCCAAGAAGGCCTTCCTCAACTTGCTTGCCCACGTGCAGAAGTGGCAAAGAGAATGTGGTGAGGGGCGCACTGTGGTCCACTGCCTGTGAGTAACACACACACACACACACACACACACACACACACCAGCTCTATATGCAGTTCTCGTAAGAGCTTTAACCAGCCAAATGTTGATCCCAATCCAAATACAGAATATTCTGCCTAAAGCCAAACCACAGCACAGCAAGATTAGAATCCAAACAATAATCAGACAAAATCTCTGAACTAAATGATGGCCAAATTATATTCCATATTTCCATCACCAATGAGCACAAGCCTTCTCAACATAAAACCGTAATTCTACCCACCCAGAAACCTGCAGTCAGGGTACAAACAAACGTGTGTGGAGGGAGGGAGTGATGTAGAATTCCGCTCATTTGTGCCTGTAGTCATGTGCAGCCTCCGCTGAAAAGCACATCACTCAGAGCTGTCACACAGCGTTATTTTCCTGCAAGCAGAAGGAAGGAGATTATGGAGATGAAATCAATTATGCTCTAATACTGAATACAGTAGCCACTCTCAGCTCTGCATCCGGAGCTGCCAAGACTCTGACTGGGATTGATTATCCCACTATGACCTTATCTGCCTACAGCCGCCACTCCACTCTCCTCCAATAGCCCACTGTGTGCTGTTTTCTCAGGTTGTTTAAATATATATAAAAGAAATGAAAAGCGGATATTACTGGCCACCATATCTCAGTGCATATGTGTTATAGTTCTGTGCAAAAATATTCACACTTCCTGACTTTTTTTTTCCCACTTTTGTCACATGAAATGGCTTCAGGTCTTCATACAGAATGAATACTATAATAGGAGAAGGACATAAAAGTAACAAAAGACAGCTTTTATATGATCATTTCATTTATTGAAGAAAAAAGGTTTGCACCTATATCAACCATGTGAAAATGTATTTCGCCCCATAAACCTAATTGCTTGTTATAACACCTTTAGCAGCAACAGTTGCAACCCAATGCTTCCTCTAACTGGAGATCAGTATTACACATCACTGTGTGAGAACTTCACTGTGCTTTGCAGAAGTGCTTTAATAATACTAGAGGGCTTTTGAGTGTGAACCCCCTATTTAAGGTCCTGACCCAATCTCAGTGAGTCAGGAATTTAATAAAGTTCACTCCAAAATGTTTGTTTTGTTTTACTTTAAGCATTGTTGTCTTGTTACATAACCCTGTTGTGCTTGAGCAGGTCATGGACTAATGACTCACCCACAGGAATTTCAGGTTAAGTATAGAACTGAAAATTCTGGTAATTGTGGCAAGTCACCAAAAGTCATGAAACAGCAAAGCATCTTCAGATCATTATACTACCACCATCTTGTTTGACTGGTGGTGTGAGGTGCCTATTATGGAATGTTATCTTTACACCAGATATACGAGGACCTCTGTCTTCCAAAAGGTTCTACTTCCAGACCATTATTCCAAAAAGCTTGTGTGGCATCAAGGTTTTTTTTTGGCAATTGAGATGAGCCGCTATGGTTAGCAGTGTTTTTGCCTTGCAAATGTCCCACGGATAACGCGCCCCCCCCATCTCTTTTTAATAAACACTGACTGTATGAAAGCCTTGTCACTGCATTTATGTAGGTATTTTGATAGGATAGCATCATTTTTGCTGTTCTCCATTTGTAGATACTGGCACTCACTTTTGCGTCTCTTCCATAATTTATTTTGATTTTGGCACAGTGTACTGTGTGTTGAGACCTATTAGCTTACATTAGTTTATTGCTGAAAAAAAAAAGTTGTTTTTAACTTATCCCATTTATCGGTTGACTGAGTAATTAAGGGGAAATATTTTTTTTTATACAGAGTTCGTATGTGGTGCAAAAAATTTTTTTATAGCAATTAAGTGTGACAAATAAGCCAAAATGTGCAAAATTCGTTTATATGACACTGCATTGTTGTATTGCGTGCGTATGACTGTATTACTGTATGTTGCTCATTTTTCATTTTTTCATTTGTTAAGGAATGGTGGAGGCCGTAGTGGCATGTTCTGTGCGTGTACTATTCTGATGGAAATGATTCAGTACCAGAACGTAGTTGACGTCTTCTACGCTGTCAAAACCTTGCGCAATGCCAAACCCAACATGGTGGAGACACTGGTAGGTACAGTGCACTGTGTAAACCCCCACAAAGAAGTGAGCTTGCATGTGAGAAGGTCCTCACTATCAACTTTTTACTTGTTAAAATGAGAACATATGTGCAAAACATAACAACATAAAATATTTACTTTCTTTTCTGTCAGTGTTTGCTATTATTTATTATGTATCATTGATCAGGGCTAGGGCTTGCTGCTGATGCTTGTTTTTTTATCGCATGTCTTCCGCAGGAGCAGTATCGCTTCTGTTATGACCTGGTGTTGGAGTATTTGGAGTGTATGGAGGTCAGATAGCAACATATCCCTCCACTGACCTCACTGTGAAGAGCAGGACTGCTGGCAGATTCATTTTCTCTTTATCTCCCTCGATATATCTTCCCCTTTCTCTGAGCACTCCCTCCATGACCCTCTCCATCCCTTTCGTTGTCCTAGTTAGGAGGGAAAAATTGAAAATCAACATATGAGCAGAGGCTTCTGCCTTTTTCTCTCAGAATGCTTAGTTATGGTCAGTCCTTCATGTAATAGTTATTTGTGGTTTGCCCTGCTATATCGTCCCCTGGGCTATGAGTGATCTTCTAGAAATAACCCAAGGACTGGGGTCTGATACAGGGCAGGAGTCTGACTTGCCTTCATTTCCTGAAACGGTGTGTGTTTTGGCTTGGGCTGGCACTGTGCAACACCTTGGCTTGTGCTGGCACTGTGTCCCTAGCTGGCTGGGCTGAGAAAGCGAAACAGACATTTACTTGGATGTGTTCTGCTTGTGTGCAGTTCACTAGAGTCACACATCTGAGCCCTGATCTGCCACAGCCTTCATGAGCAGCCAGGAGGACCAACCACAAATAGACACACACAAACTGAAAATCAGATCAGCGGCCAGCTCTTCATCAACTGCCTTTTCAGACGACAGTGCGTCTTCAGTGCATCTCTACAGCCAGATATAGTTTTTCACTCTGCAGCGTTGGACATATTTTTTTTTCCTAAGTCTCTGAAGTGCATAGTAACAGTTGTTTTTGCTTGTGACTCATGGACCTGCCGCACCTGGACCTCTGAGAATGCAGTGTTATCGGTCTATGTGCTACACAGAGGCGGAGTCTGTTACTTCATGGTGCCATACACAGCATCTCTCAGCCCAAAAGGAGAGCTGTCAGAAATTTGACGGCCCCGCTGTGGCTTTGCTGTCCTACAGTGTCTGATTTTCTCTATATTTTTTCCTCTCTTGTATATAGACTCAGAGTCTGCAGATCTTCTCTTTTTAAGTCTTAAGTCTGAAGAGCTAATCCATCTTGCGTGTGCAAAGGGGAGTGCATTAGCAGTGTGCGAGCGGTCATCATCGTCAAGGGAGAGGTGGATTACAGGCTGACCCCCATGCTCTCCCTCAATAGCTGCACGAGAGTAGCACTAATGGAGTATTACAAGCTTGTTCAGAGACCACACCAAAGGTCAAGTTGTACTCCAAGTGAAAAGACAAGAATGGAATGGAGCATGGGGAGTCTGCCACTCTTGATTCGCAAATGTTTATCTTCAGACTTGTGTTTGCAAGTGATTTCTGTTGAATGGATTGTGGTTTTAGATGACTGTGTAACTGTCGCTGGAGCAGCATTCCAATAAGACTGAAGATGTCTGTTTGGAATTACAGAAATAGGTGTCTTATAAGTCATTGGTTTTCATTGTGGAAATGCTTTTATTGGTGTTCCTCTACAATACAGAGGACATGAGCACATGTACACAGTTGGTCACACATAGACACACAGACACCAGTCTATGTCTACAGAATGAAAACCCTCCTCTCAATAATGCATTTATAATTACCATTTTGAATCACAGATTATCTCGATCTGCAAAACCATCGAAAATGTCATATCAGAGATTCATTACGTTTGCTGTCACAGTCTCACATGCTCTCGGTACAGCTGGTCTGCAGAATTTACAGCTGTGCATATGTCACCTCAGATGTCAGACAAGCTTCTGGGGTGATACTGAGTGACAGTTTCTGCAGCACAACCCACGCTGCCAAGTCAAAGAGCAGGTTTAGAGAGTCAAGGGAATCCACAGAATGATGAGACAGATGGAGCAGTTTGTAATAGGGAGGCGATATATTGAAATGAGTGCTCGTACAAGGAGAACAGCAGTGTTTTGACTGATTTCAATAAACTGTCTTTTCTTTTACAACTTTGGACTTTGTCAGAAAGTGCCTGGACACTCACATTGGAAGTGGAGAGTATGTGTACATATAGATGTATATTTGTTATGTGAATAGTATGTGAATAAACCGCTACATGTTTGGACAGATTTAACAACTTAAAAGTTAACCACAAAAAAAAAAAAAGCTGAATGTACTGTACTGTATATGACCTTTTGATTCATAACTATGCCACCAAATGACGTGATGCATCTTCAGCCAGCTGCGGATATCACACAAGAGCCATTCCAAAGCCCCCTTCATGATGCCCGCTTGTAGCCATCCCAGCCCATGTAACTCCAGAATTTTTGACTTTCAGCTTGCCATTCAAACCTGACCCAAAGACCATCTCATCTGTTCTTCTGTACAGTATGTCGTGTGATGGTCCAGTGTATTTTAAGATCGCTGAAACAGGAAGAATAGGAAGAATAGAGGACTTTCATCATGCATTCTGATCTTCCTGTCTGGAAACCACTTTTCAGCTGGTCCCTCAATTTTTTCTTTTTTGTTTCTTTTGTTTTTGTAAGTGTTTGTGTATGGTACTGAATGGACTGAAAAAAAAAACTACTGTGTTTTTGACCATGTATTTGTGAAGGAGGAAAGGGGCATGGAGGCAGATATGTCACAGGGCTTTGAGGGTTGGAGGGGTTTTTGTCTTTAAAACAAGATAAATAAAAGGTTATTTGACTGAGGAGCTGTGTTTTATTTATTGATATTTCATGCAAATACACCACTTTACAGAGAAAACATATTTCTGTTCCAGACAGATTATAAATTATTCAATTCACATTTATACACTAGACAGTATTAACATTGAAACCCTGCATCTACATGAATGCAGGATCCAGGGTTTCCCAGTAGATCATTGCCCAGAGAATCCTGTTGCCTTAAGCGACTTTCCTTCTTCTCATAGTGCATCCTGGTGCCATCTCCCCCCTGGTAAATTACACACAAACACAAACACACACACAACACAGCAGTTTCCCAGTTTAAAATTACTAGTTGTACCCTATCTTTTGAAAGGACACTTCTCCTTTACTTATACCAGCACAATAAACACCACCATGCCAATACCATTGTAGTCTGCCTGCTGTACTAAGAATGCTGCACTATACAAATGATATCTTGACCCAAATTTGTCACAGAAAGAATGTTGATTGGACGTTACCTTATACCTTCAATAGAACTGATGAGACCTGATCTTATCCTTTGTCAGTCCGTTTCCACTTTAGCAGCTGGCTCATGAATTGTATCACAGACAGCCTACAGTTAGTAATTGTACACCTGCAAAGTAAGTGGCATCTTAGTTTATAGTGCTGTCCAAAATCCATCTCTGGTGGATGTCAGTGATACATCTCCTGCAGGGAGTAAAACAGTAGGACAGTGCTTGAACTATCAATAAGACTGTGACCTAGAATGACTCCAGTAGCTGTGTTCATATCTGCTGCACTGGGACTTACTCTCTCCTTCTGTCTCTCACACTCTCTCCCCACATCCTACCTCATTTTGCTCCCTTGTCTCCTCTCCTGCTGTGGCCTCTCTGGTCATACAGTGGCTGGTAGACATTACGGTGTGTGAATAATTCAGTAGGCCTGCAAAGCGATCCACTGTTTAAGCAGAAATACTTGCCAGATTAATTAGAAGACAAGACCTCCCTCTGTCAGCTTCCACTAACTAAAGCAGAGCAGCACAAGTTTCTCCCCTTTTCCTGTCTTCATGTCCACTGAAGCACTTTGAGATATTATTTGCCCTAAAGTGATAAGGAGGATGAGACAGAGTCTTTGATCCAGCTCTCTGGATGTGAATCTCGTTTTCATGGCCTTGAAATACCAATGTCAATATCAATCCCGCGTCACTGTAGTTTGTTTATCCACATCTGAACTGATGTGGGGAAATAGCGAGACTTTGATATTAAAATGCGTGAGACTGCCAGCAAGGGATGAACAGAAAGAATGCATTAGTATTCTGTCTTGTGCAGTGCTTGACAAGTTTACAGATGCAGATTCACGTATGCATCTAAAAATGAGTGATTGCAAAAATAGGATTATGAGTGAGATTCAGACAGTGAAAGCAGTCCTTACTAAGAATTTCTCTGCGTAATTAGCTTTGCAGATAGCTGCGCATTTTTGTGATTGCTAGCTGGCGTTTTTTCTTGTTGGCACCAAAGATTGGCAGCTTTCTATACTTGCTTTCTGCTTCTGCTCTCCTCCACAAATCACACTAATCATTCACAGATACTAATCTCTCCTCTCTCTTTACAGGGTTCATAGCTTTTACCTTGCAGAATTCGTCCTGCTTTTTCCATTTTCATACCTAATTGCTGTTGCATCAACTGTCATTTTGAATCCTTCCTCTACAATTGATGAGAAAACAAGAATGTGTTTGACATCAAGGGCCAGAAATGCATTTGACAACTGAACAGCCAGCTCACAATTTACACTTTTGTTTGGCACAATATCTAATTTACCCCTCATCTAGTCAGCCAAGACATTCAGATTTTGCTTTTTCATTTTAGAATTGGATCTACAAGGCTAATGTTGCTTTAATCTTTTCCAGAGATGCATCTAGAGAGCTTCTTTCAACCGACTGAAACTGCATCCAGCTCTTCAGTAAGGTGGCAAAGACTTGTTTATGTGGTTTAGGACACCGTTTGACTTTCTACAAGCTATAAAATGAACAGAACTGTAGCTGAAATCTGTGGGCAGCCTTTTTCTACAGCCCAAGCTGTTTTTATAAACCACCCCTGGAATAGGAGTGCTGATCTAGAATCTTTTTCTTTTTGGTAACAAGTGCCATCTTACCTATGAAGCATTATTCTCCATATGGGGGTTCTTTCATTTTTACATTTTGCCAGGATTTACCTCAGTTGGCTAATTTTGGGCTTACCGTGTTTATGTGTTCATATGGGATGTGTTCATATTTCATGTGGGCTGAACTACAGCCTTTATCTTGAAGGTAGTGGAGCACCGACCTAATGACTTTAAATAAGTCTATTTTGCATCAAAAATGTTTTTTTTTAAAATATGTATACAGGGAAAGTCTTGTTTTTGGTGTGAGATGGTATGCTACAGATATGGCATGCAGAGAATAGTTTGAAAAATGGCAAACCATGCCTTAAAACAAAAGCTGCTGTTGCTGTCCTGCAGTGTGAATTTATTCATACAGGTCAAGGCCATGACATGTATAAAACATATGCCTGTGTGTACTGTTCAGGAACATATATACATGTACAATCACACGCACTGAGCAAACCTTGTGTTGTTAAGCGGTTATCTGTAGCTGATGGTGTATGGAGCAGGTGGAAGGCTTTTTGGCGTTGCAGTTCAATGCACAGTAAAGCAGGCGCAGAAGGCCCCAGGCAGATGGTGCTGGGTGTTCCTGTGTGGGATGACAGCTCCCACAGCTGGCTAAACACACGCCTTATCTGGGCCGGTGTGCCTGTGTGCGTGGGCCGTGGAAACACTCGGGCGGGCCGCTGTTCCAGGCCGGGACAGAGCAGGCGAGGCTTAACTGCAGATAGTGCCATGCAATGGACGCATGGATGAATTTCATCCCTCCCTTTTTCTCTTCTCCTTTATGAGTTTTTCCTCCCAACCTGTTACAGAGGAACGATTCACTGTGCGAGCTCCAGGTCTAAACCATCTGTTTCAGCTTGCTTTATCTGCACAAGATATGCTGGGCCTTTTATCATCTCAGGCTTTCACCACTAAGGTATAAAACTGTCAGTTTCCCAGTTAGAATGTCTTTCTGGCAAATGTGATTGTTCCCGGATACTTTCACTGAAGCAACAATTTAGATGTTTGGAAGAAGTAGAGCTAAATAAATGTCAAGCTGTAAATTTTTTGTAATTCTTTTTGTAAGTCATTTTGAAACCAAAATATTACCTTTAAAATATTTCATTTTGAAGTTTTTAAATAATATCTGTCCATAAGTTAACTCATGTCTGAATCCATATGATCTTAACAGTTAATAGCATCTATGGTGAAGCGCTTTGAAGGATTTACATTTATATGCAGATTTAGACAAATAGATTTTGGAAGCACAGTCCAGTACTAAGTAACACTACGGCTAATATCTAATAACAGTACCAGTACCGATACGTCTTGCTCGTGTGAAAACTGTTGCATTAGCTAACAGGCATCTGCACAGGTCAGCATCACACTGAGCGATGGGGCAGAGGAAGGGCCGTCCTAGCCTAAAGAGAGCAAAGCAATTGTGCTCTTTTGGACTCCTGGCCATGGCTGGCGGTGACATCGACCTTGCAACACTAAGACAGTTGCACCACTGCAAGGAACCAAAGCAAGGATTTTTAAAAATGATTTATACACTGAAAACTAGTCAAACTAGTAAAAGAGCGTATTTGAAAGTCTTTGCCTCAGTGTTAAATAATCTCCCACATAAACTGACAGTTTAGAGAAATCCCATCACATATGATTTCATTTTTCAGAGCTTTCACTGTATCTCATGTCCCTGTGTGTGCGTGAGAGTGTCATTGTGTGAAGCAGAGTGAGAAGGCAGATGGAAAAGTCATTCCTCTCCTACACATTTATTTGCTACAATACTTTTTTTCACACATTGGTCCCATGTGCTCAGCTATAGTTTGGAATGCTATGTGAGATTCATGTTCTGTATCCTAGTTTTCTTAACAATTTGGCAGAAAGAGGAACAGCGTGTTTGAGATATGTGTGGTGCAAAATGAATTCAGTGTACATCCAGCTCAGTGACTCATGATGGAGCCTTAGAATTTTGCTGCTGTCTTTGTGAATCGGATATTAAAAGGCAGTACAACATCAACAGCATGTTTAAACATGGCTTAACATAGCTTACATTTACCTCCTCATACTTTGACTATCAGTATTAAGCTGTCATATAAAGATTTTTCATTTGGTTTATCTTAACCCACATGATTATTGGCCCCTTTCAGGTCATCTTAATTTGTGATGGATTTCATGCTGGGATGGCACCACAGGACTGACAGCCTTTTATAATAGATTATACTTGGTCTGAAGGCTGGAGATCAAAAACATGAATGCATTTTGAATAAAAAAGGTCACCTGATCAAACATATGTTAACAGCATATGTTAACTGGAGAAACCATGCAGCTTTAATGTGCACTTAATGAAACATTACTTTTCTAATCTCTAAAAACCATCAGCTCTGTCACAAAAGGGGCAGGGCTTAACCATTAAAGAGTTTATATCATATGAAAATTCTCTTTAATTTAAAAGAGTTTGATGTATTATGCAAACATGGTTAAAGGCAGACATTAAGCTGCAGAAACAGCTCATGTTCAACACACCTTTTTTGTAATGTCACAAAAAGCCTTATTTACACATATCCGCTTATCCAGTTATAAGGAGTGTTACAATATGAAATGCTTTTAAAGTGAGGCACAGTACAAGGCATCCAATCAAAACAGAGCTCTCTTATGTATCTATCTGGGGAAGAGAGGTTGGAAAATGGTCATATAAAAAAAACCCACGAAGGTTATTAGTAGATCTCAGGGAACAAAACTACATTCCAAGTTAAATGCAGGATATGGGACTTTTAAACTAATATTTATCTAATCGCTAGATGTGTTTAAACTGTGCATGAAGACGCACTTGTTGTGTAGACTAACTCCAGGGCTGCAATAAGTACTGATTTGTTTATCCTGCTTGCATGTAATCTAGAATTATCAATAGATCAAGGCCTCAAGATAATTACTGTTCAGCATTCTTTAAGGGAAGATAAAAAAAAAGAATGAGCTTGGTCAGGGAGCTGCTGAAATCATGAATAAAAGGTCATGATTGTTGTTTGTGCTGCTGATCATGCTTGCAGATCTCATGGGGGTGGTCTGGGCACTGCTGTGCCAGTCAAAAGTTATACACTAATTAAGGAAGTTCTGAGCATGAGAAATGGAGCAACTGCCCATGATGACCTTTCCCTGTTAGTTCAGCGACCAATCCCATGGGGGCACAAAGATCAGAAAGCACACCAGAGTATCAATAATAATGGTTTACTCTAATAATGGTTTACTCTTATGGTATCAGAGACTGATCATCAGATAAAGTAAAGTGGTCCCTTACAGTCATGCGTGAACACACCACAGCACACAGTGTGAACAATGTGAAATTCTTTCTCTGTATTTAACCCATTCACCAAGTGAAGCAGTGGGGTGCCACCAAAGAGGGGCACCCAGGGAGCAGTGTGTGGGGACGGTTCCTTGTTCAAGGGTACCTCAGTGATAACACTAGCAGTGTTGGGATTCGAACCCACAACCAATGCTAGGGCTACACCCTAACAACTAGCCCAATGCTATATTTAAAAGCTACTTTGTGCTCAGTCCGCAAATAGAGGAAGTCCGGTTTTGCTTTTGCTTTTTGAAAGTGTCAATTTAAAATGATTTCTAACCATTTAATTCAAAAGCCTATTAGAAATGCCCTGCATATGGTACATTGTTCTTGACCCTAAATGAATAGCACATGCTTTTTGATTGGTTCACACCTTTAACACTTTCTACCATTGTGTCCTTGAGCAAAACACTTAACCCTCAGTCGCTCCAGGGGGACTGTCCCTGTAACTAATGATTGTACGTTATTCTGGTTAAGGGCGTCTGCCAAATGCCACTTTACTTTACTTTAAACAGGATCTCCAAGCATTTATTAGCCTCTTGCTGAAACCCCAGCAATTCGTCTCATGTTATAACCATCTCAGTTATCTCTTTTTTTATTTTGGTTCTCAACTATGGCAAATCAGTAAACATAATCATTAAACTTCGTTTATTTAATTGCTTCTTTACATTATGTAAGTTTCCTATTTGCTATTGCACATGTGAGGTATTAAATTGTTGTGGCTTTGCTACAACAGTAAATGTTTGGCAGCAGACCTGTAGATCTGACACTGTTTGTTTATATCTCTGCTTGTATGAGATTCATGGATCACCATACTGCTTTTCTCAACACACAGCTCTGTTCATAATGACGTGAATAAGTAGCAGTGGGATGTGTGTGAATAGACTTAGCTCTTTGGCTGCAAATCCTGTTACGTCAATATCGGAAATGTTTTTAAACCTTGAATTACTGAATAAGGCATGGCATCAGTAACACAGCACACTGGCAGACTAAAATATTGCATGGTTTCAGCTTAAATAAGCAAGTAAACCTGGTTGACGTAAAATGTTGAGTACATTAAACTTTTATAGTACTTGTTTTTTTTGTTTGCTTGTTTGAATTTTATTTACAGCGCAGTGATATTTTTTTATTACCAAAGAATGCTTGTGTGTGTGTGTGTGTGTGGGGGGGGGGGGGTTGTGTGTGTGTGTGTGTGTGTGTGTGTGTGTGTGGGTAGGTGGGTGGGCGGAGTGGTAGTAACTCAGTATAGCTGGTGTTTGATTCAGCTCCACCCAGGAGCGCACTGGCAATCTGTACCCCCCCCGCCAAAACCACGGCCGAGACACAGTGAAGAAAGTCCAGGGCTGTTTTTTTTTGTCCCAGTCCGTCCCTGGCTCTACCTAATGTGTACTGATCATGGAGTACAATGTTCTGGAACACAGACAGTTCAGTAAATTACCATTTTTATTGAGCAAAATAATTATTGGAAAGGGAATAACCAGCACCTTAAACAGACACAAAATACTCCCCTTTACCAGGTAGTGATTAAAATGTTAATTAGGCTACAGCACAGCACAGAGGTTAAGCTGCCCGTTATTTGAAATGAAGAACTGTTGTTTAGCAGTCTTAAAATATCTAATGAATAGGAAATACAAAGTATTATTGTGCTGGACTTGCACAGCAAAAAAGGCATAATGGAGCTTGCTAAGCAATGAAGGACATCAATATGAACTGTTTTCTGTACTTATTTTATAGAGCTGACTTTTCAATGTCCCATCAGTAGAAGGTGTTTACAATAAAAATGGACAGTAATCAGCTAACAGTCTGACCCTGCACAATTTGATCGAGTGACTGTCCACTTTATGGTTAGTGCTACATTTGATAATGTTGCACTCAGGAAGGGGAAAATATCCTATGAGAAGTAATCTGATCTCTAATAAGAGCAATACACTTTCTCTTAGTCTTAGCTTTATGTTTAACACACTCAAATTAGAGCTTGTCAGGAGTTTGATTACTGCAAACATATGTTGTACTACCATGTCTTGTTTATTTCAAAATTTCCTCTATCTCTACATGCTCAGACAACACTAACTCGGCCGCTCAGCACATACTTAGCAAAGGAGTTAAACTTCTTTCACAATATAAAGATAGTACTGGTTAAGGTATAAACATCTTTGATTGTTGCTGTGACTACAGCAACAGCTTATTATAGCAGTTATTTCATACAAAATTCTCTGCCTCCCAAAGGCCTCTACACATAAGCTGTCTGTAATATTGATGGTTTCCTCGCTTAATCTAGGTGAAAAAGTCATGGCATTGCTATTGATGTGGATCTTTGGTTTTATGCATCGGTAGATAACCTCCTGAATTCACTGCTCCGGAATAAACTAAGAGACCACTCAAAAAACGTTTTTCGGGTTTTATATTTTATAGGAGCAAGTATTGAACTGAAAAGCTTTGCCTTAGTTTTGAAGAACTGCTGACAATATTTCTCCCAATTTCCAGATAAAAAATATTGTTTTTTAAAGCATAATTTTAAAGGAAATGACAATACACCAAAATTAGAGAAGTGATGCAGTGTTTACAGAACTTGAATAATTCAAAGATAACAAATCTCTTGTTCACACTTATGGCAATAATTACCTTTGACGTACTTCTAGTAGTGTTTTGCGATCCAACTGGTCACATTGCAAGAAAAGAGTGTTGATTACAAGAGTGTTTTTTTATGCATTTCCTCATTAAATAAGATTTGATTCAGGTGATCAGTAATCAGTACCTCATAAAGCAGAATGAGGTGTTTGTGTAGGAATTTAACCGAAACTGGCATGGAATGGTTGTCATACTCATAGAGATGCTGATTTAAAAATAAATTGCAGCGGTCTCTTATTTTTTCCAGAACTGTATGGTAGAACATCTTCCTTCCATCAATAAAATATTGCTAAGCTGAGAACTACCTTGTATTTACTTGGTACAAAAAGCCTACTCCAGATTGAAGTGCTATGATTTAATACTGTCCTATCTTGATATCACACTGGTTACCTATACAAGCTGCAGTTAGACGAACAGTTCTAGTATGTACAAAATAAACTGCTCACCTTTGCTGCAAACCATTGGTATGCTACTACACATTGGAATTGATTTAATAGTTGTCAATGGATGGTATAACATTAAATATTATGCTACGCTTCAATGCAACATTGTGTTATATGTTCAGCATGATCGTTTTATTTCATTTTTATTTTTCCCGTATTTGTTCTTCTAGCTATAGTGTGTGTGTGTGTGGAGAGTTAATCAACATACAGTAGGTGGTGACTTGGCCATTTCTCTTCGTAAAAGGTGCTGAAACTGGTCTCATAATGATCTAAAATAACTTTTAGAACTTTTTAATCTCCATGCTAAGTCAAGTCAAGTCAAATAGGTTTTTATTGTCATTTCTAACATACACACAGTACATAGTAAAAACGAAATAACGTTCATCCAGGACCCATGGTGCAACACAAAAGCAGGACAGAACAGCACAGAACTAAACACAAGTGTATAATCCAGAAGTATGGTTTTGATTACGTACCATATATTCTGAGCGCCATCCACTTAAATCCCTCCAGCATGTAGCTGAAGGCTGCCATCAGAAATGAGTACATCTCTGCCCTTAGGCAGATGTATGCTAGCATTAGATTGATCTGTTCTCTTTATGTCCAGCACAAGCCTGCCTGTCTCTCCCTGCCATGTTCGTTGTTGTTCTGCTTCCACTGGCTGTCAGCATGACTGACTTCTGGCAAATTGTCTTGTGCTAAGGGCCAAGTGCGACACCAGTAAGGATGTGTTTGAGCATCTCGTAGTGACCTTCAGTGTCACTTTTGCTTTCAATTACAAACCAAAACCCTGTTCCTCACATCTGCTTTCACACTGTCTCACGAGACACACCTGTGGCGTCAGGAGGCAGACAGAAGTCACATCTGTGTGCGCGTGTTAGGTAGCAAAAGACCCATATTAACCAGGGCACTATAGGTTGTGCCCTTTCTAATGTGAACTCTGTTCGATTCCTCAAATTGTGTTAATGCTTTTCTGCATGAAAGAGGAGATCTGTAACATGTCTTCAGAGATCCTGTCAGACAGCAAGCGGGATGAATTATTCATAACTATGTATATATTTTTTTCCTGCTCAGCTTCATCCCTCTCTTTTTCCATCATTCTTCTATGAACACCTATGTGTTCCTATACTGTTGTGGGGTTGGTCAAGTTTTACACAGTGTTGGCAAAAGTCCCGTTGAACCTAATTTGTTTAGACATGTCAAACATCGAATGGGGTCTAATAGACACCAAAGATATTAGGAGGGTTAAATCGAACATTGTGTAATCTAATATTGTGTAAGCCCCCTCATGCTGCCCCAACAGCTCTGACCCATTAAGCTATAGACTGCCGAAATTGCGAGATGAAGCCACCATTTATCAGCACTAGTTCAAATTCTTTGTCACGTTCCTGAAACTATTCTGAGCGATGCCTGCAACTGCATTGCATTGTCCTGCTGAAAGAGGCCACTGCCATTAGGGAATGTTGATGCCTTGAGGGCTGCACTTGGTCTGGAACAATGCTTAGGTAGATGGTTACATGTCAAAATAACATCCACATGAATGCTGGGACCCAAGGTTTTGCAACAGAATATTGCTCAGAGCATCATACATACAGAGCATCATTTGCCTTCTGCCCATATTGCATTCTGAAGCCATCTTATCATCAAGTAAGCAAAATACACACATCTTGTCTTTCCCATGATGAAAAAGAAAACATGATTCAAACATGATCCATCTTTCATTGCTCCATGTTCCAGTTTTGATGCTTACATACCCATTATAGCCACTTTTGGTAATGGAAAGGGTCAGCATGGGCACTCTGACTGGTCTGTGGCTCTGCAGCCCCACACACAACAAGCTGTGATGCACAGTGTGTTTTGATACCTTTTTATCATACCCTGCGTAAACTTTTTCAGCAGATTTTGCTATAGTAGCTTTTCTGCGTGATTGGCCCAGAAGGGTTACCATTTCCCCCCCACATGTATCAGTAGCCCTTGGAAGCCCATCATCCTGTCACTGGCACCAATGTACCTCTCTTGAATCACTTTTTGTAGGTGGAAACCACTGCATTCTGGGAATACCTCACAAAACCTTCAGTTTTGGAGACACTCTTACCCAGTTGTCTAGCCATCACAGTTTTGCCCTCATCAGAGTCACTCAGATCCTCACACGTGGACATTTTCCCTGCTTACAACACATCAACTTCAATAACTGACGGTTCACTTCCTACAGTATCCCACACATTCACAGGTACCATTGTAATCTTTTTGGCTGATCAAAACCTCAAGCCTGGAAGATGCTTACAGAGGAAGAGTGAAGCTTGGAAAGTAGTGTAGCCTTCTGTCCCAGTCCCTAGTCTACAATTTGGAGATCATGTTGAGTTCAAAAGGACAGCTCATTCATCCATAGGCATGCTAAAGCTGTGGCATTAGGCTAAGACCAGTGAAGATGAGGGAGAGGCATGGAACACTAGAACACATACCAAAAGGAATCAAACAAAAGAGGAAGGGAGGATTTGCAGCTTGGAGTCAATTAAGCAGTCCGTCATGTGGAACCGGGAATGTGGCAAAGACATGCCACAAGACAGTTTAGCAACCATCTGTGTCCCTGGGCTGTCTCCATTTTTTGCACCCTCACATTTCATAGAAAGTTACGCTGAAAAGCTTGATGATTACTATTAGGCTACTAGTCACCAGCATTTGTTGCAGAAAATGAGACAATGTCTGCTGGCAAAATTGTGAGAAAGCAGCTTAATTTCAAAGTATTTTTCAGTTTGCAGTGCTAGCTAAATTGTTATAATCACCACTGTCATAGGATATTAATGATAGAGTCACGCAGGAACAGATCGAACTGAAGCATTATAGTTTAAATCTAGAGCTGCGGTGAGTCCACAAGGAAAAGATCATGTGAGAGATTTTTCCTTGTAACAACTACTCAGTAGTTCCTACCTTTAGTCCAGCCTGGTCTACCTCTGGATGTCTGAGACCGCCTGTGGCCTCTGCAGTCCTCGGTTTGATATTAATGTGGCTAAATGAGCAGGGCTGAAATGCATACGATGATGAGGATGAGGCTGTGTACCTCACCTGACACATGTCTTTGTGAGTTGGATTATAGAAGATAATTGGTGCAAAAAGCCCAAACATGTGCATGAATAGCACGCACATGCACAAAGTGCACATGGCTGATGTAGCTGGTTTTGTCACTGAGAGCCACAGGGTAAGGGACCAGGAAAATGCACATGTGTAGGATTCACCACTCAACTCAAGTCTGGATTTTACTCAAGATACTGGGTCCATTATTCAACATTTTCACAATATTTTGAATACAAATGTAAATGTAGAAATATCATGACTGTATCATTACACAGCCTACATTATTATACCTTTTTTTTAATGTATTTACAAGTAAAAAGGTGCAGCGATGACTAGTTTACTGTTAGAAATCACAAAGTAATGTGGAAATGAGGCCAAGATCAAAGTCCTAGTGTCAGGGCGCAAGAGTGATGTAGGACAAGATAAGTTCCGATTGCTTACGGACTCAAGATGGGAATGGGAATGTGGCAGTTAAGCTATGAGACCCACTGTTGTAATATTACAACATCACATTTAAGTCTACAAAAATAAATCTTCCTGTTTTTTTTTTTCTTTTTAAAACCAGATTTACTTTGCTAATAGGTCCTATTGTTCTGTTCTGCAACGCTATTTTGATAGCAGAATGGTTAAATAGCCCCAGTTATCTGACCATGAAGTCATACGACTTGGGACCTTGTTGTTTGTTGATGTGTGTATATCATGATTATTTTAGGACACCATTGAATATACTGATATTGTGAGATTTTGAGCTTGTTTTGTCTATGTTATAATTTTACAACAGTGGGTGAAAGGAGTGGAAAAGGTTTTGTCTGCACCTTGCACATCATGTTGAGGATTTTTACTTTCCACTTGTTTGATGGTGGAAATACAAAGAGAAACATCACTGTTTTTTTGGTTTTTTTTCATTTTTGATGTTATTAATCAGTTTTTATTGTTGTAACAATTTTAACCTATTTTACCATTTTGTTTTTAGGTTAAAATACAATGTTTTGCATTACATTAGTAATTAAATGACACATTCCAATAAGATTAAGAAAGTAATTGTACATTTTAGGATAGAAAGAATTCTGTAGCATAATTTGAAGAATACTATAGTACTGGTCCTCTGCTTGGTTGCCCAAATAGCTGCTTCTGATCTTGAATTATAATAAGGTGATAATGTTCTGGGAGGTGGGGGTGTAAGTCTGGAATGTGTAAAATTACAGGAATGTGTGAATCTTTTGTGTAGACATAGCTACTGTTAATTGGTCAAGATTTAACTACACTTAAAGCCACAGTTATTTTGCATTTTGCAATTGCCTGGAAAATAATCAGCCTCATGTACAGCATGCAGGATGTTAGAGGCCATCCAGAATGGGAACAGTGACTTGGAAATGTCCTCAGAGTCAGATTCAAGTGATGATGAGGAGTATGGGCAGAGGACATGACCCAGGCTCTGGCTGATAACGCCAATCAGTACAGTTTTCAGAAGAATGGAACATCTATAAACACCAACAAAAAGGAAATAGAGCGTATGATACTGTACCACTTATATTGTACCCCTATATTGTACTATATTCTTAGAAAAATATTGTCCTATTTAGCTTCCAAATGTCATCACTGGAGTGTTACCCTCAAATATTCATCTTCAGAAGCTTTACGTAGGGAACATAGCTTTCAAATTAAACATAAATGCCATGTCTTCACTACAGGTTTTTAATTTTATTTCTTCTACAAAAGGTTATGGAAAAAAATGCTAATACGCTCCTTTCCCCTGGGAAAGAGAATGTAGTGTACCTTTAAAACTCAATTAAGGCTCACATTTGGACTTTAAGGACCATTTGAGGGTACATTTAGTTTGCACTTTGGGGGACCTGGACAGTATATTTTTTTTCTGACAGTGTATTACCCATCTTCTCAATGCACTTTATCACATTCCTCCACTGTACAGTGTTACTGTATTTATATATACTCCTACCCTTCATTTATTGCTTAGTAGTAATAATGAATTTGCCTGGGTACTGGTGCGAAAGCCTGTCTTATGATTACCTTACCATTTCTAGATATATGTACCACATACATACTTCAAGCAGTTAACTGGGAAAGCTGATAAATCTGGAATTTGTTACACTGGTTATATTTGGCAAAAGTGTTAATTGGAAAAGGCCTCCCTTAACAGCGTGACTATCCTTTAATGAGAGGAGACAAACATCCACCCACATCTCTCTCTCTTTTTTGTCCTGTATCACACCTCCTCTCTTTCCCCTCTCCATGTGCCCTGGGTAATTACAGACTCTGCGCCTCTTTGTCATCACATCACTAGGCCTCCAGTATGGAAATTATCCCAAAATATACTGCATTTTTGCTCAAGGAGCATACACAGTATCAAAATTCTAAGGATGAAGCAGAAGTGGACTAGAGCAAGCTCAAAGATGAGAAAGAGCAAGCACCTGCTAGGAGAACTCTTAAGACCAAACTTGCTCCAAGTTGCGGTTAAGGTCTATTTTCTGCCTAGTGCTTCCGCTTCCTTTCTCTCTCTCTCTCTCTCTCTCTCTCTCTCCCTCTCCCTTTCTCAGCTCTCCACTCTCAGAGCACATCTGAGCCCAAGAGGTGATGTTGCTGTTTGGTGTTCTGGCTGTGAGAGATTGGGCTGCTTTTAGGTGCTTCCTGCTCTGCTCACTAGAAATGGAAAAGCAATTCCATAGTGAGGCCACGCCAAATCCGTCTCTGTCAGTTCCACTGCCGGACAGCCTCCAATCAGCCCAGGCCGGCCGCTTCCCCGGCCTGTGATGACCCGACTCTGAGGCAAAACGAGTTACCATTAAACGATCTTTCACCACACTGATCCCCCCCCCCCCCCCGTGTATATATATATATATATATGTGCTCTCTCTGAACCTACACCGACTGCTTCCACACACTGCAAGGGCACCGATGATTAAGAGATGTACATTTGCACATACATCATTTGTGCTTTGTATTTTACGCTTGTTTGCATTGCTACCTTTGCAGAATATAGCAAATGTATGTTTCCCAAGTCCAGTGTGCAAGCAGTTTTTCCCTTCTCCCAAGCTCGTCTTAAATCTGCAGAAAAATGCCTGATAGGGGAATTCTTTAATCTTCTCTTCCTTTTTGCATAATACTTACAAGTGCAATGGTAAAAAGAAATAGTTTTTATTTTTGGGACAAAAATGCCTTTACTAGAATCTTATACATTCTCAGCCCCTGCAGAAAGACGTGAGAAGCTACAAACTCCAGAAAAGATTAAAAATTAATTTTGCCAGTATGTTATGCCCTACTTTAAAGCGAAGAAGCAACAATTCTGCCTAAGGTACGGAACAGACTGTGTCAATTCTTTCTGCAATGCTCTTCTTATGCTGCATGTATAAGAACCTCCAAATGCTGCGCTCATTATCACATACTGTATGAAGAGCATTATCTGACATATGGCAGGCTGTGCACTATAATCAGTTTCTGGAAGAATGTTTGAAATGTTCATTTTGAATTCTACTCCATATAACTAGGCAGGTTTAATGACTTTAATGAAAATTACTGACAAAGAACAGCAACTGCAGGCCTTTCTGAACATAATGACATGTGAATATAGGTTGCAGCCTACTGTTTTCAGGTTATAATTCAAAAGCTCAGGAAGTGTGGCAAAGCACATGCTAGTCAAATATGCCAGAACTGAGTCTGAGGGCCGATAAAGAGTGATGAGTGAAACTGTTTGAGACCCGTGTCAGGCCTCAGAAAAGCTGAAGAGGGATGTGCTCATGAGAGTGACACCATTACATGGGCCAATTATTATATGACTAATCATTTATATCTGACATCTTGTGTTTCTCCTTCTGGAAAACTAGGGCACAGCTTGAGAATGAGAACAGTAACACTTGAGAACATGCCAGGACATTGTTTATTTTGTCACCATCAGCCTCCAGTGGTTTTGGGCCATCCGTTTCTGGGCATAGGGGTTATCAGTTGTAACTGGAAGCAGTCTGTCATTTCAGTGACATTAGCAAAGTCAGAAGGCTTTGTGTAACACCTGTTATATTGCTGTACAATCAAGAGACTGATGTTAGTTATTTTCACATGAAATTTATACAACATCACTAATGTTTACAAAGACTATTGTTGTGGTTATGGCTCAGTTTCTGTTCACACCCTTAGCAAGCAGTGTTGGTCGTGCACATCCTGAAAAGAGGAGCTTTGTGAAAACTCATCCAAAATTTTGGCCACGAGCCAAGACAAGTTTAATGTTCAGAGTTTGGAACTTCAGTTTTACACAGTGCTTGCAAGGCTCATGTAGCTGAGAAGTAATGCAGGTTTCAGTACATAAATTCTAGTACCAATCCTTGGCAAGCTGTTAAATAATAGTCGATTTACCTATGTAGTTTTTGACACTGTCTGACACACTGTTAGTGTAGTTAGGGAATGGAAGTTGCTTTGGATAAAAGTGTCTGCGAAATGCCGTAAATGTAAATGTTATCTGTTTGTGCATTAACAATTTGTGCATTGTAGAGTATTTGCTACAATGCACAAATGCACCTTTAGGGACTAAGAGAATGGGATCCAAACAGTCTCATCTGCCTCTAGCTGCATCCTACCACTACTGTACATAGAGAAAAGAGATTCTTTATGTTGAGCCATCCGGCCTGCCGGACCTGGGAATCTGGGGGTTGTCCTCAGTGGCCCCAAGGAAATGATCCATGGGTAGCCAAGGTTTCTGACTAAAGATAATGTGGAGAGAGCAGAGAGGTGTTGCACATGAGGAGAAGCTGTGGGAGTAACTGTGGCATTTTCTTTTTTTATCTGGGGACAATATTCTCACAAAGTAATGTAAAATCTGCTTAAACAGTCCACATTCCCTGTTCAGACCACCATACAGTGTGCACAGTTGCTTCAACAACTCTCCCTCAAAATTCCAGCACTGGCCCAAATGATTTCGTTGCAGCAACCTATACACAGAAAACCACTTCTCCGTAAGGACTTTGGTGATAGTACAGCCTTTTTGATCTGTCTGTGCTCACCAATCTATTCTTGTGGCCTCTATTGGCATGTTCTAAAACTGTAAAGTTGACAGCTAGAACCTTTAGGGGTCTGGTGGCCTGGAGACTCCCCATAAACGCCTTGACTTTGGGTGCCTTTGCAAAATAACAGGATTAACATTCCTCACACCATCTTGTTATGGTTGTTATGTAGGCAATTTGGTGTATGTAGTAGCAGTTATAATAATGTTTCTCTATGAGACTCCTTCTCATTTCTAACTCTAGACCAAAATATGGTCAACTCCCCAACCCCTTTGGGTTCCCTCCACAACTCCGCATCGTCTGGCTGTTAACTCTCCCTCCAGTAGATCAAAAATGCTGCAATGCAAGGATCTGCAGATTACAGCACCTTTAGGTTTGCTCTGTTATAAGAGGGAGCACCCCCAACCTCAGGTCTCAGCCACCTGAAGGCCCAGTCTGAGGGCCTCACCTTGTGTTCAGCATTGCAGCACTGAAACCGGATAACTGGTACAACAGATAGTGGGGAGGAAGCAGAGGCAAGTGACAGCCATGTGAGTGCTTCTGCATTGCAGTTGACTGTTCTGGATCAATACTTCCTCATAGCCAAAAAAGGGTAAGCAGGGAAACCCAGCATTGTTCAACAAGAACCAATTTCACTGATCATAGGTAGCTAAGGGATACTGCTAAAGCGATACTCGTGGAACTTCCATACCACGGTCCATTTGAGGATCAAGAGCTCCAGCGTTGGACTGTCGTTGGACATGTTTCTCTCACTGTAGCGAAGGCTTCATCTGGCAAAAGCAGTTGGCCACCTTTGTGTCTCCTGATCCTGTGATAGTACTGTACTGTACGCTTCTGATGAATGGCAGTAAGCAGTATACTGATACAGTGTGCATTATACAGTATATACTGGTGCTATATACAGTATACAGCACAGTATTGTTTTACTGTTGCTGTTTGTAATCTGCTTTGACTTCAATTTTATGCATTGTGTGGCTTGTATGGGTGATCAACTAAACTGATGATTCATGGGCAGTATTTCAAACTTCCCCGTCTTCCTGACTTGGCTGTATAATGTTGAAATTATTGTTTTCTTGTAATTTAACAGTTTTCTTTTCAACTTCTGTTGATATATACATGATAAAGAATAATGATCATTCCAATGTACGCAGATCACCTGTGATGTATTTGAATAGAGTACATATGACTCAATCAGCTACAGTTCATTTGTCACAGTTGTCTGGAACTGGAGTTTAGGCTTGTAGCTCCAGATCACACCAAGCAACCATTCTGCAACAAAAACAAACATTTAAGGTTTGCAGATTTCTATGAAATATCTAGCACGAGAGCTGATGAAGCAAATGAACTATAGTGAATGAAGAGAGAACAGTTATTGCACACTACCCAAACAATCCTGTTTGTGTGTGTTGGTGTTTGTTTGGTCAGTGTACTCTGGCGTTTAAGAGGCAAACTGTACATGCTAAACATCTTGCCTGATCAAAGAGATGTGGGAAAAGGGAAGGGTTTTGTAAATTTCATTTTAAACCACTCCTTTAATACAGTGTCATATTCCTATGAATAATAGAAATGCATTTCCTTGAAGTCATTAATTCATTCATTTTCTAAGCCACTTAACAAGGGTCACTGGCAATTTGGCATCTCCTATTCATCTGAAATGCATGTCTTTGGGCTGTGGGGGGAAACCAGAGCTCCCAACTGAAAGCTGTGCAGACGGGGAGAACATGCAAACTCCACACAGAAAGGAACTAGATCACCCTGGTTGGAAATCAAACTCATGACCATCTCGTTGTGAGGTGACACCATTCTGTCCTCCTTGATATCAATGCATTTTGAATTTCTATACATGTAATTCCTTGTAGCTGGTAAAATAAAATGTCATTCAGTAGTAGTTTGGTAAAAATTAAGATAAAAATGATAAACTATTATTTTATAAAGCTACCACACTCATTTACAAGTATTTACAAGAATGTTTAGTAGAAAACAAAATGCATTCGGCTTTTAACGCTCAATGATTTCCAAACCATTTATCTCTGATGGTTACCAGCTGCTCCTGGTTCACCATCATAGTTTTTCTTTTCAAGGCATTATGACAGAATACACAAGTCATGGTAACATAAGCATACATTGGTATTAATGGTACTGTGTTGTATGGAGAGAATTAGATTCTAGTTCATTAATTTTGAGCAGCAGAGGGAATGGCTCAGGACTGGCGGCACGGGAAATGAGCTGGATTTTATTTGAGTGCATTGTTTTTCCCTTGACAGGGCTTTGTGAAGTGAGTTTCTCTGTGTGAAGGGCTTTACGTAAAACACTGGCATTATCTTCATCTCATTTCATTCGGCCAGTATTGCCTCCACTTCATATTAGTGCAGTTTGATCAAATCATAAATCTTTTGTACTTTGCTTCATATTAGAAAAGACACGTCTATGGTGCGTGTTGCATGAGGGATCTTACAGCAGTTGCTTTTCTTTGAATAAACTCAAGTCAAATATGACATACCGGTTTCAGCTCTGTCAGCTGCAGCATCTGTTCATGTAATTCTGGGCAATGATTGACATCAGCTGTTTCAAAACAGAGAAGCATCAAAACTTTCACGGTAACAAGAGGAAAAAAAAAAATCCCTTCCCAATACAGTACAGCACACTGCAGAGCTAAATAGGAGGATATATAAACAAATTCGCTGTAAAATCGTGAAAAACAATGCCAAATTTGGAAGATCTGGAAGACTGGATATAAATATAGCGTCACATTGTAAAAAACAGTTTGTAAGCGGCATGCAAACAGACAGAATACAAAACGGTTATGTGCTGAGATACATTTGACAGCTACAGAAGCATCACTTCATACATTTTATTAAAGTGCATTGTTTTCTCATTGTCCAGTAAAGTGGCTGTGCATGTGGGGAGGTGGATCAGAATTTGTATAGGTCCAGGCGAGGTGAGTGGAGTAAGGAACTGTTGTACAATCTGGCACACCTGCTCCTGATACGGCAGAAGCTTCTACCAGAGAGAGGGATGAACAGTCCATGGGAAAGGGTAGTGCAGAAATATATTCTGCACTACCCTTTGGTAATAATCCTTTTAGTGTTTGGCATTGTTTTTCTATATTTTCAGCATGGCCCTTTATTTTACAGCAAATTTGTTTATATATACTCCCATTTAACTCTGCTGTGTGCTGTACTGTATAGGGACGAGATTTTTTTTTGTTCTCGTCTTAGAGAACAGAAGAAGAGTTCTTGTATTAGACAATAATGCAAGTGGTCAGGATGCTTGTGATGGTGCTCCTGTTGAAATTAGTGAGGATGGGTATGGGAAGGTGACCCTACTTCACCATTCAGAGAAAGTGCAGGTAAATGGTGTTAGTGGTCCATGAAAGGTGATGTGAACACCAAGAAACCTGATGCTCACTTCCTCCACTGTGACACAGAGTGGAGTGTGGTCAGTGCTGGACCTTCAGGAATCAACAATCATCTCATTTGTTTTCCCAGTGTTTCCCAGGGATTGCTGTCCTTTCACCAGTCATCAGTCTGCCAGACACCTCCTCTCTGTGATGTGTCATTATGAATAGAAAATACTGTCCAGAACTGAGGCATTTTAGTGTAGGGTTTCTTTGAATGGCAATATGGCTACTGATGTTTGGCATGGTGGATGGCATGATGTGTCAAACAGGGAGGGGAATAAGGCTTTCAGGGAAATTTTAAATTATGGGTTACACTGTGGAGAAAATTCTAAAATTTGGTAACCATAGTTCTGTATAAGAACCATGAGGGACTTAAACCTAACTTGTCTGGCCTCAAGCCCAGGCACCTCAGAGTAAAATGGGGACTCTGATTGACCTTATTAAACAGGTCCCACCCACACACATGCCCTAATGTTTTTGTTTTTTACATATATCAACACTGATGCTGGTTGGTGGCTATATTGGATTGAGTTAGTCAGAGCCGTATGTGTGCATGTCTATGTAAGCTCAGAAATATGTATGAGTGATGCATAACAACAAAATGCTCAAAAAGAAAAAATACAAGAGCAGACTCTGATGAAAAACATATAAAGGGATTTGTTAGGTCAGTTCCATTAGGTCACTACCAGTTTGCTCCTACAGCCAAGATGCAATTACAGCATTAGACTGATTACAGTCTTGCTCAGCAAACAGTATGCAATGAGAGAGACACATTAAGAAGGGGGACTGTTATATTTATGAATCCTTTTCAGCACTGAAAAGGAGAAAAAAGAGAAACGCTACTTTGCAATGTTTTAATTGGAAGCTGAAATCACTTTGCCCTGTGCTGTTCTGGGAATGTAAATGTTTCACTGGATAAACTCTACCTACAGTGTTGCACAGCAGGTTGGAAAAAGCGTGACTATAGTGAATAGTAAGAAACACAAGCTTAGGTGAAGTAAAGACTTTTATAAATGTGGTCAGGGGCGTCTGAAGCATTTTTATTGGGGAGGGGTCACACTGATGATGGGATGGTGATAGCCAAAATAATTGTTTTTAAAAGTGGGAGGGGGCACATCCCCCCTAATATAATGGTTCTGGCACCCATGACATTGGTTATAAGTTATTTGATAAACCTCTTGATAAACCTGGTGTTGTTCATCAGAGTACAAAGTGAAATGTTATGTGACTGGACTATTACTGTAAGCCTTGACCCATATTTGACCTACTATAGCAGGCTGGTTTTGTGTTAAAGCTGCTAAGATAATAAGAGGCATTAGTGATGTGTGCACCTTTATTACAGTTGCTGAACGCTATATGTCATCTGCTGTGCAGTAACATTGGTCACTGGTTCTTGCCTCTTACCATGCTTGTAATATGTCCACACCAGTAGGGAGGGAACTCAGTTGTGTCATGTAGTCTTAAACTGGATTTATTGATTTAACCAAACATGTAGGGTCCCTGACCATCTGTAGTTCACAAGCTTTTTAAAGCAAAATGTAAACATTTGGAGGGTTAAAGTCACGATAAACAGGTACCTGATATAAACAGGAATTTCATGGGAGTTATCTCCTATTGTTAGCTTTAATATAAGGTTTTGTGATTTTAATTTGTGCTTATCCAAAATGTCATCAGCCAGAACTGCTACCAGTTGCAGAAGAATAAGATTAGTATCAGCCATTAAAGAAAGGTTTCTCTGTGGGGGCTTTATCTGTAACTAGAAGTCACCCACACCTAAAGAACTGTTTTAGGGTTTAATTTCCAAGAAAAAAGCACAAAAACTTGAGAGAAATTTGGCTAGTGGAACTGGGTGGCTCAGATTTGATTGACAGAGAACAGTTGTTGAGATATGGCAGAGTGAATATGAGCTGACATGCACATTTTCAGTGTGACACGGCTTTCTGTCACTTCCCACATAAATGTCGCACACAGGCCTTTCTGCTCCTGGGAAGAGGGGAAATTAAATTCTGTGCCTTGAAGTTACCTATAAATCATGAGTCAAAAATGACGCTGGTCAGTGTGCCCTGAACAACAGCCTTACAGCCGAGTCAGGGCTGTTAAAATAGGCTCATGTTTATTCCTGCATCAGGCCATATGATGGAGTATTATTTTCTTTTTGTTCGTGAATAACTGGCCTGGGCATGAAAGGCAAGGTTGCTGGATCATATGGGATATTATTTTTTCCTCTAATAAACTCTTATAAAACCATGCATTATGCATTTTGTCATCAAAGTAAGACAACCTCCTTATAATTTGGTCTACGTCAACAAGAGGGGTCTGAAGTAAAACCATCATTTATAACGATTGCCATATGGCCCAGCAGAATTTAACGCAAATATCAGCAATTCTCTGTTATTGCACAAAAGAATGGGGACATTTTCTGGCTCATAACCCGCCTAAAGGGTTCTCCAAGGTCTATGGCTGATGCAATGGCCGATAAAGTGGCTCGCTTGACGGAGTACAGACATAAGGGGAGAGCAAGAAAGAGGAGGAGGAGGATGAGGAGAGAGTTTGAGAGGAGCACTTGTGAGCTGAAAGCTGTTTGAGCGATTGAGTCTGCCAGTGTAAATGATGTGAACAGCCTCATCTCCAGCATAAGAAGAGAGGCCTCCTCTACTCTCTCTAACTGCTGATGCAAAGTGTGCCATTACTGCTCTGTGGAGAGTATACTCAAAATAAATAATGAGGAGCAAGATGGTAAAAAAGAGCAGCATATTCCGGGAGAAATTCCATGCTACAGTGTATAAGCGGCTGATTAAACGTAGCCATAAAATGGGCAGAAGCTAAAGGGAATAAACTAACTCAGAAATGCTGGTCATCAAGCTAAGGCGCCGATGTCTAGTGTCAGTCTCAAAAATATATTTATTGAACCCTCGCTGCTCTATACTTTACAAAAAAGGGCTTATATTACACACAAAAAAGGGCTTATATTCCATCTAAGTTGATGAGTCTAATTTCTCATCACATTTTCATGATTCGCTCTGTAAGTGGCAAAACAACCTCTTGAGAGTAAAAGATTTTCTGGTAGCTGGTTTCACCTGCTATACCAATATCCGGATTAGAAATGGGATGGCTGTTCCTGATCAGAATTCAGCCCCAAGTGTTCACTTACTATTTACACTTAGTTGAAAAGATTTTCTTTTGTTGTATATATATTATATTCTTGGTTTATTTAAATGGTATGAAACCTTTCGATTATGTTTTTTTAATGAGAAAGTGTTCATTAAAGAGCCACTGATTGAAAGGTTCTTTAAGGAACAATCATTCTTCAAAGACATCTTTTCAAAGAACCCTTTTTGTGACTTTTATTTTTTGAGTGTTTTGCAAATTTCTTAGGTATTGTCATGCTATAAGCCTCATCACAACCACAATATGCAGAAACTGCTTTCGGGCTGTTAGTCAAAATGTGCAAATATGCAAATGACTACACCATGCCCTACTGTCTGTTTGGTTTTACACCTATAACAGTGATGCACTGAATGAAATTGTCTTTAAAATGCCCTTCCCAAAGGAATCAGTGTGTGCCAGTTTGATGGTGGTGAGAGCTCTGAATGACAATTAAGCAATCAAGGCTAGTGGAAGCTCTGAATCGATTCTTGGAACAAATGAAAATCTGCAACAAACAGCATTTTGCTCAGAACAAAAGCACAAAAACATAATCAAGCAAACGTTAATTTGGAGTCTGTTCATTTTTCATTTCATTCGCTTCTAATTTATCCTGCCTCCAAACTCCCAAATGTTTTTGGATCAACATCATATTGTGCAATTTACTTTATTTAAATGGCATGTGTGTGGTACTTTGTACTTGAGATGTAGATTATTTCAGCGCTTATAACCTCTAGAGAAAAGCTCTGAAAGTGCTTTTACATATACTGTCTGACCAGTGATTTTATTTGTGTCCTGTGTCAAAACCATATAGCTGGCTAGCATGTCTATGCATTTTTAGCCGCTTACATTGTATATTGATGGTCCCAAATTATATTGTGTATTATTATATAGCTATGTGTTGGTCTAATTTACAGATTCACAAATGTGCAATTCCACAACCTGTGTGTGTGGGCATGTCCTTATCAATAAAAATATAACTGCTGAGCTTTCAAAGTCTACTGTTTTATTATATTAGGCTTATGTGGCTTTTTAATTGGCTTTTGGTTTTTTAACAAGTAATAAAATAATAGTAAGCAATTTATAGAGAATTAATAATGTATTATTAAATACACACAAATATTTAAGTAAATACAAATATATATATATACACAATAAACCCACAAGAGCATCTGCATATAGTAAAAAAACGCGAAACTGCCTATTTTTATAGTGTAAACCCTAAATATGCCTCAAATATGCTCCTAAAACACTTTACCCTTAAAGAAAATGTAATGTATTAAGCTGAGTTTAAAATTAAATTAAAGGTAAACCCGTATTTGTACTGTACAGTTTACACTGAACTGCAGTCTCTCACAGTGCTAAAAAAATATATAGTTATTTTTACATGTATATGTAGCTGAATTTGCGTTAATATTTCTGTTACAATATAATTAATAAATTATATTTTTCTTAATAATTTAGTACTAAAATGCATGAAAAATTAGATATTGCCACAGAAAAAGCTGTGAAGTCCGGGCATCATCCGCTTTGCCCCCTCGATGATTGGTACATGGAGGATATCTGCAGTTTCCGGGGGTTTCCGCAAACAATTATTAGTTCTGTTCTCAGAAAAAATCCACGGGAGACTGAAGCCACAACTTAGCAGGGGTTACTAAATACATAATTTGTTAATGAGGTCTTCTGTAAATCTGTTAACTGTGTTTCATGTTTGTGACAATTAACATTAAATATTAATTAATGTAATCTTTCTGCTGCATTTGAAATGTACATATGTGACACATGAACCATGTCATGTATCTGAATTCACAATGAGCCAGTGTGGTTGTAAATTGTAGATCATAGCTACCTTTCAATTTTTACTGTCATGTCCTGTCCTGTCAGCAGCCACTAGAGGCCGCCAGAGTTTAGTTTTTGAGTTTGGACTTTTATTTTGAAAATATGATGGGGTGTTGTAGGGGTTTGAGTGCTTGTGTTTTGTTACTGGTGGCAGGATTTGAGTGAGAGGTATTTAAGTTCATTAGTGGTGGACCTCAATGTCGATCCACCATCACCCTGACGTTTATTTTGTGTTTTTCTAGTCTCCTTTTGTATAAATGAAAGCTTGAATCCTGTTTCTGACCCTCAAGGCTGTTTGTGTTTTTGATTATTAATAAAAAAGCTAAAATGGAAGTCTGCGTATGTGCCTGTTCTCATTGGTGGATCGGCCCATCTGTCACGTCTCTCTTCCTCCACACAAACAGGCACAGCAGACTGGGCTACAAGCCCGAAGAGAAGGAGCAGTTTGCCATAAATGAGGCAAGCTGGACCCAGCTCTGGGGTGAACCGATGAGGACAAGTCAGTTTTCCACCGCTGACTTGATGTGTGGGGGTGAGGATGCGGACCTGGGCTTCTGGAAGAGCAGATGGATTGATGGATCCCCGATTTTGGCTCCAGAGTGTATCGTGGACCCCCTCGCCTTCAATCTGACCACAGAGGAGCTCTCACTGTGGCTCGCTGAATGGTGAGGCGGGAGATCCGCGGCTTGGAGATGAAAGAGACATGGCGGTCCACAGCGCTCGCGTCTCTCACCTGTTCCCCAGCTGCCCAAGCAGTCCGTGACTTCCTCTGATACTCGCCCTCCCAGGCTCATGCCCGGCTCACATCATGAGTTGAGCCCCCGGCAGGAAAAGCGAGCCAACTAACTGCAGGCGCAGAGGAAGAGGCGTGGACACCCAAGGAGGAGGAGTGGTTCCTAGCACAGCTATCAGCGCTCTCCCAAGAACTGAGGAAGCAGGCAAAGAAGCCCTCCTTGAGCACCCCAACGAAGGCGCCGGCCACGAGTGCTCTTCTGGTCCTTCTGCTGGCGTCCTGCCAGGACCCTCGACCAGCGAGGAGGAAGCGAGCGAAGAGGCCCTCATTGAGCACCCTGGTGAAGGTGCCGGCCACAAGTATTCTTCTGGTCCCCTCGCTGGCTCCGAGGACCCTGGAGCAGGAGGTGGAGGAGCAGCAGAGCTGTTAGACAAGCTGAGCCATGAAACAGCCACGGCCGCGAGCCCAGCTGCCGACCGAGGGAGCCCAGCCACCGAGCGAGAGAGCCACGAGGCAATGCAGCCGAGCATCAAGGCTGCTCCAAGGGGGCTCTTGCATCCCGTGCCAGCGCCAAGGCTTCAGCATCCCATACCAGCGCCAAGGCTCCAGCATCCCGTGACAACACCAATGCTCTAGCCACCAATACCAGCACTGAGGCTCTAGCCACTGATACCAGCACCAAGGCTCCGGCTCCAAATTAAGGCTTGAGAAGAGGATACTAGTGCTAGTAAGGCTTTAGAAGGGGAAATTTGTATTTCTGAGGCTCTAGAGGGGGATATTAAGGTTTCTAAGGCCCCAGAGGAGGCTACTAGTGTCACTGAGGCAGAGAAAGGCTGCTCCCGGTAGCAACACAGTGGCTCTGGCTAGTGACAGGCCCAGTTAGCCCCCGTTAACAGTACAATAGCTGCACCAGGCCCCATTAGCAGTACAGTAGCAATGCCAAGGCTAACCCTGATAGCAGTGCAGGGGCTACCCATGTTAGCAGAGCAGCAGAGGCTGCCTAAGTTAGCTGAGCAGTAGAGGCTGCCTAAGTTAGCAGAGAGGCAGAGACTGCCAGTGTTAGGGGTACAGCAGGGGCTACATGAGTTAGCGGAGCAGCAAAAGCCAACCCTGGTGTTTTGTGCAGTACCTCAGGCCCCAAGTAAAAGGCTTAGGGGGCTGCTGCACACCCCACTAATGCCCTGGAGGGGACCAGTACCCCCTAGCATGCTGGAAGTGTGCCCTTTTAAGGGGGGTGCGGGTGCGGGTCTCCCCCAGAATGTTTTTGGCGGGGGGTACTGGGGTCTGCAGGCCTCCAGAGGAGCTCCCCGGAGAAGACTCTGACCTGGAGGCCAGGGAGTAGCTCCCCAGAGGGCGTTTGATCCCAGAAGGAACTCGATCCTGGACGACACGGTGGGGCTCCATAGGAGGAGCTCGGTCCCGAAGGACACTGAGGGGCTCCCTGGAGGGAGCTCCATGTAGGAAGCTCCATGGAGGGAGCTCGATATTGGAGGACATGACGGAGCTGCCCATAGGGGGCTCCACTCTGGAGAACACAGAGGGGCTCCCCGTAGGGGGCTCCATTCTGGAGGACACGCCCCCAAGGACAGTGAGGGGCTCCCGGTAGAGGGCTCTGCCCCCAAGGACAATGAGGGGCTCCCGGTAGGGGGCTCTGCCCCGAGGACAGTAAGGTGCTCCTGGTAGGGGACTCTAGCCCCGAGAACAGTGAGGGGCTCCCCAGAGGGGGCTCCGCTTACAAGGACATGGACTCCCAAAGGGGAGCATCCCATGGGACCTAACCGGGCCGCACTGGCCATGTGGAGCGCCGGCCAGGGTGTAGTCCAGCGAGATGCGGCCGGGTGGGGTTCACAGGATGTTAATTGCCACACCAACCATGCTAAGAAAGATCAAGCATTTGAACCTGTGTATTCCTGGGTATTTCACTACTACTACCTCAGCAGTTAAAAATCTTGGAGTAATGATGGACTCAACTCTTTCTTTTGACTCAAAAACATCTCTAGGCTACATACATCACAGAGACTCTCATTCACGCCTTCATAACCTCTTGGTTAGATTACTGTAACGCTCTACTATTTGGCATATCAACTAAGAATCTAAGTAGACTGCAATATGTACAAAACTCTGCAGCACGTGTTCTCACTTACACCAAGTCCAGACAACAAATCACCCGTTTTACACCAGCTTCATTGGCTACCCATTCAATACCGCATTCAATTCAAAATCATTCTGTTGGTTTTCAAAGCTCAACATAATCTCGCCCAAGCCTATCTCTCCGATATCCTAACTCCATACCAACCCACACGTACACTACATTCCACCAATGCCCATCTCCTCTCTATTCCCCACACCAGTGTTGTGCACAAACGCTTTCAATGAATGGTGTTCATTGAACACATTCCTATTTTTCATGCACGCTGAACTGAACTAATCAGTTTACAAATTATGAACAGGGACATGAGTGACGTTCACTCTTGTGAGGCTGAACACAGCTCACATTTTACATTTGCTGATTACAGGCTAGCATGTTTGGTGCTTCAAGTTCAGACACTTCTGCAGAAGGCAGTTTGTTTAAACATTTGAGGCCGTTTTTTGAAGAAATTGGTGTAGATTTAGATGGGGAAAACCACACATTTTATTTACTGAATAAAATTTTCATAAACAGTATACCTGTACCTCGTCTTTTTTACTTTCAGCATAAAATGATGCTTGCTTAAGTGGTACAATCTATTCTCAACCTCAAAATTGGTTTTTAATGTAACTTATGTCTGTGATTGTTCAGTGTTATGACAGATAGAAGGAGAAGATTGAATGAGATTCAGAGAAGGACATTGATTTGAAAATGTAAAAAAACCCCAGAAAATTAACAAACGAACATGATATAAAAAAAAACCCAAAAATGTGCGAACATGAACTAGTTCATTTTTTGAGCTGTGAACTTAGTTCAAAATTTTTTAAAAATGAACTATGAACGTGAACTAGTTCATTGTTATTTGAATGAACTAAACTTTGAACTAGTTTTTTTTCCTGGAATTCTCTCCCTCCTGCACTTCGCCAATGCACTGAGCTATCGACATTCAAAGCTCAATTCAAAACTCATCTTTTCTCATTGGCTTTCCATACACCATCCAGAGTCTCCCATCAGTGGAGAAGATTATCCTTATCTTATGCACATTACAATTTGTTTGTTTTTACCTGTTTTTTGTCTGAACTTGTTTTATTGTTTTTTCTGTGAGGCATACTTCTTTACATGCTTCTTTATTGTATGCATATTTTAACAATGTAAGACCTGGAACGGAACAGGACTTCCAATCCAAGAGACATGAACAATCCAGTTCTGGGATTTCAGCACAACCAATCACAACCTATCGTTTTAGGCCATCCATGGCTGGTGAAGCACAATCCTCGCATTTCCTGGTCTACTCAGGAGATCCAATCATGGAGTCCCCGCTGCAAGGTTGAGTGTATTGATTTCCCCATTCGTGCTACCTCTGTGGAAAGCCCATCAATGCTTTTGAACACGAAAATACCTGCTTCTTATGCTCTTTTTTCTGACTTATTTAACCCTCCTCCCGCAATCATGCTACCCCCTCATCACTCTTGGGATTGTGCTATCAACTTGCTTCCCAATGCACCACTCCCTCGCAGCAGACCCTACCCTCTTTCTGTTCCTGAGACACAGGCAATGGATGTATACATTGAGGAAGCTTTAGCTTCTGGAATCATCTGACCATCAACGTCTCCTGCTGCTTCTGGTTTCTTTTTTGTTGAAAAGAAAGATGGGGGTCTTCGCCCATGTATAGATTATCGGGCTCTGAATAATGTCACTGCGAAGTTTAGATATCCTCTGCCACTCATACCTTCGTCTTTGGAAAAACTTCGAAAAGCCACTATCTTCACTAAACTGAACTTTAGAAATGCCTATATCTTGATTCGGATTAGGGAGGGGGATGAGTGGAAGACTGCATTCATCACCACGAGGGGGCACTACGAATACTTGGTAATGCCATTTGGCTTGACAAATGCTCCTTCTGTCTTCCAATCATTCATGGACGAAATCTTTAGGGACATGTTGGACATCTTTGTTTTGATTTATATTGATGACATTCTGATTTTTTCTCCTGATCTTGAGTCCCACATTAAACATGTCTCATTGGTCCTGGCCAGGCTTCAGGAGCATCGACTTTTTGTTAAAGGGGAGAAGTGTGTGTCCCACCAGGCCTCAGTTTCTTTCCTGGGCCACGTATTGGGTTCTGGGTCCATTCAGATGGAGGCACAAAAGACCCAGGCTATTGAACAATGGCCACAGCCCCAGACTCTCAAAGATTTACAACGATTCCTTGGTTTTGCGAATTATTACAGGTGGTTTATTTGTAATTTCAGTCAAGTCGCCGAACCTCTCACGTCCTTGTTATGAAAACCTACGAATAAGTTATTATGGACACCCCAGGTCGGTAAAGCTTTTCAAACATTGAAAGACTTATTCTGTTCAGCCCCAGTACTGCGACAACCTGATGCTTTACTACCCTTTGAAGTGGAGGTGGATGCCTCAGAAAAGGGAGTGGGTGCTATACTATCTCAAAGACAGGGTTCTCCTGCCAAGCTTTATCCCTGTGCATTCTTCTCCCGTAAACTTTCTCCAACAGAACAGAACTACAGTGTGGGGGACAGAGAACTCCTAGCCATCAAATTAGCTTTAGAAGAATGGAGACACTGGCTGGAAGGGACAATACACCCCTTCCTGGTTTTTACAGACCACAGAAATCTGGAGTACTTGCATGAGGCAAAACGACTCAACCCCCGTCAAGCTAGATGGATGCTGTTTTTTTCAAGATTCCAATTTTTGGTTACTTATAGACCTGGATCTAAGAATGTTAAGGCAGATGCCCTTTCCTGACAGTTCGATGACCATCAAAAAGCTTCTGCTGTTTCCACCATCCTGCATTCCTCATGCATCGTGGCCTCTGTTAGGTGGGAAATCATGGCTCAGATTGAGGAGGCTAATCGGGGTGCTCCACCTCCTGCTCTGACTCCTGACCGGAAGCTGTTTGTGCCCCCTGAGTTTCAGGGTACGTTGCTACAATGGGCACATTCCACTCTGGGCTCAGGCCATCCTGGTGTTTCTAAGACAATTCAGTTACTGACTGGTAGGTTCTGGTGGTCATCCTTATGGGAGGATGTGACAGACTTCGTCCTCTCGTGTCCCGTCTGTGCCCAATCTAAAACCCCTCGACAACTCCCGACCAAGTTGTTGGAACCCCTGCCGGTACCCAGATAACCATGGTCACATTTGTCCATTGATTTCATCACTGATCTTCAAAAAACCTGAGGGTCACACAACCATAGCGGTAGTGGTGGATCGTTTTTCAAAGATGTGTTGGCTCATCCCACTACCTGGCCTCCCCAAAGCATTCGACACAGCTGAATTGCTAGTCAAGGAGGTTTTTCGCTCTTCGGTATCCCTGAGGACATAGTGTCAGACCGAGGGCCCCAGTTTACCACCCAAGTATTTCTCGTTTGGGGATCAATATCAGTTTGACTTCTGGCTATCGTCCTCAAAGTAACGGACAGGTTGAAAGACTAAATCAAGAGATTGGCCGTTTTCTTCGGTCCTACTGTTTTAGGAACCCTCAATCATGGGTCAAGTTTCTTTTTTGGGCAGAATATGCGCAAAATTCACTTCGACACTCCTCACTGGGGATCGCCCCTTTTCAGTGTGTTCTGGGTTTTCAACCTCCTTTTTTGCCTTGGGAATTGGAACCCACCGACGTTTCAGCTGTGGATGATTGGTTTCGGAGGTGTGGTTGAGTATGAGAGTCGTGCATCTACAAAGGGCGGTGCGACAACAAAAGATCCAATCAGATTGTCACAGGCATCCTAACCCAATGTTTCACCTGGGACAGCGAGTATGGTTGTCTACCAGGGACATCAAGCTAAAACTGCCCTCGAAGAAACTCGTGCCAAGGTTCATTGGACCTTTCAAAATCTTGAGACGGATCAATCCAGTCTCTTGTTGCCACCCAGATACCAAATCTCCCCCACATTTCATGTTTCCTTGCTCAAGCCTGTGATCTACAGCCCTATGCATCCTCCTGAGATGGATGTTCCCCCACCTCCTCCTTTGGACATCGATGGTGACATTGCTTACCGGGTCCAGGAGATCCTTGACTCCCGTTGTTGAAGGGCTGGCCTTGAATACCTCATAGATTGGGAGGGATACGGCCCAGAGGAACAGTCGTGGGTGGCCGCTGGGGACGTTCTGGATCCCGGCCTCATTACGGATTTCCACAGGACGCGTCCTGATAGGCCTGGCCCGCGCAGTCGTCCTCCTCGATCGTCTGGAGACTCTCGTGGAGAGGGGGATTCTGTAAGACCTGGAACGGAACAGGACTCCCGATCCAAGAGACATGAACAATCCAGTTCCGGGATTTCAGCACAACCAATCAGACGGAGATCACCGTTACCTGAGTTCTACCACCACAGGATATAAAAGGGCCCAGACTGCACATAAACAGTGCGAAGTATTCTAGTTTTCTAGTTACCAAGCGATTTCTTATGATTCTTTCCCACGTTCTTGTTATCGACCTGTTTTTGCCTTTGGACTTCTCTTTTTGCCTTGCCCCTGATTTTTGGACTTTGGATTCACGTTTTTTTGGATTTTGGCTCTGGACATTATTTTCCCCTTTTCGCCTGACGGACTTATTGCCCTTTTCAAAATAAAACCTTTCTGCAATCGGATCCTTTTCTCCGTATTCATTACAAACAATGATTATACGGCGTCCTTGGGTGACCTGAAAGGCACCTTATAAATTAAATTTATTATTATTATTATTCATTATTATTATTGTTATTAATATTATTTTGACTGTAACATATACAGTCTGCAAGATGAAACATTTTGTACTGTTTATCACAGAGTAACACATTTCAATATTTACCAACAATTTTTTAAACCATTTAAATTTTGTTAAAAAGTAGCACAAAGTCAAAAGTGACCAGTATGATTTAGTTAGCAAAGAAAAAAGACAGTTGTTTTTGTGGTTGCTAAGGTATAAATGGTGGTTGCTATGGTGTTCGAGTGGGTTGCTAATTAGTTTTTAGGCAGTTTCTATGGTTTAGGAGGTTGTGGCTAAGGAGTTTTTAGATGGTTGCTATCAGATACAGTGTGGTTGCTCAGGAGTTTTTAGATGGTTGCTATCAGATACAATTTGGTTGCTAAGTAGTTTCTAGGCAGTTGCTATGGTGGATGAGGTGGTTGGTAGGGAGTTATTAGGTGGTTGCTATGGTATCTGGGTCAAAGCAGTTTCCTCCGGGATCAATAAAGTTTTCTGATTCTGATATACAAAGTGGTTGCTAGGATGTTGCTAGGTACTTGCTGCGGTGTAGGATTTGGTTGCTAAGTAGTTTCTGGATTTTTGCTATGGTATACCAAGTGTTTGCTAGAGTGTTGCTAGGTGCTTGCTGTAGTGTTGGAGGTGGTTGCTCGGGAGTTTCCAGATGGTTGTAATGGTATAAAAGGTGGTTGCTAAGGTGTGGGAAGTTGTTGCTATGTAGTGTAAGACTTTCTATGTGGTTGCAAAGGTATACAAGATGGATGCTCAGGTGAAGGAAGCGGTTGCTATTGAGATTTTAGGCAGCAGGCCAATCTCAAAATTTCTTCAGGAATTTGAATAAACTGTCAACAAGTGTGGTTCCCCATGGAGTAAAAATTGAATTGGAGATACGTGTGGGGAAAGGGGGACATAAGGTGTGTGTGTGTGTGTGCTCAAAGGCACCAGCATGGTGGGATGTGGGAATGTTCTTTAACTCTATTTTATACACTAATCGTAGTCTTACTAATTAATTTCTAATGACCGGTCATTTTTGTTCAATAAAACACAAAACGTAATAAAAATGCTGTAATATTTTTTATGCATTCCAATGCGTTGTGTAAACAAAGTCATGGAACCTTAGAACAAACCAATGAAATTAACTGCATTTTCTAGAGAGAAAATTTGAAAATCGGTCAGATTTGACTGGTACACAATAGGAGGGTTAAATGCACTAGACAAACAACATATAAAAGTGCCATGATATTATCCATTCATGTGGCTTTGATGGTGTATATGTAGTTGAGGTGAATCAGAAGGTTACTACCATGTTCACTGTAAATTCAGATAATTATTCGCTGTTTATATGCCATGATTAATGTGATATGAAGTCATTTCAAATATGCCTGCAACTGAAACGTTCAATTAATTAACATTAGACGCATCAGTTAACAGTTCATAAACTCATTTATGAAGACCAGAATACATTAATAAATACAGTAACAAAACATTTCTTAGTTTGCTTGCAAGTATGTTTATTTAGTATGTTTATTCATTAATTGCTTACTAAAAGGTTTATTCATTGTCAAGGAGCTGACCTTGAAATATTCAGTGATACATGTAAAACAATAAGTCTTTAATGTTTACATTAAGTGCAAAGAAACTGCACTGAAAATTGTCCAGGTAGCTCCTAGCAGAATCAATATTTGGTACCACTTTTAGTATTTTATCACTGTATTTAACCACTTACACTTACTTGACCTGGTCTGACTGGAACCCTAACTGCATTATGGCTGTCATTATACTATAAAACCATCTATAAGGAACTACAAGACTTTGTAATTTCTATTTCTGAGGAAGAAATGAATGTTAACCACACCTGCACTACCGTTTTGTGCTAGTTCTGGTCATTTTTCTCTGTTTTTTTCCACTTTTTTCCAACACTAAAGAGGCATACAGTTCAACACCTCTCCCTCCCCTGGGGAGATCTGATCACAATCTGGTGCCTCTTGATCCTGTGTACGAGCCCCTAGATGCGCAGGGAGCCACCAGTCACACGCACAGTACAGAGATGGTCAGAGGAGAGCAAGGAGGCTCTAAAGGACTGTTTTGAGTCGACTGTGTGGGATGTGCTTTGTGATGACCATGGGGAGGACATACACAGCCTTGTCACATGTGTTATGGACTACATTAACTTCTGTGTGGAGAACACTGTACCCACCAGGATTGTGCGGTGCTTCTCCAACAACAAACCTTGGATTACACCAGAAATAAAAGCCCTCCTCAAGCAGAAGAGGACGGCCTTCAAATCAGGAGACAAGGAGGAGCTGAAAAGGTTGCAAAGAGAGCTGAAAGGACTGATCAGAGATGGGAAAGACAGCGACAGGCAGAAGATGGAAAACCAGCTTTAGCAGAACAATGTCAGCGAAGTCTGGAGAGGCCTTAGAACCATCTCAGGCCACAAAGAACAGAGCTCTCTGCCAGTAGTGGGTGTGAGGTGGGCCAGTGAATTGAATCACTTCTTTAACAGGTTTGATTCATCCAGTGTGCAGTATTTGACAGTCATTCCCACTTGTGGCACTAATAAAGGTTTATTTTATCTTATCTTATTACAGGGAATTTAGGGATTTCATCATCTACTGTCCATAATATCATCAAAAGATCCAGAGAATCTGGAGAAATCTCTGCACGTAAGCGGCAAGGCTGAATATCAACATTGGATGCCCGTGACATTCGATCCCTCACGCGGCACTGCTTTAAAAACCGACATCATTCTGTAAAGGTTATTACCACGTGGGCTCAAGAATACTGTGTCAGTTAACACAGTTTGTCGCTACATCTACAAGTGCAAGTAAAACTCTACCATGTAAAGCGAAAGCCATATATCAACAACACCCAGAAACACCGCCGGCTTCTGAGATGGACTGACGCAAAGTAGAAAAGTGTGCTGTGGTCTGACGAGTCCACATTTCAAATTGTTTTTGGAAATCATAGATGTCATGTCCTCCAGGGCAAAAGTTGAAGTTGTACATCAAGCAAGAATGGGAAAGAATTCCACCTACACAGCTTCAACAATTAGTGTCCTCAGTTCCGAAACGTCTATTGAGTGTTGTTAAAAGGAACGGTGATGTAACACAGTGGTAAACATGCCCCTGTCCCAGCGTTTTTGGAACGTGTTGCAGGCATCTAATTCAAAATGAGTGAAGATTTGCAAAAAAACAATAAAGTTTATCAGTTTGAACATTAGATATCTTGTCTTTGTAGTGTATTCAATTGCATATAGTTTGAAAAGGATTTGCAAATCATTGTATTCTATTTTTATTTACGTTTTACACAACATCCCAACTTAATTGGAATTGGGGTTGTAATATCAGACCATTTTTCAAACAATTTGAGAGAAATAAAGGTTTATATTTCCATATATTTTAAATATTTGTCTTTCTATGCACATTTGAATTTTCTTTTATTTACTTTCTGTATATTCTTTAATTTCTTGCATTATTTTGTTCCATTCTATTTAATGTTTAGTTCTATTCAGGTAAAGCACTTTTTATGAATGAAAATGTGCTATATAAATAAATTTGACTTGACCACATTTCCAAATATTATATTTGTTTTAAGTAGAGTTTGTGCAGAAGCATCTGATGAGCAGATCAGGTTCACTTGAGGGTTGTGTGAACATATAGTTTGATGAAAATGAAGAGGGATAGCTCATGGTCAGTGTCACAAATGTGCTTAATTTTAAATAGAGGCCAAGAAATAGTTCTAGGGCAGGGGTGTCAAACTCCAGTCCTGGAGGGACATGGTCCAGCACGTTTTGGTGATTTCCCTGCTCAGAAACACCTGGTTCACCTCGCCAGTTAATTAAAAGATTTAGTGAAAGAGTTTGAGGAGGAGAACCAACAAATTGTGCTGGACACTGGCCCTCCAGGACCGGTGTTTGACCACCCTGTTCTAGGGGCTTGAATATTTCTTCTTTATTTTACTGATCACAATGACACATATCATGGGTTTCGCAAAAACAACAAAAGCCACATGGGTCATGTATGTGTCAACAGTTATGGAGATACTAAGTATGGACAAGATAAAAGTGAGAAAGTTGATCAGCCAATTAAATTTAAGCTTTATAAATTAGCATACAATGAACAATGCACAGCTAACTTGTTAATCATAATTATTTACACAGCAATTATCTAAAAAGCTATTATCATAACAGACTTATCTTTACAAAAGACAACTGGAGTTACCTGCATGATACTGTAGTAGGTTGCAATATAATGAAGTATGTTATAAACAAATGAAGTTATACAGTAATACAGCTTATAAAACATGTTTTATGTGCTAAAAACTGCATTTTACTTAATGCAGGTGCTTTATTGGGAAGGAAGCTGGAGTATTTTCATGGAAGTGGAAGTTTTTTTAAATAAAAGGTATCTATGTGGGTTACTAAGGTGGTATAGTTGCTAAACAAATAAAATAATGTTCCATCAAAAGCATAATGTCTTAATGGCAAGAATAACTTGATAAATTAATTATACATATTCATTTTACATAATTTATATGTTTATTTAGGTAGTGTTCTGTACTTTCTTTTTTCAATCTGTTTCTTTTCATTTAACCTGTCAATAAATAGTGATGTGTGTGATCATGTGTATTCTTTTACATGGTTTCAGCCTATCAAATTTTAGCATCGGAAATATCTGTTTATAAGTATATTACAATAATAAGGCGTCATAGAAATGCATGACTACATGTGAACTGATTCACCAAACCCATAATAATAATCCCTAATAAAATAATAGACATACCTGCTGACGTTATTGAAACACTAATACACATACCTTATGGTACACTGATAGATACACTCACTGGCCACTTTATTGGAAACACCTTCCTTGTGCTTTCATTTTGCTGGTATACAAAAAAGAGACTAAACTCCATCTGTTGCCATGCGAAAGACTCATCTTCTCTAAATGTTGGACTGAACACCACAGGAAATCCTTTCTACCTGTGGGCCTAAGACTGTATAATTCCACTCCATTCTGTAGGGATACTTTTTTAAGTTTTAAGTTTTTAAGTCATTCTGTTCTTAATTGAATTTGTGCAATATACAACTTAGCTGTACAATTTGTGAACTGACTGAATGTTATTGAATGTGAATCTCATTACCTTATCATCTGCTGCTATTTTACTGCATTTATTTGTATTGCATTAACACTAAGCGCAAAGCCAAGTCATTTTGTGCTACTGATCTATTGGTACAGCACACAACATTTTTACACACAGCAATGTCAGTGTTACACTATTACACAAATGTTCTTGTCAATGTATTGCACTGTTGTTTATTGTCTATCTTTTTTATTTTTTACTGTCTCATTATATTTAATTATTTCTTGTTGCACTGAGCTTGCTAATGATACAAGAATTTCCCTCGGGAAAAATGAAGTTCTTTCTTATCTCTTATCTGTAGTTTTTCATTAACTGTCAGTTCGTGACCACAGAAGTATTGAGGTTAGTTGGTGGTTTTCTCTTAATCTTGCTGTGTGGCAGTGATTTCCGTCCCCACACACAACCACATGTCAGTGGTGTGTGGAGAACGTCCACTCTCCGAACAGCAGTGACCACATCTGTTGCAGTAACTGACCACGCAGGTGGGGTTCGTGAGGTAGGTGGGCATTTCAAGTGAAGATAAGCGTAAACAGAGAAATTACCAGCAAGTAAGGAGTCAATCACAGTAATTGCCTAAACCTAGAGTCCATGGATGTGAGAGACGTCTACGCTTTTATGAGCTGCAGCCTGTTGATGATTACAACGCCACATGATTTCACATCACCATGACCCTGTTCCAACAGCCTAATCTAGGAACATATTGGAAGTAATGTGCGACATAAGAATCCAGCGTTGCTGGTTCGATCACCCACAGAAATCCACGAACTTCCTCCTCCAAAAATCATCCTGCCTTCACTTACTGGTGTTTTTCAAATCCTCTGTGGGTGCCACTTGCCACCACCAGTGACTGCCACTGCTCCTGCTACCCAGAGCCCATCGAGGACCTAAACAGGTATGTTATCGTCCAGAGCACAGAACACACTCACCGAATCTCGTCCATGTTGTGAGAATATGAAAAACACAGGTCTTGCTTTCTATTTGTTCATGAGCTCTTTCACATTGTGGGGAAACATGCAGGAGTGGGCGGGGCTGCGTGTGTACACACGTCACGACGCATTCGTGACACCTACCACTGGCTTTTCCCCCCTCAAAATCAACACTGCGCGGGTATTTCGCAATATGTTCCTCGATTCTCTCCAAACGAGGATTATCACGGTTCTGTATATGTATGTATTTTTGCCTTTTTTAGAATAATTCAGTAAAAATGGTGTTTACTAATGCTTATAAAGGAGTATGTTATTTTAACTGGAAAATAATATTAATATTTGATGCGCAAAAATAGCGCAGGTGGTGGAGATGATGCAGATGCTTCCTCCCAGAGTGGAGCAGCGTGTCTGGCGGAGCAGACAGAAAAACAACACAAAGCAGCTGATTAAAGACGAGTTTGGAACACTTTGAGGACGTCTTCTTATAAACTAGGCCAGCGAACTCGCCTAATGAGGGCCAGAGTCCGTGGTTTGCAGGGCAGTTCTGGAGGGAGATGAGCTCGAACCACCAGAGTGGCACCAGGTACCTTATCCTCGTCTCTGGCCACCCTGCTGGCTGTAAATGTGAAGGTAGTCTTTAACTTCAGTTTTAGAACGGTGCAAGGGCTGCATTAATATACATAGGTTCTGGGTTTTGTGTCGTTTTTGTCCACTGGCTAAAGCATACTGTGTCTTATTGTCAAACACTCATAAACGAGCTAACAGTTCACAGCAAGAAGAGCCAAAGTACAGTACATTGTCAAGACAGTGAATGTACTATTATTAGCCTAACAAACATATCTACACAGACTGATAGCCTACATTTTTTTTACTGCGCCCCATACATTTATGCAGACACAAAAACGGTTTGAAAATACTCTTTCTTGAGCCTTTATTTATTTCTACAAAAAGAGGTATCAACTTGTGGACTGAACTTTGAAACTAATTCCGTACTACAGTTATCAGTTGCTGACAATTCGTGTTGTTGTGGTCCACATCTACATGTTAGTCCAGTTAGCCCTCTGCCTGTGTCTAATTCGAGGTAAACCCCTTTCACACATGCACTACAACCCTGACTACACATTATCCAGAGAATGTGTATGTGTGAATGCATATGTCTAAATTACTCAGATCGGACATTAAACGCACTCTACCCTTCCAGGCTCCTAGTTAAAAGTCTAGACTGTCTTTTTTTTAAGGTACACCTAAGTTACTCCCTGCTTTACTTTTCACTTTCTGTGACTATTTGAAATGTTATTTTACTTAAATTAGCTTTAGTTCTTTTACATCAGAAAGAATTTTCCCTTGGTAAGCCAATGGGTTTCGTGTTTCATTTAAAGTGTCAGTTTGTCATAGGTGAACACACCACAGTGCACAGTGTGAGCAGTGTGTAGGGATGGTACCCTGCTCAAGGTTACCTCAGTGGTGCCAATGACAGTGGGATTCAAACCCATCACATTCTGATCACAAGGACAAGTCCCTAACCACCAGGACACCAGCTGCCTGGTGGTTACACAAGGAGTTTAACACTATTCTTGCACTTTTTATATTATTAATATGCTCAGTACCATTTATTAATCATTGCATTCATGTAGTATTTACATGTTCTTTGGCCTATCAGTTAGCTTGTAAAAAATGTTTCTCTTTTATTGCTCCTATCTATAGCAGAAGCCCTAGTAAGCAGATAAGAGTCAACAAAATGGACCTTTTTACTCAAAGGCCTTAACTTGGTCAGCGTCTTGAATGTGCTTAAATTTAAAATACTGGCCCAAAAATTAGGATCTTGCATATTATTTTGTCATTTTAATTATCTTAACTTAAACTTCCCATTTTAGTTTCTCAGACCTTTCGCCACCACTGTATATATAAATGGAAGCAAGCAGAAAGTGCAAAAAAAAAAGAAATTATGTCAAGTCTTGAATTTGGAGCACCTGTGTCATTACTGACATGCATCCTCTCTTTTTTGTTGCAGAGGACATTCAGCAGACACCATTAAGATCCTCATCAAGGTGCTCCCACTATCAAAGGTTATGCAATTTGAAATGGAGTAAGAATCGCAGATCTCTTTCTCTACCTCCCCCCCACCACAGCCCACTGTATGCCTGGTGCCCACAACTCAGAGCACCATGCCTGGCAATGGGCGACTGGGGAGGTCTATGTTCTGGAAGCTCCTGTCCCCCTTCAAGCGCTCGCGGCAGGAGAGAGTGATTTTGGCTCGCAGTGAGAGCATGCCGGGAGAACAGGTCCTCAAGATCACCATTACAGAAACCACAGTCATTGAAGCTGACTCAGGGGTGTGGAACTCCAGAGCGCTGGCTTATCTGTGCCTATGGTACTTCTTAAGCTTTTGCACGCTATTCCTCAACAAGTACATCCTCTCCCTCTTGGAGGGAGAGCCCAGCATGCTCGGTAAGTAGAAAATGAGTGGGGCAGCTGTCTTTGGAAAATCTTCACATTTATTATTTATGGCTTGCAGAAGGTGCGTCTCTTGGATGCATGTGCAATGGTTGAACTAATATTCAGAGAATATTGTCGCCGTCACGTTAAAAAAACTCACAAACCCATTGTTATTTGTCTGATAAAATGGGCGTCATATACAATGAAAATGAGTCTCATACAAACAAATATAAACATTTTGTTTAGTCATAAACAGATATGCATGCAAAAGGATACAATTAAAAAACATGACGCAGATTTATTTGTGAGAACTTTATCAGTGCTTAATTCTTTCATGGAACAACAAAAACATGAATGTTGAGTAGAATACTCCTTACAGCTCCTCCTTCGAAATGTAAAATGAAAGGAAGGCCTTTCCCTCCAAAAAGTCCAATTCAAAATGTAAAATGAAAGCAGCTTTCCCTTCCCAAAAAAGTCCCTTCCAGCATGTCAAATAAAAGCATTTTTTCTGAAGCTTCTCAAGCCCAGTTTCTGCATGTTCTGCATTTTTGCTGAACAAATGGAATGGTCTTCAAAATATTTTACAACTGATGTATACAATCTTGTATGGTTACATAGAATTGTCTAGAACAGGGCTGGGCAATTCATTTCTACAGGGGGCCCACATGAAAAATCTGAGCTGTGTTGGAGGGCTGAACCAATGATAACATGAACTTAATTCTGCTCAATATTAATTTTCTCCCATTGTAAAAAGCAGTAAATTACATATTTTGATAAACTGCTACTAGGGTTGTCACGACACTAAAATTTCAAACTCTATACCGATACTAAGGATGGTGCTCGATACTATTTTCGATACTACGGGGCGGGGGAAGAGAAACAAACAGGAACTTTTTAATAAATAATTTAAACTATGCTCAGGGTCTATTGCACCGGTTCTCTGCGGAGGAGAGCTTCGCGACCGGCCTCGTTCGATAAGTCTTGGGGAGCTGAGGGTCCCTGTAAAATTTCGCGATGGTAGGTTGTTTCCCAGCCGAGCTACGGGGCTAAATGCTCTGTGACAGCTGTTTTTAAAGGTGCGTGCCGCTTTTTTTCCTCAGTAGAGAACCAGGGGGAGAGCCTCGGGCCTCCAAAGTCCAAAAGCTCCCTCAAAGCTTCCCCTGGCTCTCTACTGAGGAAAAAAAAAAGCAGCACGCACCTTTAAATCCCGAACGGGCTGTCATGTAAACATTGGGTAGCTGGGGGAGGGGCTGCCCACTGCAAAGCCTGTTGAAAATCGTTGTAGTCTGCTGGCGATTTCCATGAAACAGATGCAAAACTGGCATTGATACCAGTGCTAATTGATATTGAACTCGTTACTAAATTTTACTATCGATTAGTATCTGATAATCGATTTTTTTACATCATTATTCATTTGTGTTTATGACTGACATACCGTGGGCCGGACAGGGATACGTAAAATGCCCTGGTCTGGTCTAGGAGGAGGCAGAAGAAACAGCATCATATTTACAGTAGCTAGCATCATGATAAGCTAGCCTCTTTAATGAAATTGTGCTACCTAGCTTACATTTAGAATATCTGGTTTACCAGTTGCCTAGCTACAGTATGAATACATTTTGATTTAATAGTTACTAGTTACACTTTAACACCATAGATCAAATATTACCTACCTCATAATATCATGAAAACTTACTTGACTTTCTAGAAATCATTGTGGATGTGATGGAAGAATGCACAATGCATGTAGGGGTGTGGCCTCAATAGCCCTGAAAGTAAGTAGTGTGTCTGTGATTGAGGAATAGCCTAGATCAACCTTTAACACTCAAACAGCCATTTGGACCCGGTTGCCACAAAAGAGAAAACACCGGGAGCCGCAAATCCTTTTTGACATCTAAAATGAAGATAACACTGCGTATTGTTTTTTACTTTTATGCTATGTATAAAAACTAGGCTAGTGTGTTGCTTGTGAAATTTTATTTATTCAAAGAAA
>JBBJLS010000006.1:15532775-15543287 GCA_037577275.1 Bryconaethiops microstoma
TTAGGTGTGTTGATTATGGAATTGTATTCATTCACCCAATGACTGGAGGCACTGAGCAGAAATCTGGATCCAAACCTTTTTCTTCTAACCAGCTCACAAAATATTGTCTACTTTAAAAAAAAATGAATTCTTGATACTTTTGACTGCTTTCTTGTTCGTTTACGTTTATTCTAATATTCGGCCATGTTTTTGCTAGCAGAAAGAAGCGCACTGCTGATATAAATGGCTTCAAACAATTTGCACAGGTGCCTAAGACTTTTGCACAGTACTGTGTGTATATATGCAATTACACTGCACAGCAAACTGTACTTGTTCATGGTTGATGCAGGTCTAAGCCAGCCAAACAAATGGGACGAAAATAGATCTCCAGTAGGAAGGTTAGTGACCACTGTCATAGAAGAACCATATTTGTAAATGGGATTTTCTTTTGTGCAAAAAACTTTTTAAAGACATTTCCCATGTTATAATGTTGTTTGCAAATTTGAGGGCTTTTCCTAGAACCTTCACATTATGTGGAGACACTTTAACTTAAAAAAATGAAAAAAGGAACAAAAAAACAATTAAAAAATAATCTTGCTTTTTAGGGAACTGTGCTATGGCATCATACATAGATCCCTTTCTGGCACCTTTATTTTTTAAGAGTACATAACAATTGCCCATATTGTCCAGCCCTAGTCTTTACCCAGTTGTAATGATAAGGATGCAGGTTGATATGGATTGATAGACATTCTCGCTGCATTATTTGTTATTCATCATGTTTTTTGTAGGAGAGAGAGATTATCTTTAGTGTGTCAGTGTATTCTGTTAGCTGACTCATTTTCTTTTCAGGTGCAAGTGACTGGCAAAGTGTTTTATTAGGTTCTTAATTATTATAACATTTTAATTATTATAATGACTTTACATTACAGTGTGTAACGAGGCCCATTTAATCTTGATCAGACTTTTACCTAGTAATCACGAAGCAATTAATGACAATTGCAATTTACAGAGTATACAAAGAGCTGTGCAAAGTGCTATGCCACTAAAGTAAACTGGCTAGAGGGAGAGACATGATGTGTAAACACCAGGTAAAAGGTGATTAAACTTAAGAGAAGTAATAGTAATGTTGTGAGGAGAATTCTTACAAAGTTTATTATTTAGCTATTTTTAGGGGTTGGTGGTGACCTAGTGGTAGGATACTTGCCTCTGAAACAAGAGGTCATGGCTTCGAATCCTATGTTCAGCATACCACCACTGAGTTCCTGAGCAAGACCCTTAACCCTAAATTGCTCCAGGGAGACTGTCCTCAGCAGGTAGGGAATGGGAGTTACCTCAGATAAAAGTGTTACATTTGCCAAATGCCGCAAATGTAAACTTTTACCTTGCTGTTCTGTTAAGAAATCATATATGAATTAAGACATGAAACATGAAACAGTACATAAAACACTTTTTTTACTTTTTTTTTTTCATGTATCTGAATTTTACCGCCACAGATTTTTAATACTTTTAAGAATATTTTTCTCTGTCATTTAATAGTTTAAGCATAATGCCGAGAGTTTAGCCATCATCTGTCTTCATTGTATCAGTGTTTCTGGATCTTACATTTCACCAAGTCAGTAGAAACTAAGGCTTCTTTTTTTGCATTTTCAGCACACTGTGTGTATGCTGACTCACTGGAAAGCCTGGCTTGGAGGCCTGAGTCAGTGGCCTGGCCCTTGGTTCTGATGAGTGGGGATGAAATGACAGAACTGGTTAGAATGTAATGCTTCAGTAGGAGTGCTCTCTAGCACTGGGCCTCAAAGCAATGGAGGAATAGGGAGGAGGAGGAATTCTCTGCTAACAGCTGTCAGGAATTCTTACCACTCTCAGGTCAGTAGTATACAGTCAGACTGTTTTCAAATAAGTGAAAGGCTTAATTTTATATATGCTGAGACTGAAGAATTCAAACAGCTTATCAGGTACTCTACTGGTGGAAAATGAGCTTGCGGTGAAATATGAGCTGCTGTGGTTTGGGATAAGGAGATGGATATGGCTAACAGCCTTTAGACCATTATGCACCATTATGAAAACCTTGTCTACAGAGTCTCTTACACTCTTAAAAATAAAGACGCCCGAAAGTGTTCTTTGAAGCGATGACGCAGAAGAAATGCTTTTGGGCCTTCCCTAAAGTACCTCTGAGTAGATAGTTTTTGCATTCTGTTAAATATAATGTGGAAAAGTGAAGAACCTTTTGAAGAACCATACATAATGTAAAGGCTCTGTAACAATAGGGCCATTTACAATGGTTAAGAACCATCCAGGATCTTTAATTTTGAAGAATATAATGTAATATTAAATTATTGCTAATTATAGGGGCTTGTAGCCAACCATTTAAGCCTCTTACTTGCGTAATCACATTTTGTTTGGGAAAGATACCATATCGGATTTTGGGTGGAATACTCCTTTTAAAGAGGAGCTTGGGGAACATGGCACAATAAAAGTGAACTGAGTTTATTTATAGTGGTAATACAGAGCATTGCTCAGGCCCTTCTCCCTCTGGAGTGTATATAGAGGCTTGCTCATAATGCTCTAATGACAGTACTGATGAGACTGGGGAGGCATGAGACCACACACACATCCTGCTGTCAGAAATAAGCACCATTTTCTCAGAGCAGACCATCTCATATACACCCCTAGATACCAGAGATTAAATCCGACACATGCGTTCCGAAAAGAACCACCTTTAGAATATTCCCGTTCACACTGTTAATGTGACCTAAAGGTTAGTGTTAAAATAAGAACAAATATCAAAGTTGCAGAGACTTTGCTGGGTTAATTTAGGCTTTGTGGGGTTGACATAAGTGGCATTTATTCAAAGGCCATTCCAATCCACTCCCTGAGGCTACTGCATTTTTATATTAAAGTGTACGGCTTTTGCTCTCGTAGTAATGTTTTGTGACACAGAACAAATTACAACATGGCTTGAAATAAGGGGACATCTTAAGTGACCATCTAAGGCATGGAACATGGAAGCACTCTAACTCCTTTCATCTGCCACGGCCCCTAACCTTTGCACATTTCAATATTTCAGACAGGCACGCAGCCGCAAGAGGGATTGCTTCCTTTAGACCAGAAGGCAACTTAAAATGGAAAAATATGAAAATTTATGTGGACGTTATGTTGCGACTACATTAAAGGGAGGACTGCTGTAGCTGTAGGCTATGGAAGATTGCTCCTCAGCCACACTGAGAGAGATGTCGGCCTGTCAGCTGGATTTAGCTGACCAGTTTGCCCTACGCGCTCACAGCCCATTCACCCATGACTCCAACTGTTCTTATTATGCCTCCTCAAGCCCACATGACTAACACCCGAACATCACAGGTTCAAAATAGTGTGCATGAATCTTTAGAGCCATGTATGCATGTGAGTGTGAGGCATGGAGTGCAAAAGTTTATAGCTTTAGGCAGTGTCAGGAAGAAAAATGAATGCTGAGTAAGGATGCCTGCGTATCTGTTGTTGCAGGGAAGTTTTGCATGTGGTAGTGGCGCATGTAATGCATCCTTGCAGCATTCGGTTAAACAAGATTTAGAGTTTGAGCTGGGTCTTGGTGCTGGCAGGAACAGCACAGAAGTATATAGTAGTTTCCAGCTAGCAAATGACTGGTGGATCACAAGAAATCTGGAATCTGGAATCATAAATAGCAAACAGGTGCACTCTAAAAATGATCCTTAGATTGGATGTATGGTTCTTTTATATGTTCAAAAGATTTTTCACACGTACATTTACAATTATTTTTTCTTACACTCTTTCAAGGTCTTCATATTAACCAGGTAAATGTGTGGTACAAACTCTAAAGCAGTAACTAATTGCATTTGGTGACATGATCCCCAATAGAGTCTAAGACAGTCTAAGGACATTGTAAAAGATTTTATAATTGGATAATTATGTAGAGTAACAAGATGGAAAGTACAAACAAACTCACACTCATTTTCACTGTAATGACACATGTTTAGGCAAGACATTAAATCAGAAAAAAACTGTAGGCATGGATTCATGAATTATTGATTTCTTTTGTAGGCAATAGGCACGTACAGTATGGCAAGTGGCTTTGTATTGCCTTTTCATCCTATACTATGTAACTACCAGGTACTACTACCTGGAGTTTTCTGATTTACATTCCACCTTAAATATGTGGAAATAAAATTTAGTTAGTCTATTTGGTTAAGGCTAACAAAGTCAAATAATCATTCAGTAATATGGATTTTTAGTGTACTCAATATTAAAATAAGTTTGTACTTTTACCTTGTTAGTACTTAGACCCTAATGAACTGAATGCATTTCATGCATTTCTGCATGAGCACTGGTTTACTTTCACAACAGAGCAAAACAAATGTAAAATTAATTAATTAATTCATTCATTCATTCATTTTCCGTAACCGCTTAATCCTTAATAGGGTCGCGGGTACCCGGAGCGTATCCCGGGGTCTTTGGGCGTGAGGCAGGGACACACCACAGGGCACAAACGTAATATATGAGCCTAAAATAATAAAATAGTTTTTTTCAAATGGTCGTTTGTCTGGCAAGAATGATTTTCTGTCTGTATAGTGTGCTCTGCAGCTCTTAAAATCTTGCTTGTAGTATTGCTGCACATTTCCACATTTGCGGACAGACATGAAAAATAATGGTGTGCTGTTTGGTTGTATGCAGTTGATTTGTTTTCACAGAATGCTAAGCAGAGCAAACAGCCTCCAGCTGAGACAAGCATAAAAAAATAGAGGATCACAGAATCTTGGGAAATAGTGAATGAAACCCACATAATGGCTCACTGAGCTTTTTTTTCCTCAAAAATACATGCCTGTAAGTAGGAGTAAATAATGAACACAGGTATTCAGCAGTGGGCTACAGTACGCAACCCTGTGGCACTCTAGAGCTTTTATCTGAAACAAGGGGGAATCTGTATTTTGCATAAATATGCCTTCTGGACTATTTTGCCGAACACATGGAATTCTTACCATTGCAGAATGTATCAGGTGCTCCCTGTGCAAGAATAGACTAGCTTTAATAGTGCTTCATTTACTCGTCAGTTTGGCTTATTTTGTAATATTGTCCCATTTGCAAATATTAGCAATTAAGTCTTACATTTAACTAGCTGTTTATTTGTTGTATTTGTTGCATACATTGTATGAAATTATACTGTTAAAGGTGCATTGCTTGTAGTGTTGTTTTTTAGGGATATCAGTCATGATTCAAACAGGGATTGACATGCCAATACTTGGCTCTTGGATTAAGTTTTCACCACAACCTGCCGATAAATGTGTCAAATACATTCTGTTTGAACACCAGTGACCTTAAATTAAGTCCCTCAAAGCTTACATCTGTTCTTTAATGTGTCTTTTTTTGATAATACACTATCTTTGTGGGGAGATTATTAAATGCTACTGGGGCTTTTTGGAGAGACGCAGCGAACCTGGTGCAGCATGTTGTGACTGCTCCGTGTCTCGTCTTCGTATATAAGTGTTTTTTAAACTTTATTTATTTATTTTCAACAGTTATTTCAGTTTATTTGGTATTAGTAAGCTGTGCCCTCTCTAAACATGAGGGTACAGAGTGTTATTTCTGCTTTTCTTTTTGTCTTTATATTGAGCTTTTTCCCTGTGTATAGGATATTGAGCTTTTTTTCTTTTCTACAGTCATATACCAAATGTTGAAACAATAATTTACACTAGAGGTGCCCACTGGAAGTCTATTCAAGTCGAACGTACATTATCTACCAACTTATCATCTCATATCTTCAGAGACATACACATTTCTTATTTGTGTAACATACTTTTTTTCAATACCACAGCAGATTAAAAACATTAAAAACATCAACATTAAAACTGAAACATGAATGTCTTTGTAAACATTAGAGCACCTCATGGATTCCTTTCTCCATATTCGTTGTTTAACTGCAGTACCTAAGGTAGAACATCAACATGATGCGTCCTAGTTGATTACGGTGGGATTGTTTTAGTTTTGCTGTTATCAAAATGCCAGCTTTGAAACTGCTCAACCTTATATGATTACTAAACACTTTCACAAATAAGCATTTGTGTAGACAAAACAAATAAATAACCCATTTTAAAGCGAAATGCCAGTTATAATGGGCCAGTTATTGAGCTATAGTCCTTAATTACAGGGTCTAGTCAATAATTTTGCATAATTTTAGCCTGTTTGTACAACATTATTCATAAGATTGTATATTAGGTTCGGGAGAGTGTTTTAATGAGTCCTCTACAGCCTGTTATGCAGAGCAGAGAGTCCTTTAATGAGGGTGCAATACAGCAGTGCGTACTGGAACAGGCTACTGAAAGTGTACTAATATTCACATTAAACATAAGTTTTCTTAATACTACACTAGCAGCCAAAACAACTGTTCAACACGCACATAGTGATGCTTTGCAGCTGCCCTGGATGTGTTTATGCATTTATACACCTGTGTCCATAGTGGTTAGATATTTGTCAACATAGCCCCACAAGATCTTGAATTTCACTTAATGAACTATGTGGAATCATGCAATGTCCTGTTGGAATATATGGCATTTATTGTGGTGAACAGACAAGATATACACATCAGCATACACAACAGTGTATGATATACATGCACATTGTTGCTGTCCAAACAGAAGGCAAAAATACTTACTTAATTCTAATGTAAGTTAATGTGAAAACACTTGACTTTGTTTTGGAATATTCCTATTGGTTTTCCTGTCATCCAAGTTTATGCAATGTAAAGGGCTGTTTTGAAAAGAAAAAAAAATAGAGTAACTTTTTGTTTACTCCAAAAGTATGGACAATTCATTTGGATCACTATGTATGTTGTATAAACACTTGTATATACAATTTCAATTGTAATTGAGTTTTCTTTTAAGTGCAGGAGGTATTCTGTTTATCCCCTTCCTAAATAACACGTTTTGACTAGACGGTACTCTGTGAAACAGCGGTATTGATCGATGCTTCCCGGAATATCCCAGAAATGTAGTGCTGAATTTGACAGAACTTTGTTGTAGCAGAGTTTGAAAAGGCTAGATAGGGCATTTTCATTTATGCACAGGTTTTCCATATGTGCACGAATATTCATGAGCAATTAGCCTAAATGCTGCACAGCATTTCCAAAAATATGACTCTAGTTCATATGTCAAAACAAGTCTTTCACAGGCACTGCCTCACTCACCCACTCGCTCTGACTTACACAATGCACAGAGGGAAAATCACTCCAGACATATTGCCATTAACTGAAATGGACGGAAATTCTTGTATCTCTGAAATCCATATTCTCTTCACATCAAAGTCTTCACTCTGAACTGCTGGTGACAGTTTTTATCCATTTTCAGCTCCTTTTCAGCTCACATATCCCTTTAGCCAATGCTAATTCTCATGCCTTTCTCTGCAATTTAGTCTTATTTTGAGCACTCATGTTGAATACTAACTGCATTTAATCTCTCTATCATTGACTTCACCTGGAACAGCTACTGGCAGTTTACAACACTTTGTGCATAAGAATGGTTTCAACCCTTTTAGAATATCACCTATCACCTAAGCCAGTGCAAAAATCTTGACTCTTTGTCTTTCCCTGCAATTTAGTCTAACATCAAGCACTTTCTCTGAATACCAACTCTGCACTTTACATTCATAAGGATTGCTAGAGCAGGAGAGGATAGCACATGTCTGAATAAAGACCTTCATTTTATGTATTGTAGTGTCACATTAGGGCTGTGCCCGTTTAGACAGAAGGCGCATATGCACACTTCCATAGTATTTTACTAAAAAACAACATAAATGGCACAATGGCCGAAAAACACAAACAACGATAGAGAATCTAAACAGACACGACTCAAGGTATGCGTGAGGGTAAACCGACAAAGCATGAAACATAAAACAGGCTATTTATATCGTGAACTAAACACAAAACACATGATCCTAATAATACCTCATCCCTGGCCAGCTGAGAGCACAGAGGTGAGACCACACCATGTGACAGAACGCCCCCCCCAAGGCACCACTCCGGGGCGCCCAAAAGGGCCTTCAACACAAAGGAAGAGGTGGGGAGGAGGCTGGAAACAAAAAGGGGCTCCTCCCGAGGGCCCCTCCCATACATCCTGGGCAGGCCTCCCTCGGCCACAGCCCTTCTCGGGGGTCCCCTCTGAGGCGAATCCCCTACAGCACCCCTCCAAAAAATATTTGGGGGAAAGTCCCGGGGCTCAGCTGGCACCCCCCCACCCAAATATGCGCCACCAGAGTGTCAGGTGGGCCAGGACCTCTCCAAGGAGGCAGCGGGGAAGGTGGCAGACAACATGACCCCCATATTGGAACAGGGGCCATCGCTGCAGGAACAGGAGCCACGGCAGGGGCTGGGGCCTTGGAAACAGGTCCGATGGCGGGAGCCAGGCCTCAGGAACAGGTGCCACGGTGAGAGCTGGGGCCTCAGGAAAAGGAACCGGTGCCACGGCTGGAACTGGGGTGACAAGAACAGGTGCCACGGCGAGAGCCGGCACATCAGGAACAGGAACGGCTGCAACGGCTGGAACCAGGGCCTCAGGAGCCGCTGCCACGGTGGGAGCAGAGTCCTCAGGAACACGAACAGGTGCCACGCCGGGAGCCAGGGCCTCAGGAATGGGAACAGATGCCATGGTGGGAACTGGGGCCTCAGGAAAAGGAACAGGTGCCACGGCTAGAACCGGGGCCTCAGGAACAGGTGCCATGGTGGGAACTGGGGCCTCAGGAACAGGAACAGGTGCCACGGCTAGAATCAGGGCCTCAGGATCAGGTGCCACTATGGAGCCGGGGCCTCAGGAACAGGAACAGGTGCCACGGCTGGAACCGGGGCCTCAGGAATGGGAACAGGTGCCACGGCTGGAATCAGGGCCTCAGGAACAGGTGCCACGGCTGGAATATTTAAAAAATATATTTTTTAATCAGTCTATCGATTCATGCTACCCTGTCGAAAAATGTTACCTTGAAGCTTATACAGTTTATACAGTCGGTTTAGCACTGATAATGATGAAAAATAGGCAAATAATATGCAAAATCCAAGAAAATTATGTAATTTATATGAGAAGAGCCTAGACAGACAGATCTTTAGAGGTGCATGGAGACAGTTTATACAGTCAGGATCTAACACTGAGAAATGCTACTGTAAAGCAGTGAGTTCTATCGATTCATACTAAAATGCTTCCTTGAAGTTTATACAGCTGCCAGTGTCCCAAGGTAGCACAGATTTATGGGCGTGGCACCGAGTCCCAAGACTATGGAACTGCACAGTAGTTCCACAGTCCTGGGATTCTACCATGCGCAGAAGGGCCCGGTAGCACATCTCCATGGGTAGCATGTTTCGACAGAACACCAGACTGGGTTAAAGTCACGTGGTCTGTATAATCAGCATTAATTTTGTTCAACGCATTATTTTTATTAAAGATAAATTGATCGAAATTAATGTGTTAATTCGACACCAATAATGTATACAGTAACCCCCGACTTATACGTCACAGTTTCAGTATCACGAGGATTTTTTCTGAGAACCAAACTAATAATTTTTGCAGAACCCTCGCACATGTGCGGAAGAGGCAGATATCCTCCACATATTTTTTGCTTTTGTGATGTTCGGGCCTCGTCCGCCATGCCCCCACCTCCTCATGCTGGGTTGCTAAGCACCATGCCTTAACATAAACCCTGCACGAGGAGGAGGAGGAGGCGTGGAGGACGAGGCCCAGACATCACAGCTTTTTCGTGGCAATATATAAATGTTCGTATATTTGTGTTAAATTAGACAAAAATATTATTAAATAATTTTGTAACATAAATATTAATGTAAATTCAGCTACATTTCCATATAAAAATAACTATAAATGTTTGGAAGAGAAACACAAAGAAAGTGCATCTTGGGACGGTGAAATACCGCTGTATTCAAAGACGAGAGGTTTGAAAGTAGCCAATCTGAGCACGATATTTATTTCTCCTTGCTGCTGATTGGCTGCCGCCCTTTGACGCATCCCTCACTGTACTCAGAGACGGGAGGTTTGAAAATAACCAATCCGAGAATGCTATTTATTTCTCCTTGCTGCTGATTGGCTGCTGCTCTGTGACGCAACCCTCGCTGTACTCAGAGACGGGAGGTTTGAAAATAACCAATCCGAGAAAGCTATTTATTTTTCCTTGGTGCTGATAGGCTGCTGCCCAGAATTTCCCCCTTGGAGCATCTCGGGTGTTCTCGTGTTTTTCATTTTGTTCTAATTAAAGCCCTGTATTTTTATTATTGTAAATTAAATGAATTAATTACTGTATGTGCCAATGAAAACAGCGCATACCAAAGAAAACGTATGTAGAGTCTATACAGCGGTAATATCGGTATTTACATGCTAGCACTGCTGGAGTTCAGTGTAAACTGTACAGTACAGATACTGGTTTACCTTTTAAAGTGTTTTGGGAGCATATTTGGGGGCATATTTAGGAAAAAAGGCATTTTTAGACATCTTTTACTTTAAGCGGGTGCTCTTGGAATGTAATGTTACTGTATGT
>JBBJLS010000006.1:15558074-15576770 GCA_037577275.1 Bryconaethiops microstoma
GTGTGTGTGTATGTGTGTGTGTGTGTGTGTGTGTGTGTGTGTGTGTGTGTGTGTGTGTGTGTGTGTGTGTGTGTGTGCATGCCCGCTGTACGAGTCAGTTCTTCTGTTTCTTTTTGCATTCATTGTCTCACTGCTTGTCATACACAGGCAGCAGTGGCAAAGCAGCAGCATTACAGCGCATCTATTATTCATCAGGCAAAAGGCTAATAGCTCAGCTGGAGTTGCTGACACCAAGGTTTTATTCCCAGCCTTTTGATTCTGAGTCCAACTTTAAGGCAGCACCAGCACAGGTGCATACACACACACACACACACACGCACGCACGCACACACACAAAGTGGGTGAGTTATGTTGTTCTTTCCAAATTTTCTTGCTTCCATCCAGTTTCATTCCGTGACTCCATGACTGCAGGCTCATTGGTGCATAGGCAGGGTTCTCGACTGCCTGACAAATCTCTGTGGCTAAAGAATCTCTAATGTTTGATCTTCGGTTTTATTCAGAACATTTTCTTTCCGCTTCTGCTGAGATAAAAGCATTGCATTGTACCAGAGCAAAGGCTGTTTCCATGGTGCTAGCCTGAGCTTTCTTTATCATCCATAGACTCTCCACCTAGAACCAAACTGAAGGTCTGAAAAGTACTGCAAACCCTTCGCATTTTAGCAACAAGGCTTACATTAACTGGTGGGAATTTAGTGTGCTTTGCATGAAAAACACACAAATAAAAAATAATTTAGAGCGAGTAAGAACGGAATTCATGCGAATATAAACAAAGAAAATTCGCATTGAATTAGTTGATCTTCATATTTTATGTCTTCCTCCTCTAGTAGGTTGTCTCTTCAGATTCAGACGTTTGCATCACACATTGTTATCGAGAACAAATAGTAGAAGATACTGTGTGAAGTAAGACTTTATTCCTGTTGTACCTGCTTTCTTATTTGTTCTGAAGATGATTGATTTTCTGAATTGTTCTGACTTTTTCTCATCTACTAATGCTTTCACACTGTAGTTATTTAAAGCATTCATTGTTTCTCAATGTAGGAAATGAATATACATATGTGCACTAGGAAACTAAATACTGTGAGCAGCAATGGTCAAAAACCTCTTCTGTAACAACAAGAAGGAGAACATTTCAGCCAGTACAAACAGATGCTAAAATCACTTTGTAGCATCTGTAAAAGAGCAAATTACCCCAGGACCTCTTGTAAAAATTCTCATGATTTTTCTTATGTTGGATGCCCATGTTTCCTGGTCCTGGTCTTGGAATTGAAGGCTGGTCTCCAAGTCTCTTATTAAAATATTTTTTTTTATTTTATAAGTCTATATTTCGCATTGTCTTCGCAAGAGTTACATTTATTTTTTGTCCCCATAAGCGTAAGTGCTGCGGGAGTTGTTTACCAAAGCATTAGAGCATTAGAGAAGTTCAGGTCAACAGTGGGTACAGCTGCTCCATTAGCTCAAGTATTTAAAACATTCCTATTGCGATTTTCAAGGGCCATAATTATGCAAGGTCTGTTTTTGACCTCTCTGAGTGAGAGCTTCAGAATAATCTTTGATTTTATTAGTGCCATGTCATCCTTTCTTTCTGTTTTTTTCACCACCATGTCAAATGGTGTTTATCTGTACAGGAGAATTTAAAGCAGAACGGTTATTTTGATGCTGATGTGGGAGTGGATGGACATACGCACTTAGAGCTCTAAGAAATGGTCTTGACACAATTTTTTTCTGCACATTAACGATAATTTAACTAGATGCACACTGTTATACATTGCACCCACATTCAGACAGACTACATACACAAATACACACATATGGCTCACAAACAACATCTCATCAACTGACACTGACCAGCCGGATTCCAGCACATAATGTAAAAGGCTTTTTATTTTTAATTGCTTACTGCTTAAATGTTTCCAAAAGAATTTTAACAGCTTTTCATATTTTCACAGTTTAAACAATCAGTAACAATAACCTCTTTTAGCAGCTCCGGAGAGACCACTGCAACAATGTTCAGTTTCTCAGGTTCTATTGTTTATAGGAAGTATTAAACTGAACAGCTTTGCCTGACAATATTTCTTCTAATTTCCAAATGAAAATATTGTTCTTTAAAGCATCATTTTAAACTTGAATAATTCAAAGAATACAAATCTTGTTCACTCTTGAACAAAATGGAGATGCTGATTGAAAAATAAATTGCAGTGGTCTCTTATTTTTTTCCAGAGCTGTAAATTCGTCTACAGATACCATGCAGAAAGCACAGAATCTGAAATTAAGTCATTTGATCTCTCTTTAGTGTCTCAAACTAGTCTGGTGGATTTCATCACAGATGAGAACTGCCAACTTTGACAAAACTATTTGATTGACATTCAGACTAATCAGCCAATTAATCAAATATTTTTTTTAAGTCCAGGTCATAGATCTCTGGGCTGATCTCAAAACCTTTTAGCTGTAGAATTAATGACCAAAGCATTCATTTACATTCACAAAGACATTGCTGATATTTTTGAAAGCATTTCAGTCCTTTGAACTAAATATTCAGTTTGGATGCTCATTTATGTAAGAGTTTACTTTAGATCCTTCCCCCCCCCCCGCAATAGCCAGTAGTCTGCTCTTTCATGGTGTCCACTTAACTTTGATTGTCTGTGGCCTTGGTGCTCATTACTGCTTGCACAGTCACGGCATCTGAATTCACAGCTCTGCTTTCGTAATGACGTTATTCCTTTAACTCAGAAAAACATGAAAAAAGAAGGACATGAAAAGCATGGCCTTTAGGTGATGAATAACAAAAGCACAATCAGCAGTCTCTCACCAGTCAAATGTGCCTCTGTGGATCTATTTATGCATACATTGCTTTGATTGTAAGAAGCTATTCTGCTATTTAGTAAATTGAGGGCTAGCTGTATCAAACAATTACCTTCATCTCTTTTGTCCTCAAAGAGCACAGGATCTGTCACAGACCTGTCATTTATGGTATACGCAAATGGCTCCTTTGGCAATTTCTGATATATAATTCACATCTGAGTAGTTTGCTAACATTGTGTTTTAATGTTTGCCTGCATTAGTAAAATACACTTCAGCTTGTTTTTTTTTTTTTGTTTCTCCAAGCAGTTGCATGATTTTGGAGTTTTACGGTTTTGTTCTTAGATGGACTGAAGGCTACTGGTACTGTGGTGCATGAATGAAAGTGACATTGGAAAGGTGTTTTCCTTTTGTGTCTGTGTTAAATTTGTTTCTCACACTGTGTTCCCTTTCTGTGCACAGCCAGTCTGGATAATCAGGTTACACTCTTATTCCATGGTGGTAAGTTGACCATCCTGCTTCAATAGAAGCATCACTCCCGCATCAATTTTATTTAGCGTCCACTATGTCGGCTCAAGTGGGTTACCAGCCCTAAGGCCAGTCCGTGCTGTGAGTAATCTATCTGTGCCCGAGTTTCAATAACAGTTCAGCTCAGTTGGCGGCTAACATAATCAAACTTTAATGAGGAAGCATAGTTTTATCTGAAAGCTTTTCTCGCTTTAATTCATAACAGGCATCATAAAATGAAGCTAATGACACTTTTGAAAGAGAAGTCATGCTTAGGCTGCAGTTTTTATTGAGGATTAATATGGAAAAGTCCCTCTGAAATCTCTCTGCCCTCCATATAATTTCCTTTATGCAGTGCTAGACCATATTGTTTACATATAATTAAATGCCATAGTGCCACTCAGAATGAAAGTACTTAGGTTTTAATCATGCATTTGCATTCCTGTTTTTCTGGACTTGTTCACCCTTTATGTATAGTATTAGTTAAAGTTGACAAAAAGATAATACAGCAAATTATATTTTTGCTGTAGTGTACTGGCACTAAAACTGCTCTGTGCCAGTGCAGTCAAGAGTACTAGTAATGCTATGCTTTGATTTTGTTTTGTTTAATGCCTTAAAATCCTAGGCTTATTACATCTTAAGTCCGGGCTACACTGCATCGGTCCTCTACTCAAACACCCCCACTAAAATTAACAAATGTGTTGAATCTGGTGTGTTCGAGCGGGGAGATTAAATAAGATTAATAATGAAATATTAAGTACAGTTTAATGGCCTAATGCTGGAACTGAAATTGGGGCTTACTGTGGTTGAGGTAAAGTGCAAATATTTTGACTAATGTTGTATTGTTGAATTTAATTAAAAACACAGGTAGAATCATAAAACTGGCATAACTACTGATAGCATGTCAATTTTATTTCCGAGAAACATAGTTCAATGGCACTGCACTGCAATATTCTGCCCTGTAAATGTAATTCTTTACCACCCAGTCTGACCCTGTCACACTCATCAACGAAAATTAAATAGGAGCTATAATTTCACAGACTTCCTCATTAATCAGATTTCACACTCTTCTGTGCTTCATAGAGAGGAAATTCATTTACACTATGACGATCAGTGCAAATGCGGGTATATTGTAATTACAAATCTTTTGCAACCTTGTTACCTGTGTGTGTGTGTGTGTGTGTGTGTGTGTGTGTGTGTGTGTGTGTGTGTGTATGAACACGTTTCTGCATTTTGCAACAGCATTGACTGAAACAGCATTGTTCTTCTGTACAAACCATGTGCTGCATCACACTGATTAGCAATACATGCATTCAAGTGAGCACGCTATGACAGCTGCAATAGGCTATTATCCTATTGTCTTTTCTTTGCCAAATATTTGAGTAGCCTATCATAATTCCATCTGTCCTTCCCTGGTAACCAAAAGGGCAGAAAGGTGAAGCTGGTATTTGCAGGGTTTGACAGCTTGGGGATGCTTTACTCTGTTTTTCTCCAGGCGGAGGCTGAGTCTGGAGGTCATGGCTACTAGATACGGGTGGGGAGGGTTGATGTGGTCCGGACTGTCAGAGATAAGACAGCTGAGAGTGATGTGGCCAAATGGCAAGGAGAGAGAATAGGCAGAATTATCTGATATTCCCTGGACTTTGGATTTACTGTGAATGCCAGCTGGGAGCAAACAAGACATTGTTCTATTCTTGGACGCGGAAAGGAATCGTAACATTTCAACCTTTTAACATTTTGGGCTCAGCAGGAAGGGTCTGCCTGGGTTTGTTCACTGATCTTTTCAGCATGACGGAGGGTGTAGATGCCTGCTGAGCTCTTGGAGGAGGACACAAAAAAGAAGACAAAAATGTGTTTTCGTCTACCTACGATTAAAGCTCGGAGAAGCTATACTTCACTTCTTCAAATGCACGCAAGAGCACAAGGTGATTAAAGCAGACAGTCTGGTCACTCTGACATTTTCACACTTAACACAGAGGGTGGTTCAAACTCAAAGAGCACCTGCCATTTACATTTAGCCAAAGTACCTAAACAACCACTCTCAGCAGCTTACAAAGTCCATCTAAAAGCTGACCAAACATCCGTTCAGTGTATTTGTGTCCTATTTTATTTACCACCATGAAAATGGACTTTGAAATGTGCTTTCAGCGTTGATCAGAAATGAGTTTTTATTAGGTTTGTTTTTCTCTATACTTCTGGATTATCCTCTGTGCTTCCTCTCCTGTCACAGTGACGGTGGGGTTTGACAGGCAAGCCAGTCGAGTGAGCCAGTCATTTGACCTCTGAAAGTCTTCCTCCTTCTCATCTGTGTGTGTGGGTGTGTGCGTGTGTGTGCGTGTGTGTGTGTGTGTGTGTGTGTGTGTGTGTGTGTGTGTGTGTGTGTTTGCTGACAGCAGTTTAATGCCTGTTCAAGGGTCTGTCAAAAGCAAGAGGCCCTGGTGTCTAGTATTTTGCTCATTGCACAACTATCTATAACAGCAGCCAGCTCAACTGTCACGTTGTGACGTTCCACTCTGTATGTTTTTATTTATTGATATAAATCCATACTGCACTCTTGTTCCCTCCTTCTTTTTCTTCTTTTTCTACCTTACTCACAAGTTCCATCTTATCTGTCATGTCCACACCTATCTCTACGGTGATAAAACCTAATGATAGAACCTAGTCCTTCAACAGCTTAAGAGTTGTGGCCCTTTGTTATTCACTTGCAATGTGCCTTTACAAGACTAGTGAGGGGAAACAAGCATCCTGACGCTTAACTATACTCTGAGTGCATTTATCAATTTCAAATTTACAGAGTCTTTTGACTTTGTGTTCATATGTATTTAAATATGTATTTACACATATTTAGAAATGTTCATATTTAGAAGAATTCATGGTAAAGGTGAAGGTGCTTTTAAAAAAATGTAAAAAGTTTTAAGAAATGCTTTAAATATCACAGTGAGAAGAACTGGTTCAACAATATACTATTGAAATAGCCTTCAGCAGGTCCATCCTGTAGGATTTCTTTCAGACTAATGATAAGAAAGGTAAGAGAGAAGCCCACAGTGGCCTGAAAAGAGTTGCAGGACCCCTTTATAGCAGGAGCAACAGCAACACAGGGAGCAATAAGCAATAAACTACACTTCAGTTATCTTTCTTCTACATCCGACTCCTCAGTAATTCAGATGTTCGGAGGAAGGAAGGTTGCACATGTTTTCCTAAAAGCACCAAACCCACAGTGAAGTGTAGAGGTGAGACCAGCATGATACTGAGCTGCTTCTTTGCAAATAGTACTGAAAAATAACATTGAAAGAAAGACGAAAGCAGCGCTGTCCTGGCACAAAATTTTTATCTCATTAGCCAAGACGGGAGAAGATGGATGATCCAACAAATCACCAAAGATAAAGCCAAAATACTTAACTGGTTTCTGAAAAAGCTGAATGTGTTTCTATGTCCTTGCTAATTTCCATCTTCTGACCCATGAAAATTTAGGCAGGATTTTAGAACTGAAAAACTGAAGGAAAATAAAACAGTTTGCTGAAAGATACGAGCCAAATTTAACCACAGGGCCACAAATAACTTTTTACTGCAAACATCACAATACTGTAATTTCTAGCAATGGCGTTTCAACATTGTAACAGTAGTGACAAATTGTGGTGCCTGAATAGTGTTTTTATCTCATGAATACGAATGAATAGGCATTGAAAAAATGAATAAATATAAAGTCAAAAGACACTGTGTGTGTAAATTGTGGACATGTGTGCTTGAAGTATATTACAAAAACAAAACTGTGTGAATACTTGATTCCTCTCACTGTACATGTTTGCCAACCAATTTAAAGAGAAAAGCACAGAGAGAGAACAAAAGGCATCAAGACAGAAAATGTCAGCGTTTTTATTTCTTCTCCCAAATTTAAATCTTAAGTGACAAAAAAGATTATAATGATCTTAAGATGTAACAAGTATATATGAGATTGACAGGTTTTTTGTTAAAAATGTTTATTTTGTCTCTGTGGAGTAGCATTGTAAAAAGAACCTTCAGCTGGTAAGATGAAATATATTAAGCAAATACGTATAATACAAATACTGAAAGGATTTATTTCCCATGAGATTTCTTCAAGGCTAGGCCACAATTTATGAATGTGTGTTACTATGCATAAAGTAATATAGATCAAATATGTTATTTAATTTTTTTTTCTTACAGCATATGTGCAAGTGCTTATTTTGTGCAAACATTAATATAGATTCAGTTAAATTTTTCTGGGTTTTATTTATAAATGAGAAATCCTAATTAAATTATTATATTAGACCAAGTGTCTCTCAAGCTAGTCAGTGATATGGCACTTTCTATGCATTTAACCCATTCACCAAGTGAAGTGGGGTCTACCACCAATGAGGGGTGCCCAAGGAGCAGTGTGTGGAGACAGTACCTTGCTCAAAAGAACCTCAGTGATGACACTAGTAGAGTTAAGATTCAAACCCACACCCATCTGATTGCAGGGACAACACCCTAACCACTAGGCCAACAGCTGCTCTAGGTTCAACCACTACTAGTTTTAAATATGTGACACTACTCCTGCCTTTTAAAGTGGATCTATTAATGTTCCACATGGTATTATGGCTAGCAACTAATAAATATGGCACATATTAGGCGAGTTATGCTGAAGCTGTCACGTTTCCCCTCTTCTCCCCAATGAGGGCAGGCGCAAACGCAGACATCCAGTTTGAATTCCTTTATTATTAAACACAAAATAACTGGCACGAGGGCCAGAAAGAAAACTCAAAACACAAGGAGAAAGGGAACATCCAAACAGAGCCACTCGGCATGATGGTGGACCGACAACTCTGGTTGGTACCTAAAGAATACACTAAGGGAAAACCCATAAACCAATCCCAACACAAACATGCTTTCTCCTGAGCACACTGGCAGCTGAAACAAATGATTACTTAACTTAAAGCTGGTGTGCTCAGGAATAGACAAAACTAAACCCCCGGCCTCTAGCGGCCACCCACATTCACTGTCCCCAGACCTGACAGTACCCCCATCCAGAGCGCCAACAGACCCCCACAACACCCCAAGGTTGGAGGAGGGGTAGGCAGTGGCAAAGGAAAGTGTCCCTTGGGTCCCACCTGGCCGCATCTCGCTGGACGACATCCTGGCCGGCGCTCCGCATGGCCAGGGTGGCTTGGGTGGGTGCCATGGGACGCTCTGCTTTGGGAGTCCCAGTTCTTGTAGGCGGCGCCCAATCCAAAGAGCTCCTCCATGTCCTCCTGGATGGAGCCCCCTGCAGGGAGCCCCTCCGTGTCCACTGGGACTGAGCCCCCTCCGGGGAGCCTCTCCATGAACTCCGGGACTGAGCCCCCAATGGGGAGCACCTCTGTGTCCTCTGGACTGAGCCCCCAACGGGGAGAACGTCTGTGTCCTCCGGGACAGAGCCCCCAACGGGGAGCCCCTCCATGTCCTCCTGGATGGAGCACCCAATGGGCAGCCCCCTCCATGTCCTCTGGGATGGAGCCCCCAATGGGGAACCCCGCCATGTCCTCCTGGACGGAGCCCCCAACGGGGAGCCCCTCCATGTCCTCCAGGACGGAGCCCCCAACTGGGAGCCCCGCCGTGTTCACACCGGCAGATGAAACAAATTATTACTTAACTCAAACCTGGTGTCCTCAGGAATAGACAAAACTAAACCCCTGTCACTGTCCCCAGACCTGACAGAAGGATAACAAACATGTATTCATCCTATTGTTACTTCCTCCAGTAGTCACAGTAGTCAATAGGTTTGAGGGACAATAAGGGTAGACTAACTAAAAGAGTAACCGTGAATAACGAACAGTCATTCTAGAGCTTCATGTGTAGTCATATTTTTTGTCGGAGGTGGTGGGTGTTTACATATACAGTGGTTTTACTTTTACAGATATGGATTTAAAAACAATCATACAGGCATACTGAAGTTCTGTCATCTCAAAAGGGGAAATTCACTAACTCAAGACATGATTACATGATAGAAAAAAAAATTACAAAAGCATTTTCATCAGTCATTAGCAGGCATAATATGTTGATATTTAATCTTCATCATTAAGTAATAGTATTTGTGTTCCCTAAAGTGAAGTAATAGACTATCCTACAGAGTTCACATGTAATGCATGAAAGATGATTGGGGAAGCACTAGTCATTACCAGGGATGATGTACTATAACTAAGTTATACCACCTTACTATAAGAGGCACAGACAAATTTAATTATATTAGTTTATCAGTTACTACTGAAGGCCATTGCACACAATTTTGTTATGCATCCTAACATATAGTTTTTTTAGACAAATACTATATATGTGTCCATTATTTGTACTATGTTACTAAGGAACTGTATTGTAAAGTGTTATTGAACTTTGATATTGAACTGTTTTCTTATATTGTTTTAAAAAATACACTGTCAATGTATTGAAATTTAGCTTGGATTGTTTTGGGCCAGAAACCGTAGTCTTGCTCTACCTGGGTGAGAGCTGTCTTTTTACACGTTTTCTGAGATGGATTTTTGTCAACATGTCTATATATTCTCCTACGGCTCTGAGTAAAGAAACAACTATACAAAAGCAACGGAGGTAAATCCTTTGGAAGTTGCATTTTAAAATATGAACAAGGCATCAATCATTGTCATGGAACTTGTGTGTGTGTTTTTGCATTTGTATAACCATTTGCAAAAACTAAATGAGAATTTGTCACCGTAGAACCTATTGTTTCTTGAAAAAGCAGCTTTTTCAAAGGCCCATTTAGCTCAGTTCCTGTGCTAGGAAGGTGTTTGTGTTTACTGTCACAAATGCCACAGGTGCACAGCGCACACATTTAAACTCCAAATTGATTTTTGAATAACAATGCTGACTCTTTTGGACATAAATAATTCATTCAATTTAGTTGGTCCAAGGATACTGCAAACCTCAGCACTGCCCAGTACAACTCTGTATATGCTAAAAGCTTTAATTTCCTCTTTCATATCACTTCCATAAATTTCACTGATATGGTGCTTGATCATTTTAGATTTCTTTATAATCTTATTATATAGAATAGTGAAATGTTGTACCTGTAAACCATTTCAGATCAAAGTCATTGGAAGAAAAGAAAGATGCTATATTCAAAATCCAAAAAGATGTTTTAGTATATTTTCTGTGTTCAGTGAACAGTGCATTGAATTTGTTTTTTAAAGGCTTGTGCTGAAAAGAGAATAAAAGATTGCGAAAGATTAGGTGAGGTAATAAGCGACAAAACGAATAAAATGAAATAAATCACGAAATGATGCCAATTGTATCGTTTGAGGCACAATGCTCATAAAGCCCCCTATCTGCTCTCAGCAAAGAGAAATAAGTGCACAGTAGCACTCAGCCAAGCCATCACCACCTTCAAATTGCACCTGCCTAAATGCGTTGATGAAAAGGACATGGCTTGAATTCAACTATGAATTTTTTTTTTTTTTTTTTTTAAATGGGTGTTTGGGGTGGAGCTTGAAAAAAAAGGAATTTAACATCCCCAAATGATAAGTGCTCAGTCAAAGAAATGTGATTTTACATAACAAAAGTTTCATATTTTCCATGGCCGGATACAGTGAATGATTGCCTGAAGGTCTGCATTACAGGTCTGCTGTCAACCTGCTGATTACAGCAAGTCTCACTGCTGAGTAGGTCTATTAAAGCACGCCAATCAGGAAAAGCAGCAGTGGAGCGATGGGATTGGAGTCTGGTGGCAATCTGGTGCGTTTGGAGAGAAAGATGAAGATGTATGCATATTCACAATGACGTGTCATTTTACTTTTGTGTGGATTATATCTCAGTCAGAACTTTGGGTACTAAATGTATGTAAAGGTGTTAGTATGGCAGCGTCTATCCACCTGGAGCTCCAGAGACAGCTTTGCTGCTTAGTGATCATCAGTTCTGCCCTTTACTGTTGGAAGTTTGACACCAAAAATTTACTGATATTTACACAGACATACCAAAGTATATAAAAGTATAAAGTAAGCCCTTTTAACAAATAAATAATTAAATAAACTGTTTGATGTTGTGTGCTGTGGTGGCGTGTGCTGCAATTCTAGCCCTCACACAAAGACAAATTAGCATAGTTGGGTGGTTTTATTTTACACTGATCTATATTTGGTTGGATTTTATGATAAAACAGTCAACTGCATTGCACAAAAAAAAAGAAAAAAATTCTCTTGGGGCCTGTTATTGACAATGTAAGTTGCAAAAAGGATGTAATTTATTTTGCTAAAGTAACCGAGTAAAGTATTCTATTTTAACAATATTCAAGTGAAATACAAATCTTATTTAAGTGTAGTAACAAAGTACAATTACTCAAATTTCTTCCATCTGATACCCTGATGCAGTTTTGTAATATATACTTTAAAAATAGAGGTGTTCTTTATAGCAATGCCATAGAAGAACAGGTTTTGTTTCCCCAGAGAACCATTTCATTCTTTAAAGCATTATTTTTTCAACACAAAATTCATTTTAAAACTGTTTTTAACAGGCTTTATTTTCTGCCCTCCATCCCTGACAGTCTATGTATCCTCATCCTCCTCCTTGTCTCCACAATGCTGCTTGAGTATTATCTCTTTTCAAACAGTACTGAGATTCCTGAAAGCCTAGTTGCTCTCCTGATTTCTATTTTAATGCAGAGGTAAACATAATTTTGAGAAACCGTGGAGGGCTATTTTTGCAAAATGTCAGAGGGAACATTTGGTTGAGTTTAAGAACATTAACCTGTTGACGTTATCTTGGTATGGCTTTCCGTGTATGTTGTGCTAAGTACCTTGAGCTTAGTAGGAGACAAATGTGATATGGGTTGACTGGACAGAGGCCAAGGTGTTCACTTGGGCTTTAGAAGATTTTTGACAGTGGAATCTTAGATGAATGGGAGCTGAAGGAGGGCAAATCTAGTTTAGGATCAAACCTGGCTTCCTCAGTCAGGTTTGTCCACATGCTGAAGGGAACCTTATCTCTTGCAAAGTCCTTTTGGCTTCGTAAAGCATTCTCTGCAAACACTTCAATTCCAAACATAATGGCTTTACAATTTAAAACAGAGTGAAGTCAACACAGTGCACAGCTCAGTCCCAAGGTACAAGAGAGCGCCAGCTCCACACCTCGAGTGTCTATGGACCTGTTCTCCTCTTCAGTACTCCAGTGCTGATGCCTGCTGCAGATAAAGACCAAATTTGCAACAGGTCCAGTCCTGATAAGCCTGGTACTCCAGTGTGATAGTGCCTCTCGGCAAGCTCACAGAAGTGGCTTATCAGATAAAGGGAGTGCTGATGGTGAGCAGCGCCCGAGTAGGGACGCATCTAATGCTGATTCAGCTCTCTATGGACATGACCTTCCCTGTGCCGATACCCGCCTTATCGCCACCACACCACAGTCTCTGCCACAGCTTCAGCAAACTAAAAATATACCCTGTAGTCACAACAGATAGTACATTCAAAGTCTGGCTTGTACGTATTAAATCTCATAGGATGTTGATAAGTGACGAGTGATTTTATGCTGTCTTGTCTTAACATAACATTACTAGGGTGTCGAATTAACGCTTTACTTTTAATTATTTAAAAAAATTAACACTGATTAATCGCACCATGTGACTTTGAGCACCCGGTCCAATTCTGGCCACAGGTGTTCTGTAAAATGAAGACGAGAACACGCTGCTTGTCTCAGTGAATGAAAAATTCACTTTTGAAAACGAACAGATGGAACAGTCGTCTGCAGTCTCGTTATCTGCAGTTCATGCAATAATCAGAGTACATCACATGTAAAAGCAGCTAAAGCATATACATTTATTGTCATACTTTTTATATGAACGTATCCAACTCTTATAGCAGAATCATTTTAGGATGTCTTGCATTCCCATATGACAAAATATTATTACATCATGACCTGCATTTCCACCTGGAACACCAAAGCAAGCTTTGCTGCTTAGTTACATTCAGTTCTGTTCTGTACTGATCCTTAAGCAATGTCACCTGATTACGTGAACTAAGACAAACTTCTCTGGATTTTTCATAATCTTTTAACTGAGCTTCTAAAACTTTCCTCTGTGTTTGTCACATTTGTTGGTGTATTTTAATAGATAAGTGGCAAAACAGCAAAGAACATAAAAATTTTACAAATTATATGTGACACACATATTTATACATTTCCACATTTCAAACCTATTAACAATAGGTTGGAAGTGATGCAACAACAGCCAAACAAATCATCTCCTCTCATAAGAGTTGAGTGTGAAAAATAGTGATATTTTCATCAGTAACATCACTAACTTTTTTAAAAAGTAGCAAGATTACTTACTTGTATAAATACAGGTAAGTAAAATAACAATATTGATTTGTATATTGATTGTATATTAATCAAGTATTCAGATTCTGAATACATGATTAAACCACTACAAATTAATTTGAATTATATATATATGGGGAGTATGGAAATCATTGTGATTTAGAATAATAATTGCCAACAGATAGAGAGATACTCATTTCACAGTGCAAAAATAATAAAAGATGTAGAAACTGCAGTTGTCTAGATAGGCTACATATTTGTGTGTCAGCCGAGTTTCTGAAACTTTCTTGTTTTTTCACCTTTGTAGCTGTTTTTTGATAGATAAGTGGCAAAACAGCACAGAACATAAACATTGCACAAATTATATGTGACACACATATTTACACATTTCTACATATACATCAAGGACATCAGTGGAAACATTAACAAAAGGTTATAGGTGGTCCAGCAACAGCCAAACAAATCAACTCCTCTGGTACACATTAAAAGCTGAGTGTGAAACATAATCATGTTTTCATCACTAACATCACTAACTTTGTATAAAGTAGCAAGATTACTTACTTGTATAGGTAGAGAACAAAATATCTAAATATTGCTTTCATTACAGTATTTCTGGAACAACTGCAGTGATTAATTAAGAACACCACACCACCTGTTGTGCCAACCTTATCCACACTGTTGCAAGTGTTACTGTTTGTGACTACCAAAATAGCAACTGGGCACGAATGAGAATAAATGCACTTGCATCCAACTAAATTAGCAATATGCTGGCATTATACTATCAGTGTGCACTCGCATCAGCATGAAAATTAGGCCATGTCCACACGTACATGGGTATTTTTTGAAAACTGAGGTTTTTCTATGCATTTTGGCCTTTCGTCCACAAGTAAATGGCGTTTTGTGTCAGTGACAACTGAGGTTTTTGAAAACTCTGTTTCTGTGTTTATGTGTGGAGAAGAAAAACGAAGATTTTGAAAAAATGACCGTTTCGCGTCATATTGTGCGCCACTCATATGATGTCATGGTATGCGCCATGTTTACATTAGGTTTTCATCTACTATGCCTGACGTTTACGAAGTACTACTGCTCTCAACCTCGTTAGGAGTTTTGGCATGTTTATACAGGGGTGGCGTTAATGTCGATCAATTATTCACAGAAAAAAATAAATAAAGCACCACGTAATTTTAACCCCGTCCGGTGTTCTGTCCAAACATGCTGCCCATCTAGATGTGCTACCATGTCCTTCTGCAGTCTTGGGATTCTGTGCTACCTAGCATTAGGGAAGCTGGTATATCTGTGCTGTCTTGCGGTGGAAAGTGATATATCTGTGCTATCTTACATTTGGATGCCTTAAAAGCTCTTTTAATATGAGCGTATTTTGCTACGTCTATGTCATTGCATAAGACATTTCCTCTAGGATCAATAGTTTTCTGATTCTAAAATGCCTTTTTCTACAGTTTGCAGAATGATATCTGAAGGTAGGAAACATCAGCACTGTCCAGAATCACCACAAGCTGTAAGCATGGCATGGTTTGTAGTAGCCTGTGTCCTGCTTCACGGTAACATTTCTCAGTGTTAGAACCTTATTGTTTAAACTGACTCCCTACACCTCTAAAGATCGATCTATCTATCTAGGCTCTTCTCATTGAAATAAAACATATTTCTCTCTGCTTATGCATATTATTTGCCTATACAGGGAATATACAGGGGAATTTCTGAAAACAGATAATCTCTGTTTTCAGAAATACCCGTGTACGTGTGGACATGGCCTTAATCTCACCTTAAACTCGCATTCTGAATCCTTGATTAAACCATTATAAATATATTGAATAATATATAGAGTATGGAAATTACTGTGATTTAGAATAGATAGAGAAATAAGTCTTTCACGGTGCAAAAATAATAAACATATATCTCGGATATTCTGAAATAATTTCAAGAAATCTTTAAATGTTATTATCTAGACAATAGCTAAGCACACCTTAGTTCATCCTACTGTACATGTGTGGGGATAAAACACCACTTCATTTCTTCTTAAATCAAAGTCACTTTGTGATACTTTGAATAATTTAATAGTGGCATCATTATTCTGACTGACTTTGTAGGACTCTAGGTTTTATGTTCAGAAGATTATGGGTTAGCTGTAAGCCACATTTCTGCCATTTCAGTTTTCAGGGTCTGCATTACTATACATGCCACTTTCAACAGCACTGCAGACATTTAGTTGTATTTCAACATGTGCTGTTTTAGTTTAAGGAATCCATGCACAAAACAGGGAAATGACACGCATTTCTTTCCTAAGAGATAAGAGAGACCAGACCTTTTTACTGAAATCTGTAATGTTAATATTTAAAGAATTTGTCATTAAAGCAAATGCAAGTACAGTCTTTTCCAGCAGCAGATATCAAAACAGCCAGAGCATGAAGAGATTTAATTACTCATACAAAAGTCTTAATGGAATGGAATATTTTTGCCAAACTCTTGGGGGGAGAGAAAAAAAAAAACTTAGATTGGTCAAACAGCAAAGGGATGCAACTTTCTTAATTTTATAGTGGTGCTTGAAAGTGTGTGAATGCTTTAGAATCTTTCTGCATTTCTGTATTAACATGAATTAAAACCATCAGATTTTCACACATACAAAAAGTAGATAAAGAGAACCCAATTAAACACATGAGATAAAAAATATTATACCACCTTACTGAGGAAAAAGATCCGATATTACATATCTGTGAAAGGCAAAAGTTTGTGGCTCACCCACCCCATTCTTTTTTTTAGCCTACTCCTCTTCAGAAAAAAGGGGCAGTTCCAGGATGTTGGTGCTCCTTACATTAAATGCTTGCTTAAGGTCCTTCTATAACATTTCTATAGGGTTAAGGCAAAAACTTTGGCATGGCCATTCCAAAACATTTATATGCATGAGACTTTATTCTTCTTTAACCATTCATTGGTTGCATAGGGCCATTGTCTTGCAGCACAACCCAAGTCATCCTGACCCAGATGCAGCAAAACAGGCCCAAACCACGATACTACCACCACCATGTATCACAGATGAGGTGAGGTTCTAATTCTATAATGTAGTGTTCTTGAAACATAAAGCTACATAATTTAAAGCTACATAATTTAAATTTAAAGTTCTATTTTGGTCTCATCCCTCCCCTAAACATTTTTTTCAGTTGCCTTTTGTTTTTTCCACATGATCTTTAGTAAGCTTGAGACGGGCAGAAATGTGTTTTTTTGGAGAGCACTACATTGTTGTTCAGTGTTCTCTTGATGGTGTACAAATAAACATTAGCATTTTCCAATGTGAGGGAGACATTTAGTTGCTTAGACTTAGGTTTCCCAAACTGCAGAGCACAAACTGCCTCTATGCACGAGATGGTGTAATGGTAGTTAAAAATAACATTTTTATCTAAAATTAATGAAGCATTTTTACATGCATGCAATTAAAAATATTACATTTTAATGTACTGTAGTATAATTGTTAGTTCTGATGGAGGACTGCAGATTGATTTTTGGGTTAATGTTGTGATAGTATTTGGCCCTTTCCCTTCACAACAGCTAACTTGGGTGAGACTTGTATATGTTTCTCTCCTTTGACTTTAATTAAGATCAAATATCGTCAAAGACTGGATGCCTAGAAAGAACTGAGGCTTAAATTGCAAATGCGCTCAACATTACCAAGGTTGGGCAGAGATCCAGACGCACCCCTTGTATAAACATGGGTGAGTACTGTTATTTATAGCTTCTGGCTAGTAGACCTAATTACTATTATTCACTTGCAACCTGTATAATACTAGTCTCTCTCTGTCTCTGGGATAGATGTGGAATTTGCCCTAAGGACCACTGACTGATCTATTTTTCTTCAGTTTTTCTTTCAGTTTTCTATTTTTCATCTTATTTTTATAATGACAACTCTTTCTTCCATGGCTCAGGTTGTGCATGGTTTTGTTGCAATTTGTTGAAATGTTGTAGTGTTGTTGCATTCTTTGATAAAATTGATGTGGGCTGATGAGGTGTGTGTCAATTTGGTCAGGATGTGGAAGAGGGTGCATGACCTAAAATGTTTAGGAACTGTGGCTTAGACATTTGCTTGGGTTCCTTTGCAACCACATGAACTATCATATGGCTTGTCCTTGGAGTGACCTTTGTTGATCAACCTCTCCTTGAGAGGATAATTATGGTCTTGAGTGCCCTCCATTTGTACACAAGCTCTCTGTGTGTAGGTCCAAATTCTTTAGAGATGGTTTTGTAACCATTTCCAGCCTAACGAGCATTAGCAGCTCTTTTACTCAGGACCTCTTAAGTTCCCTTGGATCATTTCCTTAGTAATGAAATTACCGCGTAATATTTTTGTTTCATTTGTATAATTGGTTTCTCTTTATCTATGAAAATCAGAAGATCTTTTAGGTCATGTTTATGTAGAAACACAGAAAATGCAAAAGTGTTTTAGAGCACTACTGTCTGCATTAGTATGGGTATCATTATGTAGTCTTTCTTTTATTAAATCATAAATGAATACAATTCTACACTTCAGCTTAATGACAACTTGCATGAGGAGCAGTGAAAATGCCTTCACATGCTGATTAACGATGAGATACTGAAATATCTCATGGACAATTAGATAATTAGATAATAAATGTAACATTTGCTCCCAGTTCCTCTACGAATTGTCACATTATGATGAACATGTTATGTATTTGCTTTTTTCACTAAAATATACAGTATATGTCAAACTAATTAAGCCCATTATCACTGATGTTTTAAAGGAAAATAGCAATAGCAATTGTCTGCTTGTGCATGGGAAAACTGCAAGTTGAGTATGATCAATATGTAGCACGTCATATGAGGGAATAGTGGGGGGGGGCATTATATATATATATATATATATATATATATGCACACACACACACACAATGCTCTGAAAAAGTATTTGATTTTCTACCTGATTTTTATTTTTTTGCATGTTCGTCAATTTAAATATTAGGCAAAGATAACCCAAGTGAACACAAATGTGATGATTTTATGGAACAATCCAAACCTACATGGCCCTATGTGAAAAAGTAATTGCCCCCTTGTAAAATCATGAAGTAACTTTGGTTAATCACATTG
>JBBJLS010000006.1:15576870-15592820 GCA_037577275.1 Bryconaethiops microstoma
TTTTACCTATTGGAAAGCAATTCTTACAGGAAATATTTTTTTTAATTGAAATTTTACAGTTACTTGTCATTTTTCAACGGCTGTTCCTGCACATTTTAGTATGGGCAAATTTGTTTAAAAAATATAATGAAAACCATTTTTAAGTAAATCAATATTCAATGTCACAAAATCATGTACAAGTTTAATATTTATATCCTACTACAAGACAGCACAGAGCCATCTTTGTTTATGATCTACCGCCTGCGAGACCTGGGTAAGTAAGTACCACTCGCGACTGTGCGAGTGGACTGAGTGAGTTTTGGAAATTCACCTAACCTTGTACCGTGTATTATGAGTGAGTTTTGATCAGTTATACTATTGCACATAAAGAGGTAATGTAAAAATATGCCAATAGCAGTGTCACCTAAAAAATCACAAAAAAATGGACTGGGTTTTGGAAATTTGCTCTTCAATTCTAAGCTGAGAGTGGGAACCAGACAGAGGAACAGCATGTAGCAGTCCTCCCTGCGTTTTTGTTCATGTTTTTAGCCTAAACCACACAAACAGACCTGGCAAAAACAAACATGGCAGAGAAGTATGTGGCTGGCAACATGCCACAGGACGCAAATGCTCTGATTAAAGATGGAGCTCGGTTGGTGTCAAGGGATGGCATGTGTTGTTAATGAGCGAATTACATCATTATGAGTGGGGCCTTGTGAGCCACAACCTATGAAGAGGAATCTAATTGGAGATCTGGCATGCAGGGTCACTCACAATGTGGGGTAACCACCTGTCTGCAAACAGAGTCTCTGCTCACATTTTGTCACTGTTTCAGTTCCAGTGTTTTGTGCAGTTATTCTAAATGCTGCAGGTGAATTAATGATGGACCTTTCCTCCAAAGGTACACTTACAAAGGTTTGTTGTTACGAATTTCCTGCTATTACTGAATTTTTTGCTAATATACCTAAAACTTACTTAAGGCTATTTACAAATGACTCAAGATTCCTGGGCTTAATATGAGTTGAGAACTTTTAGATTTGTCCTTACTCACATCAGTCCCATCATGTTGTTTTTCCAGGCACTTTTTGCCAATTACATAAGCGCCATCTCCCTTTATCGCTTCTCCTCTAACTCAAAGCAGATGACAGCTCTAATAGATGAATGGCAGAATGTATCCCCAAGACAGCCACCAGAAAAAGAGGAGGCAGGAAAGGGAAGAAAGATAGGAAGCAAGGAAGTGTGGCAGAGAAAAGGAAAGAAATCCAATTTCTCTGTTGATGTTTGCAGCGAGGGCCCTACGGGTGTTCAGTCTGGAAGCAACTTGTTATTGCGTGTAAATGTGGATGTTGTGGGAAAACAATCATACTAATGGATGTTTCTGTACTTTCCTACTAGAAGAGAGTCAAGATGATGGAGGGATGAGAGACACCCTGTGCTATTCATCTGGCAGACTGAGTGCATGGACCCCCTCCTTTACCCTCAGCGCTTGACCATCTGGGCTGCTTTGTCAGAGCCCGACCCTGCATGAAGTGAAATGATAATTGGAATCATATGCCAGTGACGTGCCGAAAGATCTTAAGGACTCTTAAGTCACTTTGCATGATGGAATAGTATAAATCGCCTGGAATATCTTAAAAAACACTTATCAAAACCCTAGCCTTATCAAAACCCTAGCCTAACATACAACCATAAAAATTAGGAGCACTGAATAATATCCCACACCTAACACAATTAAATCATCTGATTTACTGTTTACTTATTATTTACACTAGCTACATTTTAATTAAATGAAAGGCCTGTCAACACTAAAGATACAGAATTTCACTCATAAATAGAAAAAAATGTAAGCATGCTCTTCCAATATTACATATTTATGTTCAGGTATATATTTGGCAAATTGTTTGTTGTCTGGTATTAATAAGAAACAAGTAATTTAATTAAAAGTGAGCTACTTGACTCAGATTGGAAATGTATATTATACTTCATTAGCAGAAATAGCAGTTTTAAAATAACTGCAATTTCTGAGTTTGGTATATAAATAACAGCAAATTAACATTAAACAACAGAATGAAATGACTGCTAATTAATTCACAGAACACAGAAATGTTTGTGTTGTGTATATACTGCCTCAAACCAGCTAGGTGAGTTTTTTTTGGACGTTGCACCTCCTAATGAGTGGATGAGTGAGTGTAAATTTTACATTTCAACTTAAAGCTATGTTGAAACCATATTACTTGGTGCAACTGGCCACAATCTTTTGAATTATTCATTGTCAACACTGTCCATCTATCCATAACTAGGGTTGGGGGATGCTGGAGTCTATCCCAGCAGTCATAAGGCAAAAGGCTGAGAAACATCCTGGATAGGTTGCCAGTGAATCACATCATGTTATTAGAACCAAGTGTGTTAAATTTTTATTTAGTGTTAAGATTATCTCAAATGTACTGTATGGTTGTCATCAGTACTGTATTATGATGAGACAATAGACAATATGTAATTTACCAATTTTTTCAGTATTTTAAGTGAGATGGATGAGAGATGGATGTCACTTATACAGAGGCAATCCCATACCTTTTCTATACAAAATCAGTGCTGAGAGTTATATTTTATTTCCCACATAAAATGTAATACTGATTGTGTTCATGTTCAAATCTGTAACTGCAAACACTAAAACTGCACGTGTCCCTAGATGTCTCATTTTATTATGTTAAATAAACAGATATAATAAATTGTATAACTGTTCTGTTAGAGGATTTTTTCTCTAGTTATTTTTTCTTAGGCCTTTCACAAAGTCTATGAAAGAAAAAGCAAAACAAATGGGCCTGCAGTCTTTCATAAAAGGCCTTATCTCACTAAAGGATTAGTGTTCAGTGAAGCTAAACAGCATTTTACTCTGTCTGGGGTGTGTGCTGACGGGGGCATTAGGGGGCATTAGGACATTCCTCATTACATTTCATTTGTAATTGCTTAGAAAATGTATCACAATTTATGAAGGTCAAATATTTGCTCTCTTTACTTTTATTTAGGAGAGCAACTAGTCACGGCTGAAAGAATTTGCCTTCCAAATTAATCTTAAAACACAGGCCCAGACCACATCAAGAACATTAAAGCATGTTTTAATGTGATAATAAATACAAAAACAAACCTTTGCAAGCAAAAAGGAGGGAAAGAAACAATGCAAGCTTGGACACCTTCAAGCAGCTGAGCAGGTTTACCAAATAATAAAAAATCATAACAAATCCTTATTAGGAGGAACACTGGGAAAGCACAGTGAATTATTATTGTTGCCAAAATCTTGAAATGATTACAATTTCTCATAATTTTTCACTATATGGACAGAAGCATTGGAACACCTGACCATTACACCTACAGGAACTTTAATGAACCTCTGTTTCAGTTCATCCCAAAGGTATTGAGTGCAGTTGAGGTCAGGGCTCTGTGCGGGCCAGTGAAACTCTTTCAAACCAAAATCATCCAGTCAGGTCTTTATGGACCTTTCTTTGTGCACTGGGACACAGTCATGCTGGAATAGAAAAGGTTCTTCCCCAAACTATGTCCACAAAGTTGGAAGGATGGCGTTGTCCAAAATGTCTTGATATGCTGAAGTATTAAGATCGCTCTTCACTGAAAGTAAAGGGCCTAGACCAAACCCTGAAAAACAGATTTTTCATACTTTTGTCCATATAGTGTATCTTGTCATTCATCTGCATTCAAGAACTTGTTTAAAAACCCGAAATAATTCTTCAAAAATGAAATATATTTTTCAAATATGTTCTTGAAAAAATAAAGCATTCTGCATTTTTAGTGGAAATTGACTTAAAAAGATGTTAAGCAATTTTGGAATATTTCTACTGGCTCATTCACTATAACATTTCCATACAATGAAAAAGGCAGCTGGCGTTTTCAAATTATGCTAAAAAATAAAAATGTCAGAAAAACTACATTGAATAAGGTTGACTCCAAATAGTCAAAGTGAAACAAATCTGGTACATATCATCACAGTCCTAACAAAACTATATATCTCCAAAATTATAATATCATAGAAGACAGGAAAAAAAACTCTGTTACTTGTAGTGTAAGTTAATATACCAAAAAAGGCATTCTGAGTACTTTTGAACCTTTTTTAGTCCACTTACCACAAAACCTTCACACGATTTTAAGGGCAGTTGTTATATTGAAATCTTTGAACATTACTCTAACGGCACGAGACATGCAATATCAAAACCACATACTTCCATTTTTCTCAGTCACTACTGGAGAGCATGAAACACTGCTGAGAGGTCAAATGCTAACTTGAGCCTGTATTCCCTGCCATGCAACAAGCACACCGCAGCACAATCCTATACAGCACATGCCTGCTAGTGCTCTCACTTCCAATCAGCCTAGTTCCACCAGGAGAACTGTTGGCCCTTGACCCCAGCTGGGCTCTCATGCGGGGGGGATGGTGACACATAGACGGTGACTGTGAATGCGGAGCATACACACACAGTCTCGTGAGCAAGTGCATCCAGTACGTCCAACAAACTCTAGGTCTTTACTTTCTCTCCTGTGGACACATGAGTCAGGCTCCCACCATCACCTTTTTTCTTAACTCCAGGGGCAACTGCAATAAAGCCCTGCTGACAGGTTTCAAACCACAGGGTGAAACACAGCAGCAGAGCTACACATCCAAGCTTTGGCGTGTCCCCAGTATAATACAAAGACACCTTGGTGCAGATTAAATTATGGTAAAATCTTCTTTTGCAACTTCAAAAGCCTACTAAGGTCAGAGTACACGAACCAGACAAACATGGGCCCCCACAAACAAACAGTAATTGGTGTGCCATACCTGTGATTTCTTAAAGGCTTTACAATGTTTTTTCCAGAAGGAAATTCTGAAAAGGCCCACTCTAAATGAATGCTTGTCTTTGTTCATGTTTGTCTGGTCAGAATGCTCTGACCTTTCAAAGAAAAGAAAATGCATTATGATTGTTATTTGTGATCGCACATGCGTGCAAAAATGTTTTAATCAGCAGCTAGAGGAGTATGCAGGTTTAATATTTATTAGTTTCATTTCTTTTCTTCCAGAGTTGAGCTTTGAAATCCAAAAGTTTCCTAAACTGTTTAATGCCTTTAACTATAAATAAACAAACAAATAAAACAGGTTACACAAATCTGTGGAAAAGGAATCTTCTATGCAAAAATGTCTAAAGATATATAGAGTAAAGAGTTCATACTGAAAAAGATGTGAAAGAGAGAAACATTTTCAGACCAATAGAATGGAGAAAAAATTGTCAATACACTGAAATGTTCCATTTCCTTCTACATTTAACAAATCTTACTTATAAGTTAATAGGAATGCATTTAACTTTGAACCAGTTTGGAAGAACATGCCCCAGAAACATAAATGGAAAAGAGAAATGTGTAGAGTTGATAACACTGTCTGCTCAGTTTCAGTTTCAGATGTCTGATTCACGATCCATTAAGCTTAAAAATAGTTTTGTTTTGTTTTTTTACTTTATCTTGTCATTTAACACCAACACAAGAAACTGAATTCAACATTGTACTTTTTGAATACAGTCAAGTACAGCGCAAGACAAACGATATAGTAAAAACATACCAGTGATCTAAATAGGGTACACTGAAAAAATCACAGTCTTAATAACTTACAAAAACTAGAGAAAATATGCTAATATTTAGGGAAAAAAAATCTTCCATTAAGTAAACAAAAACTATACTAAGATTTCTCAAAATAAGTGTGTGTGTGTATGTTTGTTTGTGTGTATAGATAGATAGATAGATAGATAGATAGATAGATAGATAGATAGATAGATAGATAGATAGCCTATTATAAGCATTTACATCTCATTTTCAGAATATTTCCTGCAAGTTTTAAACTGGTAAGATTTCATTGCAGTGTTGCAGTTTTGTAGCTAGGCATGCCTAAGGTCAATATTAATTAGTTCTGTCATATTTATTGGCCATTTTCAATCAGTAGCACTCAATTAAATGTGAAATGTTATTGCTTTATTGTTTTGCTTTGTCTATTGCTTTGTATTTTGTAAAGAAAAATTAATTAATTAAAAAAATTACTAAGTTTTTTAAATGTTGTTTCCTTTTATAATCTCTGGCCATTTGACCTTCCCTCTGTTACTGACCTTTGAACATAAACGTGTATAAAGACTATATGACAATATATGACAATAGTAAATGTACAAAAACACCGTTTTTTAAATTAAATGAATTAAATGAAATTGAATGCACAAGCCATTGATATTCAACAAGTTTTGCAGAGATGTTCACAGAAGGTCACACGAATGGCATATAAAGGGCAAGGGTCAAAATCATGAGTTTTCCACACATTCATTTCATTTTCAGTTTGTGTGATTAAGATTAAAGTTTCAAAGAAGTTTAAACAATGAGACAAAGGATAATTCCCCCGCCTTACAAGAGCTCTAAGATAGATGCATTGTTCTCTCCCTCCAGAGGTCATTTTAGTGATGTTTCTATCTAAATGTTTTATCTCTTACCTTTGTGCTTTTAAAAAGGCTCTAGGTAACTCAACAATCCTTGACTGCTTATCCTTCAAATCCCACAGAAAATGATTAGTTTTCGGCAATAGGCTCTGCAGATACAGTCTTCAGCATGATTTTGGTTGTAGATAAAAAATGTATTTCTTTTATTGAAAACAGAACTTTTTAAAAATAATAACCTTTCACTGAGTCTATTTTACTGTTCAAAGCAGTATGTCACAGGAAAACAACACATTGAAATCATCCAGCTGTTTAAAAAACACCACAATTACACAGAAATATTCCATTGCTACTATTTAGTAACTTTCCCAATTCAAGTCTCAATTAATAATCTAAACAATATAACAATATAAAGACATTATCTATAATTTATTATTGAATAATTAAATTGTAAATTGTACATGAAGCTTCCAGAAAAGTTCTCAGTTACTAGATATCAAATGTAGTTATCAGAGTGAGGAAGGGAATTCTGGAAACATGGCTTTACAGTGTAAGGAGTCATTAAAGCATAGTAAGGAACCCAAGCTCAAGGGTATGATTCATTTAAATCAGTGCTTCCAGAAGAAGTCCCAGTCTTTTGTAAATGTTTTAAAATTAACAGATGCCAACCCAGTCCCTCTTCTACAATTTCCAGTAGCAAGCCCTACCCTCCATTAGCCATCCTGAACACATGCTATTTTGCCCGGAGCATTCATAATGTGAACTGACTCGAACATCAAACGGTGATGGTTATTTGTTTCCACAAAACAATTCGTTCAGGGGGAAACGGCTGCATTCAAATGAAATGTCACCGGATGACTGATGATTCTAAGATGTAAAAAGTTGGCCTGTCACTCATAGATCACCAGTGCTCATATAATGATGCTGGACAAAAACATACCCCTAAACTCAATGTATATTCATTATGTATTATAATATACATGACATATTTGGTCTATGCAACATGTATGGCCATTTATTTTGTTTACATTTTTCATTTGTTTAAATTTGTACAATAAATGGGATTTCTTCAAGTAGGACATGATGGATAAGTAATAGCTATATAGATCTTGTACTTTACAATATGTAAGACATGAATTATCGATCCCTTTCCATTTCTTGGTGAATTCAGAAAAAAAGAACTTAAAGGAATTTAAGTATGTGGCTGGGTGTGAAAAGACTGTTTTGTACTTATGGTGGCTGCTCTGCTCAATACCAACACAATGTCCTTTCATACAGGAGGATTCTTCTGAATGGCAATTTGTTCAGGAGCACAGTGTGGAATGTGTGGGTTGAGGTATGTGTGCAGGATATTGATTATATGTCAAGGGTCTGATTTCATGCTCTATGAGAACGACTTTGAGTTGCTTTTCTTTGGCCGCAGCTCGAAAATGAAGTGTCTCATTACAAAAGGTAGAAATAAAGGACATTTCGTATGTACACTAGAGGTAAGAAGTGTTTTGAAGGACCTCATGTCAAGTACCCTCAGAGAATCTCTGCCGCATACATACATACATACATACATACATATAGATTGATTTATTGATTCACTTTTCAGCGATACTACATCCATGCACCAATATGTTTGCTTTCCTAAAGTGCATGAAAAAGTGTAGTTTCTGAATAGACTATTACTGAGATCATCCACTGTAATCATCTTTGGGGAAAAAAAAATACTTTGCCATTTATTTCAAATCTATTTGTTTTTGCCAACACATATAATCAGCTAAATTCAGTTCTGCATCTTCTGTAAAATGTCTGCAGATGAATTCCAAACAGTACAAACAGGTAAGTACAGCAACATGTTTATGTATGTTTAGTTTAAAATAGGATAGTAAGGTTTTAACCTGTTGTCCACTTTAATAGCTTTTTCAAGTTTAAAGAAACATATATGGCATATACAGCCAATATTTTAAATATTTGTTTTAGCCTATTATCTTGCATACACACCCTTTTAAAGTTCTAAGACCCCGACGATGTAGAAGTCCTAAGCCAATAATATTTTTTATACAGTACATCTAAACCTTTACAAAGAAACTTAACAAATGACAATGTTTTAAGATTAGGATTAAAAGTAGGAAAGAAGGAATATGTTGTTTGTGAGTAAACACAATTATTATTATTATTGTTACAATTGTTACTCAACACAAAACTTTAAACAAAGGTCAGAGAGCTCAAAACACACTTGTTCCACTCCATGTCTGAAGAAAATTTAGGAATTCAGAGTAGAAATTATTTTAATAATACATGGACCAAAGTCAAATCTTTGAAATACCAACCAAAGGAAATCCTACTCAAAATGATCAAAAGATTTTTGTGGAATCCACTGAGAACACTGCCCTCGGCTAAAGGCTGCCCTCAATCTTACCAGGGATATGCAAGACTGCTTATATATAGTCCATGGCAGGTCCTCCCTTCAGTGATGAATAATAAGGCACTGAATATATGGTTAGAATTGCAGCAACAGACCTTTTGAATTTACTATCTCAATAGGTAATAGCTCCACATTCATATTAATGCTTTTATTTCTGCAAATTGTTAGAGTGTCCCTGATCCACTTTCTTTGACCAGATAAAGAGAAGGAAACAATCTGATTTCAACTGTTCACCTTGCTGTCTAAACAGAGCCTTAGAAGAATGCTTTTCCAATCCGCAGCCCTCTAATTATCAGGGTGGTAAAATAAACAGTGGCATTCATTTCAAGAGATCACAAAGGAAAAGAAATCTCTGAAGAGAAATGTTTTCTTCATACAGATTACCCCTTTTCCTTCCACTGCTCTAAACTGTATTTACTCTTAAAAGTGGTTGACACAAATGATTATTGAAACGGAGAGCGTGGTTTGCAGCTCCTTTGCCTGAAATTTCCCAAAGGTGTTCCTCAGACTCATGCAGACGCAGGGCCTCTCCTGCTCAATTGCTTCTGTCTGCTCTCATGGGCTTTGCCATCCATGTAAATCAGTGTACCAGCAAATGTGATGCCTGACTATAAATTCAGGTCATTCCAAGTGAAATAGATTCCAAGAGATTTAATTACAGCTGGAGTTAGGCATTCCTGCAGCTAGGGAGCAATCACTAATACGTGACTGAGAGATGGAAAGATTAAAAGGTCTATAAATCAGCTCTAGAAATGGTATCATTTTTTAAAGAATAAGCTGGTTTGAATATTCAGCACTGGGGAATATTGCAGGATATGACCGGTGCACAGAAGTGGACAGAATGACCAAAAAAACTTGTAATCCTTCAAGAGATATTTTTGATACAAAATATTTTGTGATAATCAACAAAACACCAACAAAACACCAACAAATGTTTTTCACACACCGCACTGAATTTGAGTAAATAGTACTATGCTCCCATTGAAATGAAACCTGCATTTTCTCATAACAGCATCCATAATGTTACATTAACTATCAAAATAGTGATAAATATCATAATATTGGCCACATGTACACTAGACAATGCTAAGTCTAACTGCATGTCTTTGTTGTTTTTCTAAGCATAGATAAGTACATATTTTCAAAAAATATATTGTAATAAGATTGTTTTACACTGGAATACATATATAACACAAGGCACTTTTTACAAAATGTTAAATTCATAAAATAAATAGAAATTGTGCCCTAAAATTAGGAAAAAAATAAAATACTATGAGTTTGTTCATTAAACAAGATGTAAACTTATATTCACTTAGAAAATCAAAATAACATGTAATTTTATCAAAGTTATGTAACAGTTGCACTGGACTGTATGATCAAGAGTAAATTAAATATGTCATGGTCTGACTAATGTCCAGAACTTTGAGATTTGGACGTGTGGGTACTTAGATATCTTCACTGACCCTCACACAGAGTTTCAGCGTTCTGTAGAATTTTCAGCTTCATGACACCAAAACAAACATGCTAAGTCATGACGACATGTGTAGAACTATAAATGGAGTAGATGTTTTGGTCCAGTTTCATCTTAGTTGGTCTGTTCCTTCCTCAGGATTCAAGTGCTCACTAAGGAAAGCTTACATTACAAAAATCTCCTCATTTTTGAAGACACTCAGGACTCAAGTTTAGCTGGTATGTGTAAACAAAGCTAGACATAAAATCATAACAAGAGCAGATTTGGCACACTAATCTCACTCTCATTTCCTCTGGCATTAGCGTGTGCACTGAAAATATGATGCAGCGCAGCAGATGGGTTGTTGTTCTCCCCGTCACACTCTGCTTCTCTCAGCGAGCTGCCGAGAGCGGAACCACACCCTGGCTTTGGTTAGGCAGCATATGCAAGCTTTGTTGTAAGAATTACTTGAGAAGATCAATCAATCCAGCCCAGGATACATGCCTCCTCCTCCAAAGAAACTGGATTGCAACAAAATGTTTTGGAGTAAATTAAGATTTTCTGAATAGGCAGTAAGCTATGGGCCTCTTAACAACATGATAAATGTAAGCGCAGCTCAATGGAGCAGGTTTTTTTCTTTTTTTAATGTTTGATAATGGAAGCTACCAACATAAGGTGACTATCACTAAGTCCTCACAATGCTTCTTTCTTTTCTACAGGCCGTATAGTCTTATTCTGCCTCACACTCCTGCTTTAAGAAATCATTTGGCTGCTGTGCCATGTCTTCTTCTCCACTCAAATGATTTATGTCTTTTTGGAAGGCGCATAGCTCACTAATCCTTATTGTTTAGTTTTGTGGGGGAGGACTTCAAACAGACTGTCACAGGGATTCACAGATGCCGGAGACTGGCAAGGGAGCGTTCACTTTACATCTGACCGGATCACCAACTAAAAGCCAGTTCATTTAAGCATTATGTGTGTCCTTGTCCAAGTCCAGTGGAATGCAGAATTCAGTGAAGCCTTGGAACACAAAATGGATTTTCTTGCTTCTAAACACTAAAGCGGCAGAAAATTCCATTTAAATGAGTGTTTTTAATGAAGCATTGAGATACACAGTTTTGCATTTAGCATTTCTGGTGTCAAAGAACATGCTCTTAAATGTTTTCTAAAGTAAATTTTTAACTGGAAAACAAAGCATGAGTTCCTTTAAACACACATTTTTGTTTTTGCTCTCTGTTGGCCTTCAACAAAAAAGCATGGTGAAAGACTCTGGGGCGTTTGCAGATATATTTAGTCTCTGAAGCTGTCACACATTGATGAACACCTACAGTCCATGAAAAATATGTCTCAGAATATCTCACAAAATGGCTAAGTAACTCAAAACTCATTATGCAACTTTTCAGCACCATCAGCCCAGATATAATTAGAAGTGTGGGCCAACGTGGTTCAAAATTGTATTTTTATACTCATACTTACATTTTATACATCCATAATAAAAAAATATATGGTAGCATATAAATATATATGTGAAAGTACAACAGTACTTAAGTAGAGAACACTCTAATTATGAAAAATTGTTGTGTCAGTATTAAACTCCTCAGATTTGCCTAGAATAATCCACATTTTCCCAGAAAAGTCAAATACAAGAAGATTGTACTTCACTTGATATTTTTATATAGACTTTTGTTGTTAGTATATGTTCGAATATTTAAAATATGCTATCACATCTATGTTTAAGTGAACTCTATTGGCTATTAAAACTTCAGCCTGTGAAAAGTGTCTCAGAATATCTAACAAAACGTCTGAGAAACGTCAACTTCATTATTCAACCGTTCTCAAGCTGCAGCTATTAGCCAGCTATATTTAGTGGTATGGGAAAACCTTCCTTTAAATGTGAATATTGTATGAGTATGTTACAATATTAAACTGGCATTTCAACAGAATACAATAGGAAAAAAATGAAAAAAAAAACTTTAACGGGTCATTCCAACCTAAAACGAAATATGTGTGCGATAGCCCACAGAAATATGTCAATAAAAAAAATAAAAATCTGTTTTTGTTAAATTTGTTTCACAATTCTATCGTGTTTTCTGTAGTTTCTGAATCATGATTTTAAAAAGTGTAATTCCTGCTTAATGTTTGACTCACTGTACTCATGTTAAATACAAACTTCAAAATACTGCCTGGTGTGATTGATTGCTTTGTTGTCTTAAAGTCATCATTTTTTAAACCAGATTTTTCCAAGTGAAAGTGAATCAAGTGGTTAGAAACAGCAGTAGATAATATCACAGTACAACTTTTAAAAGGATGCATGTATGAGTAATAATGAAGTTTATATGGATCAGAGTTTATAGGTTCATAAATATGATAACAGATTATTATCAACTTAAACTGATAAACATTGATGAAACATCAGAACATTGAAGAAATGCAGTGGAATCTTTAATGTTTAATCCAAAGTTACTTAAGCACAAAAAGTGAGCAAGGCTACCTGTGAGCCTGTGGATTACAATGGCCTGCAGACCAATTTGGTGATACATTACAGTGGGCTAGCAGAGGTTTTACATATAGCATCTTCTAACACAACTTATAATGTTATGAAATAGAAGATAAATCTGTAATGTTGATTATTCATTGATTCTCTCATTTGCCAATTTTTTTTTAATTGAAATAATTTTAGAAACTTTCATGACAAAAGTATGTTTATGATTAATTTAGATTTTATTAATCACAGAGCATGGCATTAATTAGATTATTTTTTTAATCAAATGACAACCCTAGTTTAAACACATGAAAAGTTTTCTGTGTGGTCAAAAACAGAGTTTCATTTTACACTGAAAGGAAATCTGAGTGGATGTTTTGATAAAAACAGTATTGACTGATTGGCGAGAGACAAAGAGAAAATCTTCTTTGGTCACAAAACAGCCTAAGTTCATTTTTGCCATAGTCTCACACGACCTACCTTTAACGGTAACTTACGTACCTTAAGTTGTACTTTAAGTGAACTGTAAATTTTTTCAATGAAATGTTTTAAGTGAAAGTAAAAAAATCCATAATTGTAGGTTATTTATTGTTTAAATTTAAGTTACAGATGTAGCAATGAGTGTCACTGTGACTGGAGTCTCCTTTTTAAACTTTTAAAAGTACAGAAATCAGTGTCCACCACGGTACTATCATGAATTTAAATAAATATTTTTAGGAGGATGAGTAGTTCACAATTATCCATATACTGGGTGCTAAAAGTTCAAATTCCTATAATGTGTGACTCAACAATAAAGAAAACTGGAGTTTGACAAGCAGCATTAAGTGATCGTATAAAGTCAACATGTCAAGCAGTTCTTTTGTATTATGGTGATTTTCACCTTCATCATCAAGGGTAAATAAAGCATCTTCTTTGTGCACTGAATACACACGCACAGACACACACACACACACACACACACTCACACACACACACACACACACACACACACACAGATATATGAAATGATAAAAAGTCTAATTTAATTTCAGTTCAAACTGGCATGCCAAAAATGACTCAACAGCACAGCATACTTGCTTCAAATATGGTGAAGAAACAGCTTACATCGACTGTGAGATGAAGGGAATTACCTGGAAATGGCAAAAAGGAGAATCTCTCTTTGATGTCAGTTTCCAGACATGAGAAGGTAGAGGAAAATTCTGTCATTGTTCCTGTTGATAAGCTTTAATGTAATGCTCTCTCACCTAATGCTAATTAGCTGTTTTACTTTTCACATTTAAAAAAAGTGCTGACACTTTCTGTTCTTGTATTCACTGGAACTGGCAAATTTCAAATTGTAATTTGAAATGATATGGTGAGATGCTGATCCGGTGTTAATGATACTTACTGCATTAACATAACCATTACAAGACTAAGTTTAAGTTGACAGACTGCTGGACACTCTGTATCTGATGTGAATGATGGGGTATAAAACATAATCAGTACAAACTAGGCAAGCTTGTTTGAAGAATGGCATAGAAGTGCATGGCATGCATCACTACTGTCACAATGGTTTAGCTACATTTTAGGGATATGCTGTATATTTTGGGAAGCCAAATAGTAGACAGATTTTGATTAAGCTGATTATTGCATCAGCGTTCGAAGCTGAACATCCTAACGCAGGGTTCAAATCTCACTGGTGGGACTGTATTAAGAGAGACCAGCCACAGCAGCCTCTAATAGGATTAAACACACTTATACTAAAATACACACAAACACACATGCATACAAATCTAAAATATGAATGTTTTAATACATAAATTAAAAGTTTTCTTTGTTCAGTGGTGTGTGATCTAATTACCAATAGTCCTCACACAGAGTAGACCTCACTACCACTTCTCACACAGGGACAGTTCAGCATAGTTTTATTTTTCAATGAGAGTGGCAAGTGACCAAGTCAAAAAAGTTAAAAAATCATAGCCTTAAATTTAGTTGTAGGCCCTAAATGTACGTTTTTGTACCTTTTATGTTTTTTTAAACTGTCTCAGAATTTTCATTTGCAGCTTGACATGTATCCCTTAAGCATTTCACTGAAGAAAAATATATGCATACATATTTTTTATGTGAAAGTGGCCACTGGCCTTTGTTATTTGTAACAAATACTTTGAAGGTTCTAAATGAAAATGTGAAAGAAAAAAAAATTCTTTAGGAAATGTTATTGAGTAAAAATATGAGCATTCAGTTTTAAGGAAACTCAAAAATAAATTTCGTGAATTCACAATTAAATACAGTAACAGTAACTATAATTACTTAAGTATCTTTCACCTCAACACAGAGAGGCAAAAATAACAGGCATAACAGTGAACCTGCTTTCTGCTGTTACATTATCTCATGGTATCTTTCTCTTTTTCTTCTTTTTTCTTTTGTTCTTTCCTTCTTTCTTTTCAGTGATCTCTTTTTCAGTCTTCTCTCCTGTTTCTTATTTTTTCTTTCTTTTTCCAAACATCTCATCTTTTCCAAACATCTCAGTAACCCACAATCTTTGACTCAAGTTAAACACCCTGCCATAAACATCCACTTCTGTTCTGACTAACTTGTACAACTGCAGTAGAACTGTTTAGTACATACAGTATCAGTTAGAACTGAACTTTGTTAGATGCTGTTCTATTTATTGAGGCATTCTTTATCTAAAGTGCTGCACCTCAAAAACCTGAAGTCTGCAGTGCACCAATGTACTCAAAATTTAATACAGATTATACATGTCTTGTGGGGCTGAAGGATTCTGGATGAAACAGTTAAACATAAATGAACTAGCTTTTTCAGCCTGGAAATAAGACTACTAGCAACTTGATCCTCTGGATATCCAGAGGATCAAGTTGGACGTTCATATCTGTGCACAGGGGACGTGCACAGATATGAAGGTTTTATCTGTGCACGTCCCCTGTGCGCACTGCAGACCCTGAGTAGATGAACGGGAATAGGTAAGAGAGAGCTTAGACTGCTGCATAACCCCAAATATCAAAGACAGCCTTGCTAAAAGAGCAGTTCATTCATGTTATTAACATAGGTCCACAACTCAGGAGTCAGGAAAATTATGCTGCATTGATCAGGATTAATTATTATTCATCTAAATTAATTTAGTGAAACAAAACCAACATACTGCTTAAGTGCTGATGAGGGATTACTGTTGCAATA
>JBBJLS010000006.1:15593773-15605684 GCA_037577275.1 Bryconaethiops microstoma
TATAACAACCAAACTAGTTCGCCCACGTAGTCTGTAAGACTCACTAGGTTAGGTATTCACTATGTTAGGTATTAGATATGTTAGGTACTACTATCTTGTTTATAAGATTACTATCTACTATCTTATCTGTAGAAAAATATACTGCATAATAGAACCTTTATATATTGTTTGTGTTGTGTTTTATTGTGATTTAATGTAAAAACATTTCTGTTTTGTGACATTGTACAACTTTCAGGGAATTTGTGCATTTGAAGTATAACATCTGTGTATCATTTGGCAAGCTTTATCCATTTCAATAAAGGCAAAATCCTCTTAAAACAAGATAGACATAGACCTTAGTGTGTTGAACAGCATCCCAGGGATTTGATTTACAGCTTCTAAACAAGTGTACTTTTTTATTTTTTTTAAGAAATTCGCTTGACCTACTTGGCAATCAACTGTTGAATTACATGCAGGCATCCACAGCTCAAATGCAGCTTGTTTATATGGTATATTTCTCAAAGAGTTTGTCTTTGGTCTTTGGCCACTGCCATCTTGTCACCATGAGATGGCTGTCAGGCTTATAAGGACAGCTTACGTGTCAAAGCAACAACAACTGTGGAATCCCGCATGGCTCATCACATCTAATAGTGGTGAGGCTTTTCCAGTCTCCATGAAGCTAAAGTTACAGTAAATGATGGTGCTGTACCAGCCATCACTAATGGCCAGGTAATTTCATTAAGGAACATGCTGTTGCATCCAGAATGTGCAGTCTGGCTGGAGCTCTGGGAAATATTACATTTCTAATTGTAATTGACAAGCAGAGCAGATGTCAACCTGGACAGGGAGAGCAGACTCATGAAAAAAAACAGAGACGTGGATGGTACACCAGGTGGTCCAGTTAGCTGTGGAGAGCCGTTTATACCTGACTTGCCCCTCACCTCGCTTTCAAGAAGTGTCAGATTCACAGGTGGCAGATGTGAGATTGTTTTAGAATGATAGCGAGGCTGTTGACAGAGATGTAGTGTAGAGAAGGTGAGAGGTGCTCTCTCCAGTAGCTGTCAAATACACATTGCAGTGCTAAGAGTTCATCACAGTCGATTGTCACTCCATAAAGGTATTCACAGTTATGAAGAAACCGGGGACATGGAAAAATGGCCAGAAGAAAACATGTATTCTGTCAGCAGAACAATCAAAAAAGCTTTTTCACCTGTACTCTTGCCACTTTTCACACGTCCTTTACACACTAACTCTAAAATTCCTCATGCTGGTTAATTACTCTGATTATATAGTAATTATATATTAATTCTGTCACATAATTTGAAATTTAAAAAAAGTGGAAGGAGAATACATATAATTTCCCTCTTTTTCCTGCTGAGACATTCTGAATTTGATTCATGTTTAATTAATCCTCGCACTTTAATTTTCTACATGCCCGACAGACACACTTAAGACAAATAAACCTGCCCAGGCAATTATGCTGTTTGATGCAGTGTTAACTTTTCTGACTTAAAGACTGACGGGCTGCACGAAGTTCATAATTTAATGGTTCACACTTAGCTGTGACAGGAGACAACCTTAAATTTGTAGCTCAGCTCTAAATTATTCATTACGAGAGATGGGAAGAAGATCAATTATTTATAAACACAAATGACAAAGTGTTTTAGGAGATATTAAACCTGTAACTAATGAAAATGGGAAAATAATGTGATGCCATTTGTGGTCTACTGGAATAATGTATGGGATTAACTTCCAAACATTGGCTTTTCATTCAAGGGCATTTCTGATAGCATCATTGACAAAATGCAGAGCATCATGTATTACTTTTTAGAAACAAGCAATTGTGGTAAAATTTCATCTGCTAAGTAATTACACTGATAACGCACAGTTTCATGTCGAGAATTTTCATGTCTCTCCAGAAAATTGAAGCAATAATGTGCTGAAACCAGACAAATAAAAAATCCTTCTGTTGGTAGAGCAGTAAAACCATCAAAGAAGAAATATGGGCCTAGACTAAGCTTAGTAGAAGGAATCTACACTTGAAAAAAGATGTGTTAACAATGGCATGGGTTGTACAGAATTTTCAAGCCAAATAAAAATGCAGATGTAAACACATTTAAAACACATACATCCGATCACTCAAACCACTTCAGGAGGCAGCCTGAGATGCATTTGAGCCACATGTCTTAGCAGTGTGTAAATGCATTGGTCAATTCAAGGTGCATTTAACAACCAAGACCCCTTCCAATACTGTGACAGCCTCTCCCCCTGCAGTGCTGCTCATAGAAGAATGCAGGCATTGCTGCTCTTTCACTCCATCTCCAGACATGAATTTCTCCCCACTGTGTTCCATTTTAATTTCGCATTCTACTTTGACTGAGCCAATTAGCTCAAATAAAGCACCAGTTTACCTCGCCTTGTTTTTCACTGTTTCGCTAAAATACACTGTGTTTTAACACACATGGTTCATGATGGTGATGAATCAAAGGACTAAGTATTCTTACCAGGCGTCTTGAATGTGTACAAATATGACTGACCAGAGACGCATGTAAACGCATGTCACTAAAAATTGATCAGGATACAATCCAGATACAAGTCACTTGTGTGAGTAGTTGTAAACGGGGTCTTAGTGAAAATGGCTAGAGACACGTATTGATTTATACACAGTAAATGTCTCACCCATTCAAAACCTCAACTGGAGAGATCTGATGGTCAAAGTGTAAGTATGTATTTTTATTTTTAGCCTTCTCCCATTAAGGAAAAATAATCTGTATTCTATCAGTGATCACATTTCATGCAATTCAAGTAAAATTAAATACATCTAAATGTGTATAAATTCTCTCTGGTGTGCACACTAATTTTGAAATAATATTACAGTAAACCCACACTTAGCCGTCGCAGCTTCAGTCTCTTGTGGATTTTTTTCTGCGAACCGAACTAATAATTGTTTGTGGAAACCACCACACATGCATGGAAACCGCAGATATCCTCCTCAATGTTTTTGCTTTTGTGATGTCTGGCCCTCATCCGCCACGTCACCTCGTTGTTTACGCTTGGGTATGGCACTTAGCAAGGCAATCAGATGCACATGAATAGAATGAGCCCAGACATAAACAACCCAGTTGTCAGGCTTGTCTAGGAGAGGACACACTGGAAGGAGTCAGTTCTGAGTGATATAGTTTCTTTTAATAGCAAAATTCATTTCAAAACAACTTCAGAGGACCTTCACTCTGATTACATGCAAACATAAACATAGAAGAGGGATCTTCCCAACGAACCCTCTTCTCTCTTTTCTCCGTCACACTGAATATGACACTTCGTGCTCCACACTCCGTGGATTCTTCGCGAATGCATCTGCTCAAGGAGTCAAGCCTGCAAACACAGGAGGAGAAATATTCACAGACACTGTTTCTCTTCAATCCCGAGTCCGAGCACAGACCTTCCTTTTAAACTCAGTATTTCTCTGCCAAGATTCTCACGCCGACCTTCCAGGATTGCACTGGGTGAACTCGCACAGATTCTGGGGCACGACCGGCCTATAAACCCCTATACACACATACACAGCCAATCATACGACATGTTTCATTAATACAATTACTAACACAACTTATGACTAACACAACTCAGGTGGACTTGTCGTTTTGCACCCAGCAACCCTGTAAATGAGCTCCTGAAGCCCTATTACTCACACCTGGGTTTCCTCGGTGCCAAACCACACACACACACACCATTCCTGATGTCACCCGTCTACTCCAGAGCCGTAAACCCCCTAGCATTCAGGCGAGAGTCTCCGTTGGGGGCGTGACCAAGTGGACACAGACATGTAACTAGCACAAGGACGAGGGGGCGTGGCTGATGAGGCCCGAACGCCACAAAATATTTCATGCATTTTAGTAATATTTCATGCATAAATTATTAAGAAAAATATAATTTACTAATTTTGTAACAAATATTAACATACATTTAGCTACATTTCCATATAAAATATAACTATAAATATTTTGTTACTGATCACAAAGAAAGCATGTCTTGGGATGGTGAAATACCGCTGTATGGGAGGTTTGAAAAGAACCAATCCGAGAATGTAATTTATTTTTCCTTACTGCTGATTAGCTGTTGCCCTGTGACGCATCTCTGGCAGCTGCAGTCCAGAATTTCCCCCGTGGAGGTAATTTGAGCGTTGTCGTGTTTTTCATTTTGTTCTTTTTAAAGCCCTGTATTTTTATTACTGTAAATTAAATTAATTTATTACTGTATTTACCTGCTTATACCAAAGAAAATGACAGCGCAGACCAAAGATAACGTGCATGCATGAATTACAGTACGGCATATATAGGGGTAACATTGGTATTTTACATTCTAGCACTGCATGAGTTCAGTGTAAACTGTCCAGTATGAATACGGGTTTACCTTTACATTTTCTTTCAGGGTAATGTCTTAAGCTGAGTTTAAAATGAAATTTATTGGGAGCATATTTGGGGGCATATTTAGGGATTACAATATAGAAATGGGTATTAGGTATTTTTCACAAATTTGCTGTTTTTCACTATACGCGGGGGCTTGTGGAACGTAAGCCCCATGATTGTCTGGGATTTACTGTACACATTATGGTAGAACAATCTAGAAGTACGACTTAGCTCTGAGTGTAGGTGTTATTTGAAACTGTAATTTGCTAAAATCCAATACAATAATAATAATAATAATAATAATAATAATAATAATAATAATAATAAGTAGTAGTAGTAGTAGTAGTAGTAGTATTAGAAATAATAGTCGTAGTGGTAGAAGCAGCAGCAGCAGCAGCTGTAACTGTAATAATTATGAGTAGTAGTGGTATCAGCAGTATTTTAATAAAAGAGACTGATTTCCAACTTGGTATTCTGGAATCTATAGCATATTCTGAAGGCTTGGCTCATCTGCTCACAGGAACACATCTTCCTTTGTTCTGTGTTGTTTCTCCTTTGAAAAGAAGGTTTTATATAGCTCACTCTTAACACAAAGAGGTTGCAGTGTTAATTTGCATGATGGATATTGGTAAATACATTGCTTATGTGGTGAACTGCAGTGGCAGTAAATTACGCCTACACAGTGGTGATTTGTACTTCATAAATGTTTCCTTAAATAATTTAATCTACAGTTTCACAATACTCAGCAAATCAACTTACACTTCAATCTCACTTTAAGAATTTCCATTACTTACAGTTACAACAGTTGGTTCTGAAATAGTGATCTGTAATAGTGCTCTGTAATAGTGAACTGCACTATTGAAGTGTAATAGTGATCAGTAATAACATGATTTAAATCTGATTTGCTTTGAGTCTGATTTCATGGTGTCAACTACCAAAGAAATGTAACTGTCTCTCTTTGTGTCTTGAGCGATTTTCATGTCTGCTTTGACCTTTTTGTTATTATATAACAGGTTCACTTTTTTTCCACTTGCAATGTTGGAATCTACTCAATCCCCAAATCTACACCAGCACTTTATTTTCTAAGCTTGTGTTTTTTAAACAGTCATTGTTTTAAACGTTATAGAATTGCATCTTTTTCTGCTGGAACTGCTTTAAGATAAGAAAAAACAACACACTTTCCGTGGGTGTGAATTGCTTTCTCCACAGCGAGGAAGAGAAGCCTGTGATCTCCTGAAACAGTGTTCTCTTCCAAAAACCGTTTACTGAACTTAGGTCTAGTCAGCCTCAGCCATGATGAACTGTGCTGAAAAACAGAGTGAGGGGGGTGTATGTAGTGGGGGTGCTGGAGCAGACTGGGGTGTGTGTGTTTGTGACAATGTGGCTGCTTTGTGCGTCAGCCCTAGGCACGTGTCACACTTCTGCACATGATCATCACTCATTCTGCCACTGCAATGCCAAGGCCGGCTAGTGTCAGCTTAGCCCCGTGGCAACTACACTGACAAATACTAAAAAACCTAATTACCAAGCTCATCATTATATGCATAGCTCTGCAATCAAGCTTATATCCTGTTAAACTGTGAGAGATCACACATTTTAATTGCATCTTTATCAACATCCACTGTGTGACTGTGTGGCCATGACTGAATTAGCTTTAAGCACTAGATAGACATGCTAATAAACACATCTAGAGACATTTGCTTATTAGACTCAGACTGTTTCTAGATATTGATTATTATTTGTCAGTCCACTGAAGAAATTTGTAGAAGGTAATGTTATCTACTTGTGGGTAGCAAGTCTAGGCTAGACACTCATTAGAACTTACTTAGCCCTGAGGCAAAACAGCTGCAAGCAAATGAAAACCTCCGTGTGACTGATCTGGGCAGAGGAATCATCAGTGCATGATGTTAAGGCAAAACGTATTGTTTACTCCTAGTTAGCCCATTACATTACCTATATGCTTTTAAAGTAGTGAAAACTAAGATGAATCTTACTAATATACCCAACTAAGCATCTGACGAGTGTACATGAAAAGCATATTACACATTCATTTATTACAGGAACCTGGTTTGACTCAGTCAGTACTTCATTACATTTTAATAGGAGCTGCTGATAGAATTTCACAAATCCAAGTAATGACCAGAGGCATCAAGGAGAAATCTGGAAACAAACCTATGTTCTCTTGTCCAGTTCACACAATATCAACTACTTTTTCACAAAGAAAACAAATCTTGACATTTTTACTGCTTTTTTTATTTGTTTGCATTTATTTTGACCTTTTGTTTGCTAGCAAACAATTTATCACATGCTAAGCAAAATGGCTTTAAAGCATTTTGCTTAGCGTGTGATAAACATACACAGTACAGTGTGAAAAATATCACACACACACACACACACACACACACACAAACACACGTGTTTTGATCCAAAGCATTCTTCAAAACTGTGCCAAAATAAGATCCAGTCCAGCTGAGCAAACTGTTTTGATAATTATGTCTTGGCCTCCCCAGTCTCCAGATCCATCTTGTATTGAGTTTGAAACATGCCTCCAGCAAATGAGACAGAACTGTTAGCATGCTTGAAAAGGTGCTGAGAGGGTTTGGACACATGTTATTTCCAAAAATTCCTGGAAAGTATGCCACAAATCTGTGCCACTGCGAAAAAAGCAAGGGGTAGTTATTTTTCATAAAATTCGTACATATGCATTAAATTATACTTCCAGTGTATACTGTTTCATTATACTCTCTTTATTGCCAGTATTTCTATTTATATATATACAGACTAAAGGCAACAGGCCACTTGATGTACTTTTGTCTCTGCATGAAATCAGTGTTTGTCTAACTATGGAGGCCAGATGTGTTTTTATATGTGCTTTGAGCTCCATTGCCCAGTGCCCATTTGCCAGTGACATTAAAAGACATTCAGTTTCTTGAAGCAGAAAAACACTGCCCTTGCCTTGTTCTACTTACCACACTTTCTGTCCCAACCCTGTGATGCTACACTGATCATTGTAGTATCTCTGAGAGATCAGATATTTGTACTGTGAAGAAAAGGAAGCCTGATATTAGAACATGTCAAAGGTGTCAAAGTGTTTGGAGGTTTTGGACAATCAGTCAGACACTTCTTGCTAAACCTTGTTTTAAGACAACATGTTTAAAACAGTAGATTATAGGCAGTGTATAAATATTGTCTGTGTTTCAGTTGTTTAAATCTTCCATAAGCTAAATCTAAATGTTTAATGTTAAATCTAAATATTAAATATTATATCTAAATGTTAAATGCTAAATCTTAATGTTAAATGTTAAATCTAAATGTTAAATCTAACGGGTCCCTCTAGAAACCCCTCTGTGACTATAATGGGCCCCTCTGTGACTGCTACGGGTCCTTCTGTGACTATAACAGGCCCCTCTAAAGGCCCCTCTGTAGCTATAACGGGCTCTGCTGTGCTGTGGCAAACCCTCTGGAAGCCCTTCTGTGGCTAAAAAACCCTCTGGAAGCCCCTCTGCGGCTAACAAACCCTCTGGAAGCCCCTCTACAGCTAACAAACCCTCTGAAATCCCCTCTGCGTGGGCGGCTGCAGCCGTCTCCTGGGCGATGGTATGGGCCTCCAGGACACCACGGCACTCATGAGCGTGTTCTCTAGGCTCGAGAGCGTGGTCTGGGCGCTTGAGAGCGTGGTCTGTGTGCTCGAGTGCGTGGTGGTCTCGGTGCTCGGGAGCGTCGTGGTCTCCTCAGCGCTAGCGAGCGAGGTCTCAGTGCTTGGGGGCGTGGCTGCCGAGGGCTGCTGATCGCGACCAGCTCAGCTACCCACCTCTCGAGCAGGTGCAGCTGAAGCCCTTGGGACCGAGCCTTCAGCGAGACCACCGGTGCGCCCTTATTTGTATGGTCGGTCAATCTGTCACGTTGTGGTATCCCCTTCTCCTCGCGCCCTGCATGCACACACATGCACCACGGGTAGTCGAAGTGCATATTTCTGATAATCCTTTATTTTAAACAGGAACGAACAAAACAAAAACCGGCATGTGAGCCAAACGCTAGTACTATGGACAAAAAACAAAAGGAGACACGAGCAACAACAAGCAAGAAAGCCAATACAAAAACAGGATTTAAAGACTGAGAAAACAAGAACAAAACAAGAGGAAGGACCAGGTTGACCGACAACAGAAAACTAAACACAAAACCCTTAAATAACAAAACACAAACACAAAGCACCAATGAAAAAACACAAACATTTAAATCCTAAAGACATCCAGGTAAACCTAATAAACTCTAGAAACAAAACTAGAACAAAGGGGGTGGCCCCTAGTGGCCATCCACCGTCAGAAAAAAAACCCAGCCCTGACACCTAGTGTTTCTCTAGGAAACTCAACAATTTTACATTGTATATGTTACAGGTCATGTCTTTCAAAAGGTCATGTCTTTCATTTGCTTTATTTGAGTCTATTAGTAGTTAGTGTTAAATAGGTGGGTAATGCTCCAACATGTGTTCCATATTTTAAATTGCTGTTTTAACCATTGCTAATTAGATGTTAAGTCATTCGTTGGCAGATCTATGCTGTAATTTCATAGGGTGATACAATAGAAATGCTATTTTAAACATATTCCACATTAGATTCGGACGATATTTCATTTTGTTCTTCGATTTATACACTGGAACCACTACTGCCACACAAAAGAAAAAGATCACCCAATATTCAGTTTTCCTTGAATTTCTAATCGTGTTCCTAAACCTTTTTAACTAGACTAGAATAGACTTTGACTCATATGTAGATGAATAGTGCATGTAGTGACAATTTAGATTCAGGACATGTTCCTATCGGATTAATCTTCATTCATTTATGACCGATAGTACCTTCATGTGTTTCTCGTGTTTATGTTATCTCAGGCGAACGAGAGGGGAAAAAGAAGATGGACGTTTGGACTGACATTTTTATTGTGTTTGTACTTTTGAGCAGGATCCAACTAATTAACTGAATAAATCTTGTAGTCAGTTTACACTGCCGGCAATTTGAACTGCTCTGCTCTTATTGATCTCCAGGCTCTTTCTGGCTAAGATTCATTGACCAGGAGTGTGTGAAATTGAGATATTATGTGTGTATGACCCTTTCTGAACAGGAAATTCAATAAAGCACCATAGTATTGGCTGGGCTGCTCATCATAGCAGGATTGTAAATAAAACTTTCTGTAAGCAAGCGGCTCGACGTCCTTCCGCATAAGAAGGTCACTTTGCAGTCGTAGCACAGATGGTATTAGGGGATTCAGATTGCACTCTAAGCTTCGCTGGAGAATCGGAAAAAGCTCAGTAGGCATGGGATATCAATACTTTAAGGTGGGTTTATTCTCTGTATGTGTATTCTCGACGATTATTGTATTGTGATTTATTGCTAGGAATTTGTCTTCTCCAGCTTTTCTGTTTGTGCTGCAAATCTTACTGTCAGCGTCACACCTTTAAAATTCACTTTAAGCATCCCAGTCAATTTGAAGGGTCGATGCAGTGGACAATGATACATGCACAGCGGATCCCAGCAGCATGAAGGAATAATTAAGAAAAAGCAAGATGCCCAGAAAGAATCTTCTAGTGGTCATTTCTTATATTAGTGGTTCTACCCTTTGCTGAGATGGAAGATGGTGGCCACACCTCCTTGGAAACTAAAAGTAGCATGCTTCTCCCTCTAGTAAAGTGCACAGTAAGGGTAATTCAGTATACTCTAGACTGATAAAAAAGTAGCAGGAGTTACCAATTATCAACTGCTTTGTCAAAGGTGACTCACCTCTATCTATGCTAATTCATTCTTAGGTAGATTGATAGTGAAGCGAACTTTAACAGCGACGTGGACTGAGAGCCACATTAACTAATCCCGACTATGACTGGGCTAACCCCAGCCAGTGGCAAACCCTACAGACTATGTCAATTAATATTGCAGAGTCATGTTTCCATTAGAGGTTATTGTCATGATAGATATTAAAACATTTAATGTCATAACATTAAATTAGCATATGACATACACTATCATCACATCAATTATTGACACATCTGTAATGCCAATGATATATTAATAGGCATAACTTGTCACAACAACTCATAACAACGTATAAAATGTGTCACGCATGTTAATGGCATGGATATGTCAGTAGTAAACTGTAACCAAAATCTGTTTGTTGGCTATATATGTGGCCTCAGTAGATTTATGCAACAATATTTCTAGTCCTCTATTTCTATTTTGTGTCACCGCATCACCAACTTTACCAACTGACAGTACATTAATCTCCACATTTTCCACTTCCTGGAAGAAAAAATATAAGGAGGAAAGACGATCAGCTAAAGTAGTGTAGTTCAAGGAGATTTGTGAAAAGCTATTTTTGAAAATGAGATTTTGTGGCTAAGAGCCTATAAAGGGGAAAATGGAGGAATAGACCTATATGCATAAATAACATGACTCTGATTTGTGGTCCAGCTAGACCAAAGTGCACTTCACTGTCTTCAGGGAGAGAAAGCAATCCTCTTAGTCAGTATGAATCTCTTTCTCGCTTTTCATCTGAAAGCTCAGTATTGAATAATTACAACCACGAGAATCTGCTGAACTCATTTTTTTTTCTTTTTCTCACTTTCTCTGTTTCTGTCACATCAACCAGCATGAACTTTTTCAGTAATTTCTGCTACAGTAGCTCTTCTGTAGGATTAGACCAGATGGGCTAGCCTATTCACTCCCCTTATGCATCAGTGAGCCTTAGACATCCATGACCCTATAGCCGGGTCACCAGTTCTTCTTGCTGGACCAATATTGGCGGGAACTAACCACTGCATACCGGGAATACTCCACAAGACCTGCTGTTTTGGTAGGTCCTCTAATCCAGTCATTTAGCCTTCACAATTTTGCCCTTATCAAAAATATTAGACAGTTGTAAGACAGATCAGTGTATAATTAAACTCATGCTTTTGCTTTCAGACAGATGACATTCATACGGACAATATTATTAGACATACAAACCATTTCTTTGAGAAAAAACTTTTGTGTGAAATTTATGGCAAGTAAGTGTTGATCCTGTGTAGTTTCTGTCATTATACTATACTATTTTAATATAATAATTTAATTACACAATTGTTCTGTGCAGCAACACGTGTGTGTTTTTGTTTTTGTTTTTTTTCTCTCTCTCCGTGTGTGTGTGTGTGTGTGTGTGTGTGTCTCCCTGTCTTTTTCTACCTCTAGGACCCCCCCTGGTGGCTGATTGCCGCGTGGAACACAAGAGATTAGGATTGGACGATCGTCCTGATTGCCTCCGGATTGGATGGTTCCGACCGGAAATCCCGCCTCCCTATCCTCAAGAGGCAGAGCGAGGGAAAGGAAGTTGTGGGTTGTTGGAAGGAGTTGGTAGTTGTTGTGGGTTGTGGCGTAAGGAGAGAGAAAACAGAGGTTGAATTTGTTAGCTCTGTGGTCTATGTTTTTTTTTTGTTTTGTTGGTTCTGTGTTGTATCTGGTTGGGTCAGGGAAGTGTTTTTTTTTTTTTTTGAATATACATCGTGCATC
>JBBJLS010000006.1:15607527-15623754 GCA_037577275.1 Bryconaethiops microstoma
CGTTTTGCAGGACCTTACACTGTTGAGAAACAAATCAGTGAAACCAACTACCTCATTAACACTCCAGATAGGAAAAGGAAGAAGCGCGTTTGTCATATCAATATGCTGAAATTATACCTTGTGCGCACTTCAGCAAGTGACCCGTTGTCCACGCCAGGGCCCGGTGTGGAAACATCTGAAACGGTCGCCGCCTTTACCCTTTTCCCTTCTCCTTGTCCTGAGGAGGAATTTAGCATTGATCCATCTCAACAGACCGCTCATTTAAAAAATTCGGAGATGTTACAACAACTACCTTCGTTATTAAATCATTTGTTAGAAGAACAACAGGCTGAAATAAGTAGTTTAATCCACTCTTACCCCGAGCTGTTTCATGATATACCTACTCAGACAACACTCTTACATCATGATATAGATGTGGCCGGAGCAAAGCCCATAAAACAGCATGCATACCGTATTAATCCTACCAAACGTGGAATTATGTCTAAAGAGGTGTCTTATCTATTAGAGCATGGACTTGCTAAACCCAGTAACAGTCCTTGGAGTTCCCCATGTATTCTGGTGCCTAAGCCTGATGGTACGTTCCGTTTTTGTACCGACTATCGTAAAGTTAATTCAGTCACCACCCCAGATGCTTATCCCATGCCGAGGATGGATGATTGTGTGGACCATGTTGGTGCTGCGAAATTTGTTAGTAAATTAGATTTATTGAAAGGGTATTGGCAGATACCGTTAACTCCACGTGCCTCTGAGATCTCTGCCTTTGTGACGCCAGACGCATTCTCCCAGTACACGGTTAAGGCGTTTGGCATGAGAAACGCCCCTGCGATGTTTCAACGCATGATTAACATTGTATTAACAGGTGTACCTAATTGTGAAGCCTACCTGGATGATTTGGTTATATTTACAGACACTTGGCCTGATCATCTGAGGGTGTTGGAAACTGTTTTTAGACGATTACCACAAGCTAAACTAACTGTTAATCTGGCTAAGTGCGAATTCGGGAAGGCTACGGTAACGTATTTGAGCAAAGAGGTTGGCCGGGGTCAGGTTAGGCCAGTCTTGGCTAAAGTTCACGCCATCATGAATTTTCCAGTTCCTACTACTCGGAAGGAGCTTCGACGTTTCTAAGGAATGGCTGGGTATTATCGTGGGTTTTGCCCAAATTTTTCTACAGTGGTTGCCCCACTTACTAGCCTCTTGAGCACGTCTACCCCATTGGTGTGGTCCGAAACTTGTCAGTATGCGTTTGAGAGCATTAAACGCCTGCTCTCTGATTCGCCCGTGCCGAGTGCCCCTAATTTTGATAGACCGTTTAAATTAGCCGTGGACGCCAGTTACATTGGAGCAGGCGCAGTGCTACTTCAAGAGGATGAAAATGGGGTGGAACATCCCATCTGTTATTTTAAGAAGTTTAATGGACATCAACTTAACTACTCTACCATTGAGAAGGAAACGCTTGCTTTGTTACTGGCCCTACAACATTTTGAAGTTTATGTTGGTTCTAGTCCTACTCCGTTACACGTTCTTACGGACCACAATCCCCTGACGTTCTTGGCCCGGATATATAACCATAATCAACGTTTAATGAGATGGGCACTGTTGATTCAGAAATATAACATACACCTGCATCATAAAAAAGGAGTGGACAATATTGTAGCCGATGTACTATCGCATGCAATCACAGACCAAGGCTGAAAGTTTTTTTGTTTGTTTTTTTTTTGAGTATATCTTTGGTGTAAGGGAAAGGTTTGATTTTAAGGGGGGGGCGGGTGTTACGTGCGGCAGCACGTGTGTTTGGTTTTTTTTTTGTTTTTTTATCTCTCTCTCCTTGTTTGTGTTTGTCTCCCTGTCTCTTTATACCTCTAGGACCCCCCCTGGTGGCTGATTGCCGCGTGGAATGCAAAAGAGATTAGGGTTGGACGCTCTCTTGCATTCCACGCGGCAATTGCACTATGTACAATTATCTATTTACAACATAAACAAACAGGTTGGGTCATGTTGTAAATAGATAATTGTACATAGTGTCCCTGTTTTTTATTTATATATATATATATATATATATATATATATTTGTCTTTGTTTTGTATTCACTCGATTTGTATATACATTATAAAACGTTCCTGTTCACTTACACTCTGTCACTGTGTCTTGTTCCTGGGTCTGGTCGTGTGTCGCCTAAATATCATACACCTGGCCGTAACACAGTAAATTACAAAGTTAATTTAGTCCAATTTGCATAATGTATTTACTGGTTCATGTCTATATATATATATATTGTTACGTGCCCAGGCATGTAGTGTCTGTTGAGGTTTTGTTTTCTTTGTTTCATTTCCTGTAGGTCTGTGAGCAGCTATTGGCCTACGGAATCGTAACCCCGCCTTAGAACCCTATTGGCTGCCTGAGGATGCCTGGAGGAGGATGTTACACTTTATGGTGGGACTAGTTAGGATTTTTGAGGGTGTATTTTAAGTTCATTGGTGTTAGTTTAGTTATCGGTAGACCCCGCTCCCTGTACTTTTGTTTAGAGTAGTTATTGGTTAGGTAGGTTCAGGGTGTTTTGTGGTGTTCTTTTCTTTAGGGTTATCGACCGTCCCACTCTTGTAAGTGTTTTCTCTGTTCTGTAGAACTTGTAAATACTTGTGTGTGTGTGTGTGTATATATATATATATATCTGTTTGTAGTCTCTTGTAACTAGTGTAAATTCTTTGTAAATGTTTGTGTAAATACAACCTGTAAATAGTGTCTTATCCACTGCCTCGTGTCCGTAATTTCCATAACTATCGGTATTCATTCATTCTTACCCACTTCATTTTCACTCTGACTCCGCGAGCCAGATCCCGGGTCGTAACAGGTGGGGGGTCGTCCCGGATAATTAAACCAAATTACTATTAAACTAAATCACTGAATATATATTTACGGACTTTTGGCGTTGGTATGGCACAATTTACTGTTGCAGGGTACTTTTGTTTAGAGTAGTTATTGGTTAGGTAGCATTACAATTATATGTGTCAGCACTAATGTGGTGTTAAATGAAAAACTGGAATTCACACAACAGAATTTCTCAAAAAAAATTATTTGAGTGAAAAATAATGGATATCTAATTGAATATCAAATAACACTAGTTAAGAGGGCTCGTTTCTAAAGCTAGCTTAGTTCTAAGGGTTAACTCAGTAAAGATTTCTGTTTAAGGTTATTAGTTTACAAGTATGTTTCATGCTCCTAAAGTTAGATTGTTACTGTTTTCTATAGAACCATTAACAGAAGAAGAAATCATTTGTTTCATGTGCTATTTTGATCCTTAGGCATTACTTTAAAGACTGACTTCCATTTAGGATGTCCTGATAGAATGTCTACATGCAAGACCAAACCACTGCAAGCTAAATATTGTGCATTATGTCAACTTTTTTTTGTTCTGTATAGCACTGATAAAACTAGTATGCGTGTAAAGACTCTTTACAGGTAATAAAATGATATAGTTGTTTTTGGCAATTTTTGAAGGAGTTCACAGAGCTCACTGCACTAAAGGCATGCACACATACAAGCGTCTGCTCGCCTCAGCTTTTTGATTAGCCAGTGTCTCATCGTTCAGCCTCATTACCTGTCCCTCAGCATCATGCTTAGAGGTGACAAGGTTGATGTTTTCATTAACCTGTGCCATGTTGGTCCACTGGCCAGGGGGGTGGTGTAAGACCTCATTGCTCTGTGTCTATCCTGAGTCTAGGAAAGCTCTATCACATGCCCTGCGTGAGGTTGTGGTCTGCTCTGCTGTAGCCTTGGGAAGATTTAGACTGTCCTTTCTAACTCTATCGCAGCAGGACTGTCTAGCTATGCTGCCAGGCAAAGGCATGGTCTCTGTATGTGTGTGTGCCACAGGCGAATTTTTAAAGTAGAGGATAACATCCAGCAACATGAAATGTCAAATAAGTCAAATTTTACCATTCATGAGATGATGACATATTAAAGTGTGGCTTCTCTGTAGCAATGTGCAGTAAAATGTTAGAAGTAAAACAATTTTTGATAGCATTTTTATGTGTCACTACTCATTTGCTGGTGCACTGTGATTAAATTTCAGAAAAAGTCCAATATACTCAAATCTATTATGTATCATCCATAGTGGAACCTGAACTCTTTACAGTGGTTATTGCTGTCATTTGTTTCACATTTTTTATATGCTTTTGTTTTAACATGTAGGAATAAGCTGAGTACATCCTAACATATATGGACTTTTTCTAACTGATTTTTAAAGCATATGAGCTGTCTGTATAGTAATTAAATAAAAGTAGCATGAACAAAAATATTACAACTTAATTACAACAGACTTATAGGCAAGTATCAACATTTCCTAGAACAGTGGATTTCCTGAAATCTTCACAAGACTTTTAAATGGAAGAAAGAGCATCACACTGAAAACTCTCTGTCAGTTAATATCATATTAACACTAAGATGCTTCTAGAAAACAGGGCCAAGATATATTGACATAAACATGGGTGCTTCAATTGTGTGACGCTTTAATTAAACAAGCATTCCAACCTAAATCCATAAAAAAATCTATATTTACTGGGCTTTCATTCCCTGTCCTTGAAAGCACACCACATTACACCAGTTCTTGGGTGAGACTTTTGATGTTACATTCCCCTGCATCTGTAACATGATTAAACTGCAAATCGGTCCAGATATGAGTGTTTGCCAGATGCATAAATGTAAATGTAATGTACATTATGTGTATGGTAGATAAGCTTTGTAGCAGTAATGAAGCAATAATGAGAAAGAAAACATAAAACGTAGTTATGTTAGTAATATCTGATTAGGTGAACCATGTTTAATGGCAATGTAAAATACTCAGTGTGCGCACAAAGAATTGCACACATCTATTGAATTCTGTATTTCAAAAAGACACTGGCCTATTCATGGAATAAACTTGTGTTGCTTGATAACTGCAGCGAAATATATTACTTGTAAAAAGAATTTGTTATTGAATGAATTTAATCAGTATTTCTATAGTATTTTGCCACTCTTACAGCAATTATTTCTACAGTTTTTTGAATATGGTGCATGTGGTGAGCTGTAATGTAACAATCGTTACCACTCTCTGTGCCTGTAAACTGGTCAGACGATCTAATGTGCTGCATAAAGGCTTTAGAAAATTACCATAGAGTTACAACACAGACTTCAGAGGACTGTGTTCTCTGTAATCTGTTTTCATATCTTTCTTTCCTCTGCTGGATATGTGAATGACTCATTTTTTAATCGCAAAATGATGGCTGGGCAAGGCGGCCATCCTATCTGGCACGCTATTAGATGTTGACATTTTTCACACTCTGCTTGTAGCCTTTCTCATTTCACTTGTTCAGACAGAGGTAATCAGATGCCTCCAGGATTTCACACTGACTCAGTAATTTTTTGGAGTTCTGAAGATAGTTAAATAAATAAGCAGACATACTCAAAGTTGGGCCCTTGTGCCTTGATGAAGCATCGATTTAGTACAGAAGGCTCTCAGTCTCAGCACTTTGCTAAAGCTTTCTATTGCTCATCAAACGTGACTTCTATTCCAAATGAACTGAATAATAAACAGCAGTTATGTATCCCTACATAATGAGTCTCTCTAATAAAGAGCACGATTGATCGCATGACTTTTTAATGGCTTCATCTCTTACCTTAATCACTGAATAAAAATAAGCACTTGTTTAGTGTCACTTTCTGTAAATGAGACACACCAAGTTCAAATGCATCCACAATTGGGATTTTTTCCTGTTTTGTATAACTTACAGTAATGGTTTCCAAGCTGCCTTCATTGTTTGAGTTAATGGAACTTTAATTGGGAGTTATCATAACAAAAATCTGTGTTTCACATTCTATTTGCTTATTATTTTAAGTTCAGTAAACTAAAAAACTTTAAGGCAAAATGATTTTACTGTGTAGTGACCAAAAAAAAAAAAAAACAGTCTATGCAAATGAACAATTATCAATATAAGTGCTCATGTTTATGTTGTTCACTCTTTCTTATTATGCCTTTCTATCTATATGCTTTTTTGTGCTTTAATGCATATTTATAGATCATCAAAAATAAATTATTCTCATAGTTCATGTGTTTATTCAGACTTGGAAAAGACTCTTTTCCATTCCATTCTTTCACATCAAGCTTGAAACACATTTCCACTGAAATTGTACTGAGATGAAAGAAAATCAAAACAAAGATGTCGGCAAGCAATGTAAGGGTCACACACTCTTTCTTTTCTCACTTTTTGATGGTTCTGTTTATTATGGACACATTATTTTATTTATAAGTGTTGTGATCATGTGATAAATGCATTTTTCACTTAAAAAAAGCATATGCTAGGGCTAGGAAACTATGAGTTTGACAAACAACATATATTTCTCATGAGCCTCAATTCATTTATGGAGCAGAGAGGAATACGAATCTGCTAAATGTTGGATAATATTCAGTCTCTCTTCAAATTTAAGTATATTACAGTTACAGCATAATTGTACACTGCTCATCTGAAGTTTGGGAACATGCTGCCTTCCTTTAAAGGTCATTGCATTAACTTTGGTTATTGTGTTCTTTTATAAGCTTCATGTTCAAAGTATCTTCTTTAATATGTAGGTTTGTCTACATTTAGGCTTTGCCTAAATTACTTTCTTTTCTAAAAAGTGGTTCAATATCTCATTGTGCCTGAAATACTGGAGAAACACCAAAGGAAGGGTATAAAACCCATGTGGTATAGCATTATTAACAAGGAAGAATGTCAATGCATAATATTATTTCATCAAAGTAAACTTTTTTAATCTTTATCTTAAGCCTCTGCAAATTGACAAAGAAAACATTCCTATTTCTACGAATAACATGTAGGACATTTTGGACAAGCATTATTTACATGCAGTACTTGATGAAGCCAAGGAGGGTCCATTTCTGTAACATCTCAAGTTGCAGTGCCCAAGGTCACCAGCTGGGAGAAGGTATTTCTTCCGCTCTGTCCATTCTTTTCACCCCCCTTTTGTCTCACCTGTTAGAACTAATTAGCCTCCTTATCCAAACTGCTAAAACTTCACTCTGGCCAAGCACTAATGCCCAGTCAGTGCTCACTTCCAAGTAATCCATGTTCATGTAGGTTTCCTACCTTCCAAGTATATTTTCTGACTTTACCTGAGACCTCCATGAGACTTTTTCTTGTCCACTTTAATACCTCCACGTGTTTAACCCTTCACCGCATTTAGTCTTTTCTGCTTTTCCTGCATTTAGTTATTTCCCTGCTTGTTGTTTTTATAGTGCTTTATCAATAAATGTCACTTAACTAGACTTGACTAGTCTGTGCATTTTTGTCTTTCTTTTGTTCTTTTCTTTTCTCTCACCCTCCAGTCATTTCACTATTTCTGCTGTAAGTCTCCTTCCACCCTCTCTCATACTCCCCATTCCATTCCTTACTTACTCCCTCATTCACTCCCCTGGGTCCTCTTTCTCTTTCCTTAGTTATGTTTCTTATTTCTTTTTTTTCTATACGCTCCTTACCTTTCGGTAGTCCCTCACGTTCTTTCCTGTTCCTTTGTCTCCCTCGTATTATTAAGTTCCAGCTCTGTACCCCAGCATTTTGTGTACATTGCATAGTGTAATTCATACAGAGTAGTTTTCTGAGTATTTCTTTGACTTTTATTTTGACTTCAAATTGCTCTTGTCTCTGTGTGACTGTGCAGTAGTAACATTTTCCTCCAGGATCAATAAAGGTTTCTGATTCTGATCTCTTCTCTTGCCAAGAGTATTCGTTTTACCATGTCTTCTTCAATTAGCATATTTTGCCCATTTTCATCCTCTGTTTCCTTTTAATTTTCACCTTTTTTCTATCTTATTTTTATTTTATTTTTAGTTTTTATTTAGTTGACAAATAAAGCTCCATACTACTGTCTAAAATGTACTTGGGTGGCTCTGAGAGTAAACGACACAGGTCCCCCTGTTGCCAAAGGACTTCCTCATCAGTGACGTGGATTTGATCCCCAGGTCCACTGCTGCATAACTGACATAAAACAAACCCACCACCCTCACATTTCTTCTTTAGGAAATACTCATTCTCCCACAGCTGAATTGAAACATTTGGTTACCCTTTAGTCCAGTTGCACATTTGCATAAAAAAATCAAGTGTAAAATTAAAACAACTCATTATGAATAGCTCAATTTTACACAACTATTTCTAACTCCTCTTTAACCCTCACAATAATATAAGCTGCTTTTGTTTAAGCCTGATATATGTAAATGTTTAAATCATAATAAAAACAATGAATTCAAAACAGGTTGTTTTATTCAAATGCATGGACTAGAGAGGAAACCATTTTTTTTTTCACTAAAAAAGTAGGGACAATTTGGTTTTCCATCGAATCGACCTTTTAAAATAAAATACTATAAAAGATCAAGGTACAACAAAGCCTCTCCAAGGAAAACTATATGTCATATTAGCGAAACAGGAAAATACAAGAAACCTATTGTAGTCTCTTTGGGTTTGTAACAACAGATGAGTTTGTCTCTGTGGGCTGCACCCTCCCTCCCACCCAAAGAGCACCCGCTTATATTTAGTCAAACAGTAACAGCAGACAGAGAAGCCTGTGGCTCACAGCAGCTTCTGCAAGAGATCTTTTCACCTCTCTTATGCGAACATGTGCTTTCACATCTGACTATTTTCTGTTGTGTTAAACTCACAAAAATGTCAAGCTTGTAATGTCGCATTAAAATGTACAATTCAGAATCAACTAGGGATTCAAATGAAAGCTTTCCATATGCGCTGCAGAGTAAACTGAGCATATATAAGCATGGGGATAAAGTGTCGAGCAGCTGCAGCAATATATACGAAGTCTGGGAATAAGTGTCAGTAGGTTGTTGTACCATCAAATATAGGCCTACTGATCATTTCTCATTGTTTGATATATGATGACCAGGGGATGCTGAGCACACTACAAAATATAGCTGCCGCTGTCTCATTAGTAGAGGAAAGCCAAAGACTGTGTTGGTGGATATCTATTATCATTCCATTCCCCCATTAGTTCCCTCTATCTCATATGAGCTCCCCCCAAATCCCACAATGCACTGCATAGAATCTTTAGCATAACACCTCCATTCATTAATACCATGCCTGAACAGAAGGAGGGGAAAGGCAAACATGAAAGGAATTCTTCATGCCTCCCTCTACTCCTTGGTGGTTGAACCATGACTCTTAGTGAGGGGCTTTGCTTCTTCCTCCCTGCCTCCTTCATGCCCACCCTATTATTTCAGGATAGCCTTCAGGAAATATCTCCAAGGTGTACGTTTTCAGGCTTCAACACCATCGCCAGGAATAAATTGAGACTTTAAGATGGGTACACAGTGTGTAAGATATTAAGAATGCAGCATTGTAATTAGTCGAACCCAGCTAATTTTAGGAAGGTATCAAATGGCTGCAAAAAGGATTTTCTATTTGCATAATTTCAGAGGCTTATGAGGCTAAAAATACGGGTTTATTGAATTTAATGTACCGCACAGGGCGTCACAGTTTTGGAAGTGTCCAGCAGGGAAGGCAGTGGTCTACGTTGTTAGTCTGATCTATGGCATATGCCTCAAATTCTTCGTGACCGAAATGGATTTAGAGCACCGTAGGAGTGCTAATTTGAATAAAACTGTGTTACGGAGTCACGGTTTATGTCGACACAGCCATGTATTGACAGAGCAAAGCGTCTTTTAAGTGAGGCGTAGGAGAGTGCCTCGGGGTGTAAAGCTTCCTAAGAGGGAGCCGGTCTCCAAGGCATTCTGGCACAGTGTGTGGCAGGAACGCATTAATTATCTGATAAAAAACAGTGACTGCATTTATTTATTTATTTATCTCCCAGCAATTTCGCCAACTTAAAATTGTGACAGCTTAATAATGGGATATGTCCTGCAGACCAGTCCCACAGAGCACACAGCAAGACGTATGCGCAAGCTCTAAGAACCTTTAATGGGAATCAGTCATTTTAATTGAGTTACTCTGCAAGATGGAGGTATAAAGGCGAATGTAAAAGTTAAGACTTTTCCTAATGTGCAAAACAATTTGGTTGGATTCTTGTAGAATTCCATGAGAGCTATAACAAATAAGGATAACAAATAAGGACAAAAGTCTATGCTTTCTTTATAAAACTAGCATCCATCAGCATAAGAACTATTATGCTGATGGATGCTAGGCACTATTATTCTCTTTTTGTTCAAAAATAAATGACAGGGGCCCAATTTTAGTGCACAAGCATATAAACATTTTTGGTCTGGCATGTGTGTGGCAAATATAATTTTAGTATTTTTGGCACTTACCTGGCAAAGCGTGGTAAAGTTTTAAAAGGAGTGATGTTAGAATGAAGAAAGCAAAAGCAGGACTCAAAGAGCTTGAGTTTAACTTTTAAAAAAAACCAACGTTCTGACGTTTTATCATGTATGACCTTCATCAGATAATAATAGAAAGAACTGTTTGTTCTAGTCTAATACAGGCGACAAACATTAACAATAATTACAGGTGAAAACTTCTTCCTTCACTCAGCATGAACAGAGAAATAAAACACTACTGCTGCAAGCAGTAGATTGTCCAGTTTATAAATGCTGATGTTTGAGGTTTTGAGGTATATTGGCTAATTCCTCAGCTATATAATGATAATAGTGTATTATTTTCATAACAATGTAATACTCTTCTGAAATGCATGGCCTCATTGGGATTATTGTTTTGGTTTTTTTTTTAAAGGTGAACTATACGCATTGCATCTGCCAGCCCTGGGATAGGCTCTGTGTACCCATGACCCTAGTGAAGATTAAGAAAATGAATGAATGAAAAATAAATTATACAATATACATTAATTAAGTAATTGTTAACAACAACAACAACAACAACAACAACAACAACAACAACAACAACAACAATAATACACTGAGTCAAATAAAACTGAAGCAAACCAAAAAATAACAAAGAATGAAAAAGCTGAATAAACGCAGATTGAATAAATACAGTTTAATGCAGTTGTTATGTGTGGTCATGTATGTGTATATGGATTTTGTTACAGCACTGAATATGACTCAAGGATTTGTTAGACACTCTGTGCTTGAGGTCAAGAAAATAAACTTGCACTTTTTTTTATAGTAGACCTGGAGAGGTGGCAGCCAAACACTGATTTTGGTCCAAACTGGACCAGCACTGCACCTGTGGATTTTAACAGCCACACCCAGAGTTGTGCTACTACCCCACATTGGCACAGACGCTGCCATTTCTCATCACAAAAATAGCAACTGGGCGCAAATTGACTCACATTTGCTAGCGTCCAGCCAAAAAGCAACACACTGGCACTATATCTTTAGACTGCACTGACACCTGCACGAAAATAAGGCCATGAATGAGATGTACAAGTAAACAGTCCAGATACTACACCAACACAACAGAATGAAATCCTACTACCCATATTAACCTTTATCAGAGAAGTAATGTAAAGTGGCCCCTTATAGTCATGTGTGAACATTCCACAGCTCAGCAGTGTGAACAATGAGAATTTTTTTCTCCAAAGTGAGTGAAGAAGGGTACCGCAGTGATACCACTACCAGTCTTGGGATTCGAACCCACAGCTTTCTGATCACAGGGGCAACGCCTTAACTACAAGGCGTAGTTAAGTACTACTATTAACTACTTGAGTACTAGTTACTAGCCACCTCTGCACATGCAACACTGTGAATACATTTTCCAGAAATAACAACAGATTTGTAGTTTAAAAAGCTTTACACAGTTGCATTTGACACTCATTTAAAAAGCTTATATCATGAAAACTTTCTGAGACCAAAAAAACTGTTTGTCATGTTGCTTGCTGCTCCACTGCTTCATTTTATGTATGTAAAAAGTCTATATTATGTTATGTTCTAATATATATTGTAATGGTGCATACATTTTGCATTAAGTCACACAGAAGAGTGTGCAAAAGATGAATTACTCTTTCAGTATGATCTGAGTTCATTCAGCATCAGCCCTGCTTGTGAGGTGAAGCTAGAGTGGTTCATAGCTAGCAAGTACATCACCCATCAGGCTACATTCTTTGTAGAAAGGGAGATTTGTCACCCTGCGGGTGGCTGGCTCTGTGTGATGGGTTTACAGAGGCAGACCCACAGGAGAGACAGGGTGTCAGCAAACTGTCATCTCATTGGTTGCAAGGTATGTGGCGAGGGGAAGATTACTCTTAGCCAGTATGATTGATGTGTCATCTCCCGCTCCACTGGCCACTTGCATTCTGAAATGGAAATGCAAAGCTGCATCAGGGAGAGGAAGCAAGTATGTATGGGTGGGTGAGGTAGTGGTGTTTGGTAGCTAGGGTGGAACAAAGTGGATTTCCCCAAACGTGTGACACATCACACTGGTATTAATTCACAGTCAGTCAGGCATAATAATGCACAGCCAGAGGTTGGACTAATAGGTTATGATTATTTCTGATGGCTTGGGGACGGCATTTACATGAAATTTACTTTCACAGGCTGAGAATAGAATAATGCAGAGTTTTACACAGTGTGTGTGTGTGTGTGTGTGTGTGTGTGTGTGTGTGTGTGTGTGTCACACGTTCCGTTTGTGAGGCTCTCATCAGAGTTTATTTCCGATGCACTTCTTTTTCAAAATCGCGTGTGTTATACAAATCTCTGGGAACTCTGGCCAAAATTGCTGTTTGTTGTAAACCTGCCCACTTGCCTCATATAAGGGTGCCACAAAAACCCAGAAAGTGAGAATTTCTGATTCAAAACACAGTATCTTGAAGGTGGGCAGAACTTTTAAAATATTACAAGTTCTTAGTGTCAGTTTCTATTTGAAAAGTTTTGATTTGTTCATTTTGTTCACTCCAGCAAGCTGGCTAAATTAGAAAAAAGTCAGACCACTCGCACTGCTAGGAAGTCGAATGTCTCCTCTGTATTTATTGGCCTCTACAGCCACATATTTATTTATTACTGTGCAGGTATTCCCAACAGTTTGACATATTTGCGCCTGCTGGATATTGTAATGAGAGAATATTGAAGGACAAAAATGCAAAAATTCTGTCAGATTGATGAGGTTGAGAAAATTAAATAAAATGCTAAATAAAATGGTAATGATAGTTTTAAGCCATAATACCACTAAGAGAGAAAAGGTCTCAAAAACTTTATTCCAAAGGTTCGAAAAAACTAATTTAGGATGATATCTTTAGTGTTATCTGTGAAATCCATTTGTGGATGAAATCTCTCCTTTAGCCTTAATATAATTTTTCAGATACAAAACAGATTAAAAGTGTTGTATAACTATAACAACACAGGGACAAAGAAACAGAGATGAAAAGAACATGTTATACACATTAAAAGAACTAAGATAAACTCAGTCTTTCACATCTATTTAATTAGCATGGAAAGTTTGGCCCCGCCAATGCTGGCCAGACTAAGTAAAGGAGTGAAATATTGTTTGTAGTGCTCTGTTGTGATTATGATACATGATTGCTCTCTCTGGAAGCCTGCATCCTGTCTTTGGACTCTATGTAATAAATGTGCTAATTAGAAGCAAGAGGCAGAAACACGGTTTGGACACGTCCTTGCTCTCTCAGTGCGCTGCCGAAGCGTGGCTGGCAAGCTTTGTTTCATTACATTCCTAATGAAGAGCCAGCAGGAAGAACAATGAAGCAGGCAGACTGCCCTGTTTACTTAATGGAACATACATGTTTGTTTAATTACCCTGATAATGTTTTTACCACCAAAACGTGCGGTCATCTCTAATAAATTAATGAGCAAACTGTGTTTGTAACAGGAACCAGCTTGATTCACTTGACTCACAAGGAACATCTGCTGACATTTTAGCTGCTACCTTGATAATAAGTACAGCACACATATTTTGCCTTCTGGACTGTTATTACAGGATTAAAAGCATTTAAAGTATTTGCTATTAAAAAGATAAAATAACATTGTCGGAGTAAATGCTGCACCTTTGTAATTAGCTCATGATTAGCTAGTGCCAACTAGTACACACAAGCCGAGGGATATTTATGACCTTCAACAGAGTGTTAGTAGTATTTGTCATGCATGTACATAAAAGCATTGGGGCACCTGACCATTACAGCAACAGGGACTTGAATAACATTGCATTCGAATACATAGACTTTAATATGGAGTTGGTCGCCCTTTGCAGCTGTAACAACTTCCACTCTTAATGGAAGGCTTTCCACAAGATTTTGGAGTTTCTGTGGGAATTTGTGCTCATTCATTCTACAGAGCATTTATGAGGTCAGGCACTAATGTTGGACGAGAAATCTCTGTTCCAGTTCATCCCAAAGATGATGGATGGGGTTGAGGTCAGGGCTCTGTGCGGGCCAGTCAAGTTCTTCCACACCAAACTCATCCAGCCATGTCTTTATGAAGCTTGCTTTGTGCACTGGGGCACAGTCATGCTGGAATAGAAAGTCGGAAGCATACCGTTGTCCAAAATGTCTTGGTATGCCAAAGCATTAATATTGCTCTTAATATTGGAAGTATGGGGGCCTAGCTCAAACCTTGAATTAAGAGTTGTGTCCCAATACTTTTGTCAATATAGTGACTGTGGTCAGCTTTGTTTTAGCTTGGCGGTCACAAGCAAATTTTAATAAGAGGTTACTATAACAGCTGGAGCAACCGGTGGGTTCCCTTAAAACTTCATATCAAAATCCACCAAAGTGACTTTTGCTTTTTACAATTCATTTAAATTTATGAGACTGCTGTGCTGAGAGGTTGCTATTGCACCCCGCCTTCCTTTTACTCCATTTTCACTATTCTGTTATCTGTTTTCCCAATGTCTCTCTTGTCCACACATGCTTTGAAGTACAGCACAGACGTTATGAAATTAGATAGTGACACCACTTTTGTTGTTGTGGCTTTGTAATTTAGCATATTGGATTTGAAATGAAACAAATGAGTTACACGTGCAGGGTCTGTGTATAAAACAGCTGTGATTCACATCTATAAATCAACTGACATAAGTTATACTATAATAAAGTATATAGTAAAATGAATAAAGTATTAATTTGTTAGTATTATATTTATTCTAATGCTAGTGAATGAAAATTGAGCATTTTTTCCATTAGTAAAGTATGTAAATTGATCAGTAGTAGTATATGTGACTTCCAATATTTCCCATGCATTAAGAAACAAAAAGAAAAAGGAATTTTTCAATTCTTCACACAGAAATTCACAGAGACAGTCCTTTGTACACATGAAAACCAACAAGCATAAAAATCAATAGTATGCATGAGTGGTAGAAGGTACCCAAATTGACACTATGGTTTTGCATTAATGTGAACTGGTAGGAACACATGAGAGAGATGGTGACAGCTCTTTGGGGAAACCATTAGTATATGCTTTCCTGCTTTTAGCAGGAATAAAATTTAAACAGCAAAATCTCTCTCAGAGTCCCTTGTCTTTTGAGACCACTACTCAAGTTTACATCTGGTTTTAAAAAGTGTAAAAATGACACAAAACTAGCCTCTCAAGTTGCTCAAAGTTTAGTACATTGAGCTGAATATGATCAGATGCACATGTAAGGTCTCCAACATCCACCCATGTTTCATGTAACTCTGCCATTTTTCTATGCAAAGGACTGATATGCTTGTGCACCAGTTTCATGTTACATATCAGAATCACATATTAACCTGGTGTAAAAAGTTTAGTACATCAGGACCCAAGAGCCTCTGTTTTCTGAGTCAAAACTAATTTACAAAATGAGAAAAGCTACTAGACCAAATGACAAATGGCCAGACATATTGTTATGTTAAAAATAAAATATAGGTATTATTGCAGGTACATATTTTAAAAAAAAAGAACACACACACACTCACACACACACACACACACACACACACACACACAGAATGAGATTAAATAAAATTTAACTTAGAAGTATCACATCTAGTATTAGCCCATTTAATCCCAATTTATTTTTCTTCTGGAGGATCCAGTATTGTTTCTGTTGGGTTTGATTGACAAATTTTACTTAAAAATGAAAAAATAGACAGTCTTGATTAAACTGTATCAAGATAATGTGACAAGTGTGAAAGGTCAACTGACCAGATAACTACTTCTTGTTTGCACCTGTGAAGGGGAATGTCTTCCTCACAGCTCTATAAAAGAAGGTAATTAAAATATCTTAATTTACAGAAAACACTATCATATTTGGTACATATACTCTTGAAGGGGTCTACTACTGATATATGTTGAGAATTACACTCCTGTTTATATATTTT